>JAMZAV010000050.1:0-600000 GCA_024449915.1 Sweltsa coloradensis
GTTCACAGTTGTGTTTTGGTGTGTTTTGAGCAGCGTCTGTGTGTTACTCTAGGCATTTCCAACCACATAACACCAACATTCAGTTACTTTTATATTATTATTGCATGAACAAAGTGTGTCAGACTCTTGTTAATTGTGTCCCTAGTGACAACAATGGAATCTGTGACTTCGCCAGCGACGCCGCGTATTTTTATACCAAAGAAGGTAAGATTATTACATTTTTCTTTGTTTTACTTTTACAGGTGGTGATGTATTGTTTATTCCTGTTACAGGATGTTATTCAGACAGTACGTACATGTTCTTCAGTGACGTTTTGTTATGAGTGAGCTAGGTTATAAGGTATATTAAGTTCGAGCATAAAACATTTGCTTACAGGATTTTCAACGAGTACCACTATTGCGTTTTGTTTATATATATATTTTTTTTAATTTCACATCACAGGGTAGGCTACAATAATTGTAGCTTAATTTATTAAATAAAAAATCAATTGGTTTTGTCATATCATTCTTTGTTCAAAAAGTCAGGTAGATTTTAATACAATGATTTGATTCAGGATTTGCTGTTTTTATGTATAGGTAAATAAATAAATAATACGTTTGTAATGTACACAAACCACTGAACACTGGCCTTGTGTATAAAATATCTCTTATTTATACACAAAGGGCTCGGGGTTGGGATACGTTACGTGTCGAACGAAATGTGTTTTATCTATTCTTCTGCACTGTTTTTTTTTCTTGGAACGGAGTACCAGTTATTGTTTATGATGCATGTTTATGTCCAGCAACTTAGCGAGGCATTATTTCTTGTAAATAAATCTTCGTTCGCACTCGAATCAATCTGAAAAACAACAATGATGAGTGGTGAGTGGTGACCGTCAAGCGCATGGAGGAAACTACAACGTGATAAAATTTATTGAGAATTGAGATTAATTTATAAGCTTTTCCTCATGAGTTGTTTTCAACAGTTCTTGTGCCAAGAGTTCGGCAGAACATGAACACTTCTTCCTAGATGATGGGAATAGTTGGCAAGCCACTATCTGTTGTGTTGTGTCCCCGGTCGAGTCCCGATTAGCTAGACTGTCCCCGAGATATGTTGTGTCCCCTGTCCGGTCGCGACCAGCTGACTGTCCCCGAGATATGTTGTGTCCCCTGTCCGGTCGCGACCAGCTGACTGTCCCCGAGATATGTTGTGTCCCCTGTCCAGTCCCGATTAGTTCGACTGTCCCCTGTCCGGTCGCGATTAGCAGACTGTCCCCGAATCTGTTGTGTCCCCTGTCCGGTCGCGATTAGCAGACTGTCCCCAACGTTGCCCAAACGATGACGTAATGGAACACATTCTTAAAACGTGTGTAAAGGAGAACACCTTCCTTCCTCAAATATTCGATTACACAATTATTAGCAAGTGTTTCCAATTTAAAAAAAAAAATACAAAGTATTCGATAAAAATTTATTTTGGCCGATACATGCCTCGAGATACTAGATTTCTACCAGGAACTACCGCAGGGTTGTGTATCGACCGCTCTGGTCGGCGGGAAGAAAGAAAGAAAGGAAGGTGTCAACACACACTCAGTGAGAAGGTGTCTCATGACGTCATCACAGCGGCCACGAGCTGTGAGCATGCGCAGTGTTGCCGTCATGGACTAGATTCGAGCCTCCAGCACGTGTTCCTAGCGTGATCAGCAGCCTGGCTGGCTGTTGTGTGTTGTTCAGTACGTAACAACAAGGACGAGGGTGGTGACCTCTATTCGCGGGACAGGCGCGCTGAGCGGCACGTAGCCTCCACCCCACCGAGATACTAGTTCTTGTTTAGTTTAGTGAAGCTGGAAAACTATAGTGTAATCATAATTGGATGAGCGAAGCGAAGACTTCAATTTCACCGACCCCCCAAAAAAATTAGCTCGGGTGTTTTTTTGTTTGTTTGTTTTTCTGTCTGTTTGTTCGCTCTCTACCGGGAAAACGGCATATGCGAGCTGGATGAAAATTTGACAGGACCTTCGTAATCTCTGAACTTAGACTTGCCACGTTTTTGGGTACAATCGAAGAAATATTTCTCATGAATATCGTACTTTTACGATTTTTTTCGATTTTTTTGTGCGATATTTTCGGGCCATTTTGTGCCAATTCTGACCAAACGGGTGGGGCTACAACGTTCATATTATACAGGAATGAAGGTTATGGTGATGTAGTACATTTTGAAAGAAAAGTTGAAAAAGTTAGCCAGAATCTATAGAAATAAAGCTTTTAATATAAGATTTTTGGTTTTTTGTACGATATTTTCGTGCCATTTGGGCCAATTCTGGCAAAAACGGGTGGGGCTACAACGTTCATATTATACATGGACATTAAGGTTATGGTGATGTAGTACCTTTTGAAAGAAAAATCGAAAAAGCTAGCCAGAATTCATAGAAAATATAGCTTTTAATATAGTTTTTACGGTAAATAATACCAATTGACAAGAAACAAAAGAAACTGTACACATTCACCTACAATGCGTAGGCAGCAAAACAAAGCACTTGCAAAAGTAAAGATATCCCACGCAAACAAAAACTTTAAAAGCTCATCCATCAAAGCGGCGGGACTTTAGCGTTTTCCTAAACTAGGAACTTTTGCAAGTGCTTTGTTTTGCTGCCTACGCAAAAAATCAAAAAATTCAAAAATCAAAAAACTTATATTAAAAGCTTATTTCTATATATTCTGGCTAACTTTTTCAACTTTTTTCTTTCAGAAAGCAATACATCACCACGACCTTAATGTTCATGTGAAATATGAACGTTGTAGCCCTACCCGTTTGGTCAAAATCGGCCCAAATGTCACGAAAATATCGCACTAAAAATCGAAAAAAATCGTAAAAGTACGATATTCATGAGAAATATTCTTCGATTGTACCCAAAAAACGTGGCAAGTCTAAGTTCAGAGAAAACGAAGGTCGTTGTCAAATTTTCATCAAGATCGCATATGCCGTTTGCTCGGTAGAGAGCGAACAACAGACGGAAAAACGAAAAAAAAAAAAAAAAAAAAACACCGAGCTAAATTTTTTGGGGGGTCGGTGAAATTGAAGTCTTCGCTTCGCTCATCCAATAATAAATTTTATATGTTATTTTTTTCCCTGCCGCTTTTCTGCGGTGCAATCGGCTGCGTACAAAAGGGTGGCGGGGGTTGAATTTGATGTTTACTGTTTTCCACCCCTTCTTGCAAAGAGATAAATAAATAAATATGTTCCCCCCCATGTAGACCACTGGTTGTTTTGGATGTAATGCTCCCCCTCCCCTCCCTACAGACCACTACCCTCATGAGGATACCTGTTTTCGAAAATCATGAACCCATGCATATGCAAGCTTCACGAAATTTCTCAATTGAAAAATTAAATCCATTTTTCCATTTTTCCATTGGAATTTGGATACAACTGGAACTCGGCCCAAACACACGTTTTTTTTTTTTAGTTTTTTTTTAACGACTCTTGATGAAATTTCCTAGAACTTGTGTGATATAGTTTTTTTTAAATTGTAGGTACCTATGTAAAAGGTTTTCATAAAAAGTTGCAAACTAAAGAAAAAAATACCTCAGTTTTGAATATTATAAAAATAAATTACAAAATTGAAAATAAAAAAGTAAAATATTCACTCACGGTCTTACATAAACATTTATTTATAAAAAAGTATCAAAATTATGTGTACTGGTACAGTAGCTACTTAAATACAATTGCATATTTTGCCATTAATTTAGTATTTTAAGCTCTAAAAAATATTTTTCTTACAAAACGACGAATGTAAGTCAGGTCAAATAATTTAGGAACAGCGTACATTTCCGTTCCTGAGGACTCGTTTAACACCTCAAGGGCCTCGGCCTAATCATACTTTTTTGATAAGTAGCTTTAATAACTCTTGTTTTCTCTATGTTCAGATGTACCAGAACCGCGGTTCCGTGGACTTGAACGCAGTCAGCGCGTTGCTGTCCAGTGGGGGCAACAACAAGCGCAAGATGACCGAAATACCAGGGCTACCAACACCGCAGCCATCCGACTCGGAGAGCGAAGAAATGGAACTGCCCTTTAGAAAGCGAGTCTGCAAACAAATACACGACTTTGAGATGGCAAGGGTAAGAATAACATACTTTGTCGGCAATAATGGCCTTTAAGCTCCCTTCCCCTGCCACCTTCTGCCAAAAGAAAATATATCGAGAAAAAGCTATAAAGAATCGCAAAAAAACTATCCTACATAGCAGCTCACCATATCAAAAATAGTCCTATTAGTTTTCTAAAATTGTTATTTTGGACACAAGAATAAAAAATTATGGGACATTTTGGGTTTTAGCTTGCAATCTGCCTCAGACCCCTTTCTTGCAATTAATTGCAATAAAATTTTATACAATCATAACTCTCAAAATAATATATAAATAAATAAATAATTAACCAAATATTCATAAACAAAACAAATCATAATATTATCATTATTATTGCAAAGCTACGTTGCCACAATTGAACTGACCCCTATATTTTCAACCTCGCCAGTCTGTTTTCCTAATAGTTACTTGTCCTTGTTTACAGTTGCTGGACTCGAGTACCCCTCCCCGTACACCTAGCCCTGTGACTTGCGTGCCAGTCTCAGTCATCATGCGAGCCAACAAAGACGGCACGTGTTCACCGCAGCCTTCTAGCCCGACCCACGCGACCTACACGTTCAGGCCTCCCACCCCGCCCACTGAAGTGCTGACCTATACCAACCTTTCAAACGTAGTAACGCCCTTCCTCGTGCAGAGCCCACAGACTGACCGTGTAGAATATCCACAAGAACCAACACAAAGAGTTTGTCATCAGGGCAAAGGTGAAGCACAGGTGAATAATCAAAAACTGGAAGACTTAAACAAAAAGAAATCCTCAAGCCTTAGCAGTTATGACAATCGAGAACAAATTACGGGTTGCTGTGTACAAGCCAATGAGACGACCAAACAGACTGGAAAGGAGTTGGCCCCCGAATGTAATATGCTCAAGACTTTAAAATACAAAATGAATTCGCGAAAGGAAGAGATCGTAATCAATAGCAAGGATACTAACCGGGAGCAGCAAGCAAAGATACTTGGCCCCGTGCTGGTGGCGCGATCTCACACTAACGTTAGTATTAATCCGGTCGCAATCGCTCCTCGGCCCAACGCCAGTCAGACTGTGATATTCACAATTCCTGTACCAACCACAAATTCCTCCCACCAGACTTCATTTCTCTCACAATCACAGAACATTACAGAAGTGAGTCACGCGAATAAAGTCGAAACCAATCGTCCTAATCAGTCTGTTCCTATCGTGACGTCGAATGATTCCCCGCTCCGGCAGAACGTCGCCTCGCTGTACCCTGTGCACTCACTGCCCGTGACGCACTTCGTCGTGGGGCCCGACGGCAAAGTCGTGTTGGTTTCCGCGCCTCCGCCCAAGGAAGCCGTCGACACCCGCCGCCGGATCTACGAGTGCCAACACGAGGGGTGCGGCAAGAACTACTTCAAGTCTTCCCACCTCAAGGCGCACATGCGCACGCACACTGGAGAGAAGCCGTTTGCGTGCGCGTGGCCCGACTGCGCGCGCCGCTTCTCTCGCTCGGACGAGCTGTCCAGACACAAGCGCACGCACACCGGGGAGAAGCGCTTCGCCTGCAGCGTCTGCGCGCGGCGCTTCATGCGCTCCGACCATCTCGCCAAGCACGTCAAGCGCCACTCGGTTCGACCGCAGACGAGCTCTGTCCAAGTCAACTTCGTGCTACCTCACACCGTTCAACTAGCTCACTAGACCGTCATCCAGTCACTCATTTTGTAAAGGACCAAAGCCAAGTGTGTGCATTAACATCAACCATGGTTTTTATTTTTTGTGGATCATATAACTAATTACATACATTTATTTATTATTATACTACTTATCATCTTTATGCATTGTTATTGTTCATTTTTAATTATGCCTTTATACATTATTATTAATGTAACTGTTGAGATAATTAGTATACAGACTTTTTAAACAGGCATGCCTCCAAGATAAAATAACACGTGTTAATTCCTCATGTCAGCTACAGTATTGTTTTTTACTGGAAACATCATGTTTCATTTTATTATATTATATATACATATGTGATTCATATTATTATGTATTTATTTAAAATATTATGCTGATGATTGGTTGATTGCCATTTTATTAAATATCAACATTTTATTGAAATGCAGTACATGTTATTGATACCCACTTCCAAATCAAAAGCACCCATCCAATCACTTTCACATTAAAACTAGGGATGTTAAATCCTTATGGAAATCAATTCACCTATGAGAAATCAATCTATTTGATATTGAATAAAAATAATTAATGATAATAAACTTCATATCAGCATTTCTATACTTTCTTTGTTTCTACTTTAAAGAGAAGCCAGTAATGTAAATTTCAAAAATTGAAATCGTATTGCTTTCATATCAGAATTTCTATACTTTCTTTGTTTCTACTGTAAAGAGAAGCCAGTAATGTAACATTAAAAAATTGGAATCGTATTGCTTTTAATTTCCTCACACCAAAGAATAGTAGAACATTAAAAAAAAACTTTTCTTATTTTTATAAGCCCACATTTTTGTCTTACTGAGCCATTATGGCCATCATTCTGGTTTCCCAGTTGAGACCATCTTCGTTTTCCTCACAGTTCATGCTAAGTTGATGGGCATCTATTTTGTTTTCAAGACTTGAACATCTCATCAGATGCTCTCTGTTCTGTTCTTCCCTCTCACAGACTGCAAGTATGTCTGCCTTGTTATCGGTGATAACTATCCGATGTAGGTGCTTTCCAAGCAGATCATGATCAACAACTGGTTTGGAAGGAAAATAAAGAAACAAGTCATTAATAAATCACAAGTTATCAATCAACACTAGGAAGGGTGGCCGTAAACTCGTAATAAACTAATAAACCATCTCCGAAGCGAGCTGGCAGAGGGTGCATTACCTCATGTATATCCTTCCCGTTCTTTTGTATCCAGAGATTATTTATTTATTCTAATTTTGAGTACCTTTTTGTCATTGGTTTGGTTGAGACATATTCAGCTTATGTTATGAATTAAAGTTTTTTGGGTGGACAGTCCTATGATAAAACTAGGGAAACGCCAAAGTCGTTGTTAAACGAGTGAGTGAGCCATGTGTATAGTACCCTGTATCATTCCACATACTGGGCTAGATCCAGCCTTAGGTATATGGGAGAAAAGGGGATGTTCCCGGGTACTCAACACTTGGCTCACTCACTCGTTTAACAACGACTTTGGCGTTTCCCTAGTTTAAATTAAACATTAAAAATGCGAATCGTGTTCAAAACGTATTAGCGAGAAACATTAACCAATTTCCAAGATAAAACAAAATTGCCTAATTTTTATTTACCATTAATTTTAACACCCCTCAAAAATAATGTGGGTGTAAAAATATAAAAAAAGTCCTAACGAACGGGCATCGAACTTCGACCCTCCGTGCGGTAGGCTAAATGCTTACCACTATGGCATGCCAGCCACGCAGATTTTATCCCGCTAGCTGCTACTAAACAAATGCCATCAATATTTTAAAAAATAAAATTTTTATTTATTGTAGGATTGAATCGCAATAGATCTAGCTGGTTTTGTTAACAGTTCTCAGTAAACTCGTACCGGATGTCTGTTTAAAATTTCAGCGAAATCTGTTCAGCGGTTTGGCTGATTTTCGACGTACAGACAGACAGATAGACAGACAGACATACAGACAGACACACAGAATCACAGAATGAGAGCCGTTTGGGTTGAATGGAGACACTCAGTTGCTCCGCTCCCTAGTTTAATAAAAAAGTAAAAACTGACTTGAGCTACAGATAGTTTGTTGATCTTGTAAGCCTTGAAGTATATTTAGTATTTACATTCAATAAAACACATATTCACATCTCATTCAGTTTTAATCGAAGACACTTGACAAAAAAAGCTCATTTCATAAATCAAGCTACATAATATAATATTTCAACCACGTTATTTAAATATTCGATTCAACAAAAAAATGATCATCAAATAAACTATTTTGATCACAATAGATTTAGGAATGGGCGATGACGGTAGAAAACCCAAAGTTCGCCAGCTTCGATTGATCTCGATTATGACTACCCTTCTAAGATTATAAACATAGGCAAAAATGGAAAAATGCACTCTGGCTGTTACCTTTATGCAAAGGATTTTCAAAAAATTATTGAAAAAGCTACCTTCTTGGCAGTCTTGGGCACGTTCCCCCCAAAAAGAAACTTTGAAAAGTTAAGTTACTTCTGCCTATAAAGGAACTAAGACGTTCCTTAAAAAAAAGTGGAACTGAGACGTTCCTCGTTCCTCAAAAGGAAATTAGTTCCTTCCACAATCCTTATACCATCACATTTAAATAATTATAAATGTGAAAAGAGTTAATTTATCATTACTTTTATTTATTTAAGTGAGCCCCAGGCCATCTGACGAGAGTGGCGCCATTTTCGAAAAACCAAGATGTGGCAAGATATTTTTCATACTGCAGTTTACGATATCAGGTACTGGAATTCGACGGGATTACGATGGCGAAAGGAACTTATAAAGAAATGTTAAATTCATTGAAAGTTCCCACGAAATAGTAACTTTGACGTTACAAGTTCCTGCTCAAAGAAAAGGAACGCGTTCCGACTGTTTCTTGGTAACTTTTAAGGTAACACGTTACTTATTTCACAGCAGTAACTTTTAACGTTGAAAGTTACTAATTATTTTGATCTAATAAGACAAATTTTAAAAATAACTTGATACCGTATGGCAAATAATTTTTAAAATATACCAACAGCAAAACCCAGTCTTCATGATGCAGTTTCCGGTCAATAATCATCTACACAGCACAAGTTTAAGTAGAAAGTGAGAATGCAAGAGCAAACATTTCAAAATAAAATAAATTAGATTTATTGGTTTTATGGACACAAGTTACAAAAAGTTTTGGCACAAATCACATTAGACAAAGAAATATCACATTTTAGTTTTACAAATAAATATACACGTATTAAATTTTATTAAACATTTTGAGTGACAATATAAATGCTGAGAGTACATATTAGAATAGTTAGGTTATAATTACGTATATAACATGCTCTTTATAACGACAAGTAAACGTTGCCCGTGGATAATGCTTGGTTCACAAGCCGACGTTGCGACGTCAACGTCTCGTCGCGATCGCCGATGTTGGCCGCTAGGTGTTCACATGCGATGAGCGACGTTCGGATTTTAAAACTACGATTATTTCGTATTCAGACGTTTTCAAGTGTACACAAGTGCACAGAACAATAAAAGACTCGCTAAATGCTAACAAGTAGCTCCTTCTTCGTTTTCGTAGATATTTACATCATTTTAGGCTTGTATGCTGAACTTCCGGCGACGTTCCGGCGTGGAAAATAGGAATCGGTTCTATTTTTGACGACGTCGGAAGGGGAGGGGCACGTCGCGTCGTCCCGTCACCTGATTGGTCGATAGCTCACTTCCCTCGTCGCAAACGTCGCGAACGTCGGCTTGTGAACCCACCATGACTGGCCACCCGTCACCCAAACATCATGGGGCCGCGGTCTTTCGGATTAACATCATGCTCCTATAATCATTGGCATTTTACATCCTTTGTCAAGCTGGAAATAGAAAATGGATTACAACACATTTAAAAAAAAAGAACTGCGCCCATTGGTATTTCTTATTACCAACATGATAATTAAAAAAAAAAAAAAACATCATCATAGCTTTGCAACCATTTTAAATTTTAGCTCACAAATAATATGGCCAAATAAGTTATGGTTGTGTGTGTTAATTATTATTTTGTTTTGGGGCATAGCCTCCATATATCCACCTCGACCTCCAATTCAAAAAAAAATTCTCACACTAGGGCGCACTAGTGCGGATAATGGAAAACGCCATTAGTGATGTGAGTCGGTAAATTAAAGTAAAATTAACAATCAAATTTACCGGGTGGTAATTTTTTTTTTTCACAGAGTGAATACACTACACTCCTGTCTAAACTAACGCCACTTTACATTTTAGATACGTAGCGTGAATAGAAATAAATATCGGCACACCGCCCTTCAAATTAATTGGTTACTAGACAATTCCTAGCAAAATCCTCGCACAGGCAGTGGGCTTGTGATCTTGGGAAACCTCGTCGATAAAGAAGTTTCCCCGGTTTAGCGTCGGTAATCAACCAAAAGATCAAACAAAGTACAATGTTGAATATAGCAGATTAGTAAGGTTTTATTTGTTGACAATACATGTTATAAATTTATAATATATGTAGGTATACCTTTTTATTAGACATTGTGTAGGATCATGCCTCAGGCAAACTATTAGAATATATTACTAGGAAGCTTCGCAAACGCTTTTTCAGGCGCGTGATTGGATGAGCGTAATTGGTGCATTGAGCTGTCATGTGTTATGCAAATGGTATTTAGATTGTTGTTTTCCCATGATATGGCCTGCGAGACACGCTTGGTAATATTGTTATAATTTTTACGACGACGACATGAGTATCAGGGGCGCATATTACTGTTCCATTACACACTACATTACCGTACAATCGAATAATGCATGTAGGTGTTATAAATCGAAGAAATTTTGTAAAAAAAACTAAAAAAGAAGAGTACCTAAAATTGCGATTTTCATGAGAAATAATTTTTTTATTGCACTCAAATTTCACACTAATACATTAATTCATAAAATTAAGGTTCTGTGAAAAAATCATTGCAATCGGATAAAGCATGTAGGACTAGGTGTTATAAGTTGGACATTTTTTTTTATTGAAAAAAATTACGTACTAGGAAAACGCTTAAGTCCCGCCGCGTTGTTGGATGAGCGTAATTGGTGAATTGAGCTGCCATGTGTTTTGCGGATTTTCTGTTGTTCTGTGAAAAAATCAGAACTTTGTTGAAATTTTTTAAAAATTAAATCAAATTAAATAAAAAATTAACTTTTTTTTTTTTTAATTAATTGTAATTTTAAAAAAGGAAAAAATCGTAATATTGAAATTTTCATAAGAAATAATTATTCGATTGCGCACAAATTTTACACGAATATATTAATTCTTAAAATTAAGGTTCTGTGAAAAAATCATTATAATCGGATAAAGCATGTAGGGGTTATAAGCAGAAGAAATTAAAAAAATCGTAAAATTGCGATTTTCGTGAGAAATAATTATTTGATTACGCTCAAATTTCACACGAATATATCAATTCATAATATTAAGGTTCTGTGTAAAAATCATTACAATCGGATAAAGCATGGAGGACTAGGTGTTATAAGTCAAAGAAAGTTTTTAAAAAACGAAAAATCGTAAAATTGCGATTTTCATAATAAATAATTTTTCGATTGCGCTCAAAAACGTGGCAGTTCTTAGTTCAGAGATTTCGAAGGCCTCCATAAAATTTCATCGCAATCGGAGTATCGGTTTAGCCGGAATCGTGTTAACAGACAGACAAAAATACAGGAAAAAAAAAAAAAAAAAAAAAAAACATTCCGGATTTTTTTCTCCAGTGTAGTGAAATGGAATCTTCGCTTCGCTCGCTACGCTCATCCAAAAATTGCGATTTTATGAGAAATAATTTTTCGATTACGCTCAAATTCCACATGAATATATTAATTCATAAAATTAAGATTCTGTGAAAAAATCATTACAATCGGATAAAGCATGTAGGTGTAAAGTCGACGAATGTTTTTTTTAATTAAAAAAATCCTAAAATGCGATTTTTCATGAGAAATAGTTTTTCGATTGCGCTTAAAAACGCGGCAGTTCTAAGTTAAGAAATTTCGAAGGCCTCCAGAAAATTTCATCGCAATTGGAGTATCGGTTTAGCCAGAATCATGTTAACTAACACACAAAAATACGAACAGAAAAGAAGAAAGAAAGAAAGAGAAAAAAAAAATTACGGATTTTTTTCTCCAGTGTAGTAGAATGGAATCTTCACCTCGCTCGCTACGCTCATCCAAAAATGCTTGACATGTATTTTGACTACATCTAGTTACATACTTTTGGACGGTGGGAACGCTACATTTTTAAGGTGGTGTGTCGACAGAAACTTTAACACACCAACATACAATCGCGCTTCTCTATTAACATGTGATCCTGGTTCTCTTGTCTAAACCGTAGGTATGCATTTATTTTATTTTTTGTAATTGACAGTCAGAGTGCAAGGTGTGCAGCATATGAGCAGTGCAAGCTTAATTAGGACAGCCTGTAGGTCTAATTTAAAAAAAATGTAAATGTGGAGAAAACAGCAGGGACATATACAACACAACAACAAGATCAATAAACAATAAACATGTAAAAGTATAGCAACCAAAGTACGTACATGACATCAAGGACCCTTAAATAATGCACCATTTAATATCCATGAATTAGGACAAGCACTAAGAAAACAGAAAAACAAGAAGTCAGCAGGAGTTGACCTTATCTACCCTGAATTCCTGAAAAACCTAGAAAAAGAAGGACAACACTGGACAATGCCATATGGGAGGAAAACATACCGGATACTGGATAGTTGGCGAACAGCAGAAGTTATCCTGGTAGTAAAGAAAGGAAAGGATTTACACTGACTGACAATGGTACATGTGTTATATCAACTATCAAGACTAGACAATTTTAAAGCAGTTTGAAAGTTTTGGTGATGATAAGTGAGTGAACCAATGTTATGTACCATCAACACGGTTATGAATTCGTATATGACGCTGTAAATGGTCATTTCTTGTGAAAGCTTTCTCACAGATCTCACACTTGAAGTTTTTCTCGCCCGAATGCACCTTCAGATGTTTCGAGAGGGAGCTGGGCTGCGTGAAAGACTTTGGACACAACGTGCAGTGGAATTCTTTCCGTCCAGTGTGCGACCGTACGTGCGAGTTGAGCGTACTCTTCAGCGCGAACGTCTTGGAACAGACCGAGCACGTGTAGGGGCGGATTCCGTTGTGCGCTCGCATGTGTTTTGCCAGGTTGCCCTTACAGAAGAAGGTACTCGGGCAGGACGCGCATCCGAAGGGTTTGTCGCCGGTATGAGAGCGGACGTGGATCGTCAAGTCTCCCTTCTGCGCGAAACACTTGTTACACGTGCCGCACGCAAAGGGCTTAAGTCCCGTGTGTGTCCGGACGTGCGTCTGTAGGTTGCCCAGCAACGAGAACGTCTTCGGGCAGTGCGAGCAGCGGAACGGTCTCTCGCCGGTGTGCCTGCGGAGGTGGACCTTCAGCGCGCCCAGGAACGTGAAGGACTTCTCGCAGACGGAGCAGCGGAACGGCTTCACCCCCGAGTGACCCTTGAGGTGAGCGACCAGACTCGTCTTGAGCGAGAACAACTTGCCGCACACGCAACACAGGTGGGACTTAACTCCGACGTGACACTGGAGATGGTTCGTCATCTCGCTACGCTGATAGAACGCCTTGCGGCAGACGTGGCAGCTGAACGGCCTGATGCCCTGGTGTCTGCGGACGTGCGCATCTAGGCGGGCTTGACTGCAAAAGAGCGTGCCACAGACAGAGCACAGCAGCGACTTCTTCTTTACGTGACTCTTGAAATGTTCCCTCAATTCTGAATGTTTCAAGAAAACTTTGCCACAATCTGAACAACTTTGAGATTGCTCATCAGAACCTACAACTATTTCTCTACATTTGCTTTTTTGTTTGAATGGTTTAATTTTATGTTTAGTTCTAATAATTTGTATTGAAGGACTGTGATTTTCAATTTCTACCTCATTTACCTCCATTGTACTAGATGTAACTGAAGACTGAGTTATGTTTTTTTCTACTATCCCTCCTTCATGTTTGAAAGCACTAATGTAACTACCAAGGTTGGGTTCACACTGGACTTCTACAGCACTGCCACTGTTGGGCAAGCGTGAGTGTCGGTTGTCTAGCTTCTCAGAACGACTTCCTAGAAACTCGAGGCATTCGTCCCTCGGATTAACGGGCTTCTTTCTTCACCAAAAGGTTCCTTTTCTGAAACAAGGGAGCACTGTTTTGATGTACATAATATTAAATTATTAGGCCTACAAGAAGACAATGTCCCGCTTCAAGCGCAGAACGAGAATCGGATCTAGGAATAAACGATAGGCCTAAGCGATTTTGAAGATTTATTTTAAGTTGCCGGTTATTAGAGTTGGGTAAATTTATACTAGAATTAATAGGTACGGTAATACGTTTGATGAAATAATTCCTAAAAAACACGTGTTTTCAATTTTCAATTTCATATGATTTGGCAGCATTTCAGGCCATTTTAATATTTGCTAGTTTTTACTGCAAAGTGCAAACATTAAACAGCCTTGTCTGTTACTACATGCATTTTATTAATTAAATTGTAAATACTAAATAGTACTAGTAGGCAACATTATCCAAAATAAAGCCCTGAGGATCATAACAGGAGGAGTGAAAACCACACCTATCACCGCAATGGAAACAGTAGCTGAAGTCCCACCACTGGAAGCAAGGAGAAATGTAGCAGCTGGAAGCCTGTACGAAAAAATGGTTCGCTTGGATGTAGATTATTGGGACAGAGATCCCCAAGAAGGCCTTAAAACACAAAAAACATTCATAACTGAAGCTAGAAATGTAGTGGGAAAGTTAATGGGGGAAGTGATAACTGAAAACGGACAAGAAATAGGTAAACCAAACATTCATATGTCATCATTGGAAGTAAACCATCAACTAAATATTGAAGGAATACAAGAGAAAAAGAAGAACTATCAAGAGGAGCATATGAGAAGTCTGGCACTAAGATTTATTCACAAAGAATACCCAGAGAAGGAGTGGCTGCATATATACACGGATGGATCAGCAACACCAGGAGAAGGGAATGCAGGTGCAGGAATACACAGTAGAGAGTTTGAGGAATCATTCCCAGCAGGATCAAATGGGAGTAACTTTGATGGGGAGATGAGAGCAATAAGCAAAGCGTTGGAGAAGATTGAATACTTAAGAGAAAGGAAGGTGGTGATACTAACAGACTCAAGAGCATCTATCCAGGCTATAGTGAGTAGAGAAGAAACAGAAGCAGAAATAAGAAACTGCAAGATAAGAATCCTGAGGTTGATGAATGCAGGTAACACAGTAATGCTACAGTGGATACCGGCACACTGCGGCATAAACGGAAACGAGAAGGCTGATTTCCTTGCTAAAATGGGAAGTAAAACGGTAAAACCAAGCAATTCATAAACAACATTTCATACAGATCAGCTAAATCACATCTGAAATCAGCCAGCAACTCGGAGGTAAAGAAAGCATGGAAGGAGAAAGGCAAGAATAAAATGTGGAGTGAGCTAGTTAATACAAGGAAAGGAAGAAATGATAGGACAAACCATTATAGGAGAAGAACTACAACAGCACAGTTTAGACTAGATACCGGCCATGACTTGCTAGCAAAGCACTTACATAGAATAGGTGTGATGGAGAGCAGCATGTGTAAACTCTGTGGTGATGGAACACAGGACAGACAACATCTATTTAGATGCGCTACATTGAAAGGACACTATGGGGAAATGCCAGGGGGTATGGACAGGAGTCCTATCTTTACTGGTTGTCAAGACACATGATGACATAGATATGTCAATGTGGGCATAAGAGAAGAAGAAGAAGAGTAGGCCTAACAATGTTTTTAAACAAAATAAAATAGGTAGGCGTAAATTGGCAAAATTAAGAAGTTTTGTTACCCATTTGCATTATACTATTTGGCTCCTATTGTAGTTTAATTTTTTGCATTTTTCTCAAAACATGACGAGAGCTAGACTGCTACAGGCAAATAGACGGTTAATTGTGATCACTGATCGTTAGTAATCACTAGTCGCCACAGCACTCTCCATAGAAATGTTACCCATCTTGGGCTCATGTTGTAGTTTCTTTTATCGTAGGCTAGATAGTAGATAGGCTACGCATTTTCTACGTGTAATATCACGGTTGAGATGGTATGGACATACACGAATAAGGGAAAATAGGAAGACCAAGAAAATGTATGTAACAAGGATTGATGAAGGAAGAAGAAGACAGGGTAGACCAAGGAAGAGATGGAAGGATAACATAGCAGGGGACTTGGAGACAAGAGGAGAGAGCTGGGAAGATGTGGAGAGATGCAATTGTAGGAGGATAGAAAGAAGTGGAAAAATTTGGTTGCTAAACCCAAGCTGACCCTGCCTGAAGCAGGAAACGGCGATGATGAATATTCTATCTGCAGTAGAATATACGCATATTTTACGTGTAATATTCTGACCCAACACTCACTTTCTTCATTTATAAGTACCGGTACTGTCATTTTTTGAATGAGCGTAGCGAAGATTCCATTTCACTACACTGGAGAAAAAAATCTGGATTTTTTTTGTATTTTTGTGTGTCTGTTGGCACGATTCCGGCTAAACCGATACTCTAATTGCGATGAAATTTTCTGGAGACCTTCGAAATAGAACTGCCACGTTTTTTAGCGCAATCAAAAAATTATTTCTCATGAAAATCGCAATTTTACAATTTTTTTCGACTTTTTTAAAATTCCTTCGACTTACCTATAACACCTAGACATGCATTATCCGTTTGGAATGACTTTTGCACAGAACCTTAATTTTATGAATTTATATATTCAAGTGAAATTTGAGCGCAATCGAAAAATTATTTCTCATGAAAATCGCAATTTTACGCTTTTTGCGTAAAAAAAAAATGCGCTTATCCAACAACGTGCCTGAAAAAGCGTTTGCGAAGCTTCCTAGTTATATTTATTTATTAGACATTTTATTTATCATAATGTTGTCGAACTTACTACTTCTTACATATTGTAAATTTTAATTTTAGTGTTACTATTTAATTTAACAAACCCTGATGAAACCAATATTTTGTATACAGTACAAGTCAACTGGAAAATAAATTATCTTATCTTTTCTTTATGGAAAATCAAAAACCAGATCCTTGGCATTCTCAAACAGGATTAGGAATGACCGAATGAATCACATAAAACGTTAAAATTTTATTTTTAATATTTAACAAGTCATATTTCTACTCTTTGCAAGTCTTCTTCAAAGTGAAGTGTTATCACCGAGCAGACAGTCTTGAACTCACTTGACGGCTGATGCGAAGAGCGCTGTCAGACGCCCAGCAGAGAGTTTTGAACTCAAACGCAGAGTCCACTTCAAACACACACTGACTGCACACGTGATGCGGAAGACTGTCACCTTCTTGTATCTGAGAAGCAGAATCATTAACCCTTTCAGTCAATGGTGTCCATGGTTATGGATATGAACTTCTAAATTGAACATCATTCAGGTAGGCCCTAAATGATAGATTTTCAGTTTGACCATATTTGTTTTGTTTTTTTTTTTTTGGGGGGGGGGGGGGGGGGCAAATTTGAAGAAAAAAAACAAAATTCCCATATCAATAGGATGAATTGTACCTAAACTAGAGAAGATTGAAAATACACATCAGCAAAAATGCATAAACTGCTAAAAATGTTTTTTTTTAGAAAAAAACAAAAATTCAGAAATAGGCTTAATCTTCTTTTAAAAATTAATTTAAAATTGGAATTTGAAACTAAACTACACAACTAAAACAACAACTTCAACAACTAAAATTGTAGCACTAGGCCTATTCCAAAATTTGTCCCGAATTCCTTAAAAATCACACTAAAAAATTACTTAACTTATAACCAACCAAGTGAATTCATACTTTTTACCGGTACATTCTTAATTAAATTTTTAAAAAAATGACTAACACTGTAGCTATGATAGGCCTCAACACAATATGTACCTACATTAATAGAGGAAAAACTCATTCTGTAAGTTTAGGCCTAAAAGAAAATAAGGCCCTGGCCGACTTAAGCAGAACCGGTCCACATCGTGTAGGCCTACTAGGTTAATAAAATAAACATGTAGGCCTACACTAAAGATCCACTAATTTAAAGTTGTCTGCAGGTTTGAGGTAAGTTCATATCTTTTAAGTGGGGCTGGCTGCTGGAACATAAAAAGTAGGCCTAGCGCAAATACTTTCTTGTTTATGCTACAAAAATTACATCATGCTATCGCTTGCTACATTATGTTCTGTAAATGAAGTAGCGGTAGTGCACTAGTTACCGGATCCGCTATCCAGATAAAAAGTATTGTTGTTTATTTATTTATTTATTTATTCGTAGTCAGTTGATGGTATACATAATATAAGCTATTAGCTAATATACATGCCCACATAGACCCTATAGTAAGCTCTCAAAATTAACATAAAATAACTAATATTTAACTACATTATTGTATTCCTATAAACTAGGCCTACCTATGCTAAATGGGCTAATTTACTAATTTACTCAAACAATCTAAACCTAAACCTAGGATAGTCTGTAGCTGTTAGGCCTACATCGTAATTTTCTCCAATTGTAGGAACTCTTTGACTGAATAGAAGGAGTATTTTAATAATACATTCTTCAGTTCATACTTAAATCTAGAAATATTGTTGATCTTTTTTATTTGGGTTGGTAGTTTGTTCCATATTTGCGTGGCAGCATAAACAGGGCCTCTACTAAATAATGTGAGGTTGTGGTCTGCTACGTGTATGTTATTCTTTTGTCTGGTGGAGTGATTGTGTATTTCTGAGTTTTGAATGAATGATTTTGGGTATTTTTTAACAAAGCAAGCTGTTTCATAGATGAATATGGATGGCACAGTTAAGATGTTCAATCTAGTGAATAGAGGTTTACATGAGTGTCGTCTGTCGTTGTTTGACGTTGCACCATGTGCGGATAGCTCTTTTTTGTATGATAAAGCTAACTGTATCATGTTACAAGTAGTGCACTAGGCCTACTCCCCAAGAGTGTCAAAACTAGTAAAAACCCACGCCTGGCCCATCTGCAAGAAGAATCCCACCTTGAGTTCAGACACCCAGACAAGTTTTTCAGCAAGAGTTTTAAATTTGAAGATCGACCTCATCTGTTGATCATCATGGCACAAACACAGGCGGCAAATAAGCTCATTCCTGGAATCAGGTGGATGTGAAGACATTCTCCGTGTGTGGGTCTACAGGTTTCAACCTTTGAAAACAAAAACAAGAATCAACGAGTGCAAGCAGAACAATTGTCCTGCAAATTTGTGGATGGCAAATTATTTGCCAAGCAAAGAAAAACCACTTTGAACACATCCCAGTATGAATTTGCTTTCATACAGCTGTTTGAAGATATAAGGCCAGCCGCCAGACCCTGATGTTAGTGCACATTGGCCTAGTGTAAGAGTGCACAACAATAAAATAAGTTATTGATCACCGAAATAGGCCAAGTAGGCTAAAGTCTTGCAATTTCTGATACATAACGATAGGTAAGGCCTAATGTTGGTAAAATTGGTGCTGGATTTTCACGGGATTGGCCTACTCATATAAATTATAGCTAATTATATTTAAATACTCCCATGCACAGGGCTACGGCTCTAGGTGGGTACCGGTATTCAAGTTCTTCTACTTAGGCCTATAGGCCCTAACCGGCTAAACATGTCTGTAGGCTAACTGTTTTGTTCTGTAGGCCTACTCAAACTGACGAGGAATTAAAGTCTATCTATTTATCTATGATCTATGACTACGTTTACCTACAATCGATCATTGTTTTGTATTTATAGGTAGGCCTAGGCCTAGCTACCAGGGGCAGTAAGGCTTACTCAGAAATGTGCTGCATCCTACATAGGCCTATAGGCTAGGCTGTTATACAGCAACCTTCAGCATAAGCCTATGGAATGTCAACCTGAGACATGTCAAAAGTGTTACAGGTTCTTTGTCTTAAGGACGAAGTACAATAGGGCCTAGTAGGGCCCTAGCCCGGAAACGGGAATGTTGGCCACACCTATGATTTATCATTGCCCGGAAAACGCTCTACAACAGCCCGGAAATTGCATCCCGCTATTGTTATAATTACAGGGCAATGTTAAGTCATAGGGGCTGGGCCTAGGCCTTAATGGAAAGCTATTGTAGAGCAGCCTCCTAAGCATTGAATAACCTGCAGTCCCCCAAAGAGATTGGATAGGGCTAGCCTAGGCTAGGCCCTACACAAAGGCTCTTCTAAAAACTCAGGGGCTACCCTAGGCCTAGGCCCTAGTCTAAAATCATCTTAGTCCCTTGGACTAAGATCTAGCCCTAGCCTAGGCTTACCATAGGATGCAAGGGCATGCCTATTGCCTAGGAAGGTTAGGCTAGCCCCCAACCCTTATTTTTTGGTTAAAGTGCCTAGGCCCTACCTTGTAGGTTAGAGTCCAGGCCATGAGAATCACTTGTCGTCCTTTACCTTCATAGTAGGCCTAGAATAATAGCTAGGCCAATCCAATTCATAGAGAAATAACCGGCCAAATATTACTAAGATTTAAGTTATTCAAAGCTTGAGCGTCCAAAAGTCAAAACGCGAAAACTTGAACCTTTGTGTTTACGATGCAACAAAATTGCGCAGTATGCAGTACGCTTGGAGAACATCTGGAATTTCCCACAGCCACCTACAAAAGTGCTGGAAAGTTCATACGAAAGTTGTTGTTGTTATTGTGTTTTCTAGTGGTTGTGTATTTCTAGAAGCTGATGAATCAAATTTTTATTTTTTTTAGGGTGTGTAGGACAAATAAAAGAACCCATGCCTTTGCAGGAATTGAACCTGCGTCCCTTTGGTGTCATACTCTGGACCTATGCCCAAATAGTATGTGCACCGCTGGAAAGTAATGTTAAATTTAAGGAACAAATCCATGCTGCAAGACTGGCAGGTTCTACCCAAAACAATGTTCTCATTTATCTGTGCTGCAAGACTGGCAGGTTCTACCCACAACAATGTACTCATTTAGAAAGCATGCTTCATCTTGTAGTAATTAATTTTCCACATTACCGTTTAATATCTCATCCTTTCTTCAACAATAATTCAAACAGCAGTAGCTTTCGTCCATTCCAACCCTAAACTGAAACCACCAACTCGACCACAATCACACTCGCCACACACGGAAATTTCTTTAAAATATTCGTTATATTGCAATATTCTAGCCAATGTTTTCATTCAGTCCCTTTCCCCAATTCAAAAAGTCTTTTAGTAAAATATACTAAAAGACCGGACATATACCGGTATGCACTGTTCTCTATTATACTAGGTACAATAATTTAATTGTGTTTTACCTTTTCAGTTTCAGAAACGCCCAACCTAAAACTGGTTTCAACCAGAACGATCAAAACACAATCACCTTTTTTGATAAAAAATTTCATCGTTTAACATTTGGATAGGGGGATAGGCCTAGGATAATTAATAAAAACATACAAAACATACATTTTTGTAAGCCTAGACCAACATAGCGTTAATTTTATTAGAGATGAGAGTACTTGTTTAAACATGTGTATTGATTTTGGTACAATGATTATAAGCTGAGTGTTTATTTTTTAAAGTGATGCTTGTGACTGAAAATGTATTTGAAATGTCGTGACTTAAGTGTGTGTTGTATATATTATTAATTGTGGCTGTTAGATTAATGTGTTGTCAACTTGTATCATTTGTATGTATTTTGAATATACCATGTAGTATAGTATATACCATGGGTCCATGATGTACCATGTATTGAAAATGAAAATAGCAAATTGTGCTAATGAATAAATAACACTACTACTACTACCAAAGAATCACAGCAGTTTGAGGAATTAATTAATGAAATGCCCATTTAAAAAAATGTATACTGTGTACATAGGTACGAAATAAATACAAGTAAATCCGTATTTAGAGTCTACCCACTCACGTCACACAACTAATTTTCAGTGGGGGACAGTAAACCAAAGTGACCAAGCCAACCCTGCAGGCTTTTATTTTTTATTTGTAAATTAAGGTAGGGCCCAAGTTGTGTCAAATCTGGACCGAAACTTCCACCAAAAGTTGTACAAGTTTTTGCACCTTCACCATAAAATAATCTACCCGATAACCGTGTAGGCCTAGTGGCTGAGCTAAGCGTAATGCTGGCTTCCCGACATGGACATCGGACCACAGTGTGTGTGGACCGGACATCCTGCGCTGTCAGACATCCACATCGGGAACGCAGCATTGAGCAATGCCGAAAGTCTTCCACTCAGTGTGGGAATAGGAGGCGATTTTGTTAACAGAGTGGCTTTGAACAAAATGACAGTTTAAATAACAATAGAAAATACTAGGGCTGGTTAGAGATTCGATGATAAAATCTTAATCAATCCCAAATAAAAAATCACATCAATGCTAAAATTACTACTTCTTGGTCGTTACAGATTTGTGTTTATTCTTTATTTAGAGAGAACGCCAACCCGTTTCAAAAACACTTCGATTGACTGATTTGTGGTAAGACCACAACACAACAGTTGATTTCCTTTCAACCTTTCAGCTCAATAAATGAAAATAAGTTTGAATTAAATTGATAAAACTTCGAAACATTGTTCTTAATTTAGTAGGCCTAGAATATCCTAAACAAGTATGTGAGAAGTCTCATAGAAAATTAGACATATGGACAACCCTTGAAAATTGTGTAACAAATCAACTTGCACTCGTCTTTTAGTACTCGCTCCTAGCGGGAAGGTACTTTCGGCGGGAAGGCAAGGGGGGTTTGGGGGGCGGAGCCCCCCAACAATAGCGCCGCAGGTGAAAAAATTTTTGAGGTCAGGTTTTATTAAAGAGCGTTTGGTGCGTTTTAGGATAACATAGCGGGCTTAATTCAGTACTGAAAAACTTCAGTATTTATACCGTGAAAACTTGTAAACCACTTGCAGATAAGATAAGATAAGAACACTGATGGTACAAATCATATGCGCCGCATCAACAAAATGCCCAATGACTTATGTTCGCGATCGCGTCTTACAATAATGTGTCTGGCTGTTTACTAGGGATGACGAAACCCGACTTTTTTACGACCCGGGTACCCGTCCACATTACCCGCGGGTTACCCGGGTAGTAAAACAAAAAAATCGTGTGGGGTGTCTAATGAACTGTGAAGAAACGCGCTCATCAATTATCGTAATATCTCAGACGTAATGCTGTTCTATAAACAATGACGTGCCGATGAAGTAGTATTTCATAATCACGAAAGAGGAACAGCAGCGGGCCGTTAAGATAACACTCACTGTTCGGTGCATCTGCTTTATAACTTGTCACAGTCAAGTCAAGGTCACGACTCACCATGCCCTGGCTCGGGGCGCGGAAAGGGGGGACTGGAGCCCGAACGAGACTAAACAAGATAAGGAAAGATTTATCACCATGGGTGATAGCTTTTAAGTTTTGACTTCTAGCAGATTGAAAACATAAGTGATGTTGTGGTAATTATTTACGCGGTATAATCTCTGGAAGATCGCACAAGTGGTTAGGCAGGAGGGGGTGGGGGGGCATACTCAGCACACTGCCACAAGTCGGCGGCATGAATCGGCGCTCGATTCAAATTCTCGCAAAAACAATATTTTGAAGCACGTTCATAAAAGTTACTCGCAAGAGCCAAATTGTCACTCGCAAAATGCGAGCGTGCGAGTAGGATTTTCAAGGGTTGCATATGGATAAAACAATTTTAATATTCATATACATGGATCCAGATTACTTTTAAAGACCAATCACATTGTGGTGTACTAGTAGTAGTAATGTTTGAGCCAAGGTGATCAAACAATGTTTATTTTGCAGCAGAGCGTTGAAAAGCCAATACAGCAGAGTTGCACGGTGACTGCGGGTCCATCAACACCTTGTTACGGAGATACAGGATCCAGATTTCAACCGGGACTCATCCCTACTGCATAATATTATTCTCATGTTGTGATTGTCGTAGGACAGTTGCCAAGGGGTTTCACAGGAATATGCATAATTTGTTTGAAAATAAGAAGGCATGAGGTCGATGCTAGAAATTATTTATCGGTAATAACAGCACAGAAAACCTCAAAATGTAATAAAATGTTCGGATCCACAATTTGGTAACCAGGCTGCGACGCCTACTTCTTCTTGGACACACCAACAGTTCGGCCTCGTCGGCCAGTTGTCTTCGTGTGCTGGCCACGGACTCGGAGGCTGAAAGACAAAAAGGAACAAGTTGTAAGAAGAGTTTCTCGTCTGGGGCAACATAAATAAATAGATTTTTGTTTACGAGATACTTGACGAGTGCAATGATTTCATTATTATGCTTTACAATATAAAATGCTCGACATCGGGCAGATGTTGCACGGGACAAAGAGTTGTAGGTGGATTCTAATTTTATTTTCTACAATGTCACATGAAGATTTAAAAACATAATTTACATTGGTTTGCGTCATTTTTTGCCTTGACAGCTTAGGCGAGCCTCCCTCTTTAGGGAAGGATGACATGGCAGAATCGATTAATCGATTCCGGATTGATTCCCGTCTGCATCGATTCCAAATTGGAGAAATTGATTCCTCATTAGACAGTTTCAAAGTTCGCACGTTGTGTTTTATGGCGTGGCAGAGCGGTGAACCACGTGTCTACTGTCCTTCCCTCACCCGCCAGATGCCGATCGGTGATCGTATAAAAAGGCAGGCAGTACGGTCAACAGACGACAACGCAACGTTGCGAAATAAGCTACATCGTTCCATGGCGTACAGCGGGCAAGACACGCCTTCACAGGCTACGCGGCAAACGACCGCGGAAATATTGCTGCGTATCACAGGTTCCGTGGAAAATGACCACCAAAATAACTGCATACAATTGAAGAGTTTTTTCTTAGGAATCGATTCTTAGGTCACAACTCACAATGATCGATTCCAATAATCAATGTCATCCCTACTCCTTTTGTTACATAGACCTACATTGCTGTTGACAGCCTGGCGTTCGCTTGACCATAATTATGATGGTTTAGTTTTTTTGCGCGGGGATGGTAGCCGGCCATTGTCTGGGTTGAACCAAGTTTGTTAGGCCAACCCCTAATTGTGAAATTCATTAAATAACTAGGCCAGGGTTGCCACTAAGTAGGCCCCAACTATTTTTATGCTTGGGAGATAATTAAAAATCCCGAGAAATCCTTGAAAATGGATACAGTAGTAGTATTTCGCGTATTAGTCCTATTACGTACACGAATACCAATTATCTAAATTTTTGGCAGGCGCGGTTTTAGCCCCAAAAACTTGGGGAGGCCCAACTAGGCTAGTCCCGCCAGGGGGGGGAACGCCCCCAGAATTGCCCCGCAGGGCGTTTTTTTATTTTCGTGTACTTAAGAAGGTGTATTTATGAGTATATTTACTGGGCACAATATATAAATTCAGAATTTTAATTTTGATCTCGCAAACATGAAATATGTGGTTCAAAGCTAAGAAATTCTTACAGCTTGCAAATTGGTATAGAAAATTAAAATGTTGTGGGGTTTTTTGTCGAACGGTATTAGCAACACTGTCAATAGTTGAATAGAATTTTCAAGGTGAACTGTAAACGCCGATTTATTGATGAAAACTTATCGATAAGTAAGTTTGGATGTTCCATGAGCTACCCGCTAAGCTCGTGCTCGCAGGAGATTACAAGCACGTCGGCTACGTCACCACTAGGGTGTGCGAGTACTCGATTTCTTGAGCTTTTTCGAGCTTCAGTTTTGAGCTCGCGCCGAGCCGAACTTGATTTTAGGCTCGATTTATTCGAGCCGAGCTTGGCTTTATGCTCAACTTATTCGAGCCGAGCCTACAAAAACACGCAGTACACGCGCTCATTTTCATCAACACTCAACAGACAGTCTTGTCAACAAAGACTTTCGTGGAAGAATGCGGCAGCCCGAGCCAGCGATCAACAGTCGGCTCGACGGTCGACGCAGTAGAATGCGCTAGGAGGCCTAGGCCTAGAATGCAAACGTGTCTCTCTCATGTGGGAAAACCTATCACACTATCGCCCGCGCTGAAGCTTTCGTCGCAAAATAAGCCTAGGAAAGAAAGGAGATAAGCCAAGGAATAACAATCCAATGCGTTGTGATCGTAGAAACATGATCACATCGCAATAATTCTTCTTCCAACTAGTTCCACACCGAGCATCTTTGTTCTTCGTCAGCTGTGAGTCGAGTTGGTTGTGGTTGGATAGACCGAACGCGCACATAGTTTGCGCAGGTGTCACGTGTTGGCTTACAACGCGCTCTGTTGTCAACTCGAGTTACTCTTTAGCAGAGTCGACAAGGAAGTTTCCCCGGGTCTTCTTTATCGACTGCAGGCAGCGGGCAAGCTCCGCGGGAAAGTTCAAAGATCGCATCGACGTAGCGCGTAAAATAATAAACCCGTGAATTAGCCTAAAAACGGTTGCGAAAAATAGGCCTACCCTGATCTTATAATCGGCTGCGGGTAATTTCTAGAACCGGGTACCCGATGAGTATGACATCCCTAGAAAATATGTAGCCTAACCATTTTTAATTTAATTTAATTTTTTAATTTTTTTTTTGAAAAAGCTCGGCTCGGCTCGAAAATCAAGCTTTTTTTTAATACTCGGCTCGGCTCGACTTAAAAATTCTAGGCTCGCACAGCCCTAGTCACCACCGATAAGAAACTCACGCCAGTACCTCCAGGTCTGGATATAGTTTGAGACTTTTGCAGTCAAAGGAAGGTATTATAGCGGGGTGTGCCATGTACCTGTCTAGTTGGTGAATAAAATCTGAATCTGAATCTGAATCTCGTGTAACACATTGATGATATGATAAAATATAATTTTTAAGTTGACAGATAAACAATGACTCAATGAGACATTCAACGCTTTCCATAGGGCCTATTAGACGTATTTAAAAGAATTGATATGAATTTGGAAATAATTACCAGAGAAATCAAGGGCGGCCCGGGCCTAATCGGGCCGCCCCGTAAAACCGCGCCTGATTTTTAGGCTTCCATACAATAATACTAAGGCTGGGCATCGATGTTACATAGCAACATCTAGGCTACATCGAAGTCAAATAATCAATGTTGAAAAATTATCGACATCAAAATTGAAATAGGCACAACAATCGATTTTTTCCTAAAAAAATTTATTCATGTCAAACTTTCATATCGATAATCGCAGCAAAATGAGAATAAAATCGCGATAATATTGCGTCAAAAATATATCCCGCCGATACCGTCACTTTGTACCGTAATCATATTATGATATAGGCCTAGGCCCTACTATTCACATAAAACTTGCTTTTCTCGCATTTGCGGCAATTTGAATTGCGCGCCGTTCTGGCGCTGGTCGGTGGATTGGCCGACAACTGTTAACGGGCCCCTCGATTCTCCTCCCACGAGGGAGTGACAGAGAGGAGCGGTGAAGCGAGAGAGAGTCGAGTGCCTTGCCTCGATCAGCACGGCGTGTTGGTGATTGGGGGGGAGGGGAGTGGTCCTCCATTGCTAGGCAACAGATAGGCCTACCGTATCTTACTGAATAGGAGTGCGATGTTTTAATCCCAAAAAATTTTCTACAAATTTGCACTCGCACTAGGCTACATTCGCTGCCTAGGCATTTCCAATGCTATTTGAACACGTTTGAATATTCTGCGCAACTACCTAGTTCATAACAAGAAGAACAACAGCAGGTTGAGATAATTTGGTCAACGTACCCCCAATAGTGGCGCATACCCCGATGAGCTCTGATCTTCTTGAGCCTCTCCAGGTCCTCACGCAGCTTGCTGTCCAAGTAACTTGAAGTCAACTGGGAGTATTTACCGTCCACAATATCCTTCTGCCTGTTGAGGAACCAGTCGGGGATCTTGTACTGACGGGGATTGGACATGATGGTGATGATCTTCTCTACCTAAAACAGAAATGTTTACAAATGTACAAACAATATTATTGCAATCTTTAGGCTAAATTAAAACATTCAATCAAGGAGTAGGTCTAGAACATATAGTAGTACGCCCTGCCCTGGCAGTAGAGTGCAATGTTGGTCAACTACCTAGGGATGGTAAGCGTGCACACACGTGTAGGCCCATCTACCGCACTGATAATCCTTGATCAGAAAACGTTTGTGGCGTTTTTATCAATGTGTGCAACCAACCAAACTGTTTTCTCGTGAACCAATTTGCAGTCATTTTATGTTTAGGAAACTAGGCTACCCGTTTTCCCCCTAGAAGTAGGCCTTAGCACAAGCAACAAAGTGGAGGTAGGCCTACTTAATTTTGTACCCATGACATTCACAATAGCAAGGGTCCCTGTTAAAATGTTCCCCGTGTAGGCTGTAGGCCTATTGATACCTACGTTGGACATACGAAATTGCAAATTAATTCATAAGTTAGATGCTTGCTATTGGTCGGGTTCACAACAACGAGATAGGAGAGATTCCTCTCTTGTATCTCGTTGGTTCATGATGTATTAACAATGTATAGCCTAGGACCTACAAATAGTAGGGGCCTAGGCACAAATTGAGAACATAATAAAAATAAAATCATAATGGCTTTCACTCACTCCATAGGCCTAATAGGCCTACACCATTTGACGTGGAAAAAAAACAAAAAAAAACACTACAAAACCTTAAACGTTTCTATTAAAGGACTTTCAACCGAAAAGGAGTTTTGCCAAAAGTATAGTTAAGTAAAGGCTCTTCATTAAAAAAGTAGATTGGCCACGCCCCACGTAAGATTTACACAGCAAATATTTACGTCCAGTGATACCCTAACTCCTAACATAACTGAGAAATGAGAATCCAACGTAGGGCCTACGATGCACGAATATAGCCTACACTCCGTAAAATGTTCCAGACTTGGGTAGCAGGTTGTTTCAATGCTTAGTGTTTAAACTGGACAAAATAAGGCAACACTAGGCCTACAAAATACACACCCACATAGGCCACCACCAAGGCCTACATGACGGCGGAAGTGCACCAATAACAACATTCCGAACTTCTTCGGGTCATTAATGTAACTTTTTCATGCAAACAATATCATCCAAAAGCCTCACCAATTTTTAAAAACAAAGGTGGCTATTTATTTAACCGTAGGCTACGGACAAATTAACAATAACAAATCGTCCGTAGCAAAAACGAAGATAGCTGTGGAAATAATCAAAGGTATCCGAATCTTTCGCGGGATCGGCGGATTCGGCGCGGCGGCCCCCATTCCTGTTCTGACAACCTGACTGCAATGACGTGTTTGTTGATGCAAAATTATAATTTGATGCAACACAAGGTTTTTTGAAAGTCATTTATATTTGAAATAGAAATGTTAAAGATTTTTTGTATTTTATTTGCTTCAATTTCCTTCATGACTGCGTAGAAAGACGGCAACATGAATCCCGTAAGCCCCTCCCCCTCTTCTTCAGGCCTAGGGTTTACTAGACTTTTTGGTGCAGTAACGCGATTTCGACTATTCTAGGCCATGTTTAGGTCTACATGCGATCGCTTTGATGCAGATTCTTTCGGACAAAGTCAATTCTAAAACACATTCTGGCTAGAGCAAAGGCCTATTATATAGCCCTATCAGCCACTCCGGCTCAAAAGGGGAAAAGTACAAAAAATCAAAAAAATTAAATTTGAAAAAAAGGTTTTTACCATTAGGAAGATGATGCATGTAATTTTATGAAACCAAAAATTTTTTTTTTTGTAAAATAACTATTAGTCTGTATTTGCCATTGAAATTATAGCTTTTGTTGGTGTAAGTGGAAGGTGATATTTTTACAAAAAAGTTTGCAGCCTGGTATTCTAAAGAATAAGCTGGTACCTCCATTTTAAGCAGTTCATAAGTTAAGGTTATGTGTGGAGAATCTAAACTGTGAATTTCAAGTCTTTATGTAATTATATCACACCATTAATTATTAATGAATACCTATATGCAATCATGTTTGTGATGTAACATCCGTGACAATAAAGGCAAATAAGTTGTTTTTTGGTGTATAATAGTTCTTATATTTTGCTACAAGTTGGTGATGTTGACAATGTACTTGGAGGCTAACCTTTAACATGTTTTAAGTGTTCATAGCTTTAAACATTTCTGAGAAATAGTGTCACGGATGTTACGTGTCACGGATGTTACATGTCCCGGATGTTGTTCAAAGATTGTGATGTGATTACACACTTGAAATATGATCAATCAATTGGATTGAAGGGGTTTATTTAAAAATAAAATTGCTGATGTGCAGCCTAATCTTTTTCTTGTCTAGATTTTTAATACGGGAAATGTTTGGTCCTTGTCACTGTTATTTCAAACTTCGATAGTAATTGTAGCCTATTACATGTTTGTAAAAGTTTTTATTATTATTATTATTGAGATGGTATGGACATGTCAGAAGAATGGGAGAAGAATGAATTCCAAGGACAGAACTTGAAAGTGGGGACAAAGATAAAAGACGAGTCGGTAGACCAAGAGAGAAGCGGAAAGATCAAATAAGAAATGATATACAGGAAAGAGGTGAGAAGTGGGAAGAAGTCGAAGCAAGGAAACTGTGGGAAGACAGAAGTGGATGGCGTGAACTGGTGGGAAGAAGTGCGAGTGAACCTGAAGAGGACATGACAGGCCTGGCAAGCCGGTGTTAACAACTCATAAAATGCCCTAGAAAATTGGTGGCTATAGCCACCCCCTGACCTTACTTAAGTTGGAAACAGGAGTCAGATAGATATATATATATATAAAAACAACACTACCCTACCTTTTTCTAAGTTTATGTAAACATTTATAAAACATAACATATTGGAAAACTATAATTATATTATACAACAAAGTAAATACGTTAAAGAGTTAAGAGCCGAGCTTGCCAACTCAAATGCGCGCACTCAGGTGTTCATGATTTCTGCTGAACGGTTGGTAATATCATTACCAAATTTTGCATGGATGTTATTGGATGAGCGAAGCGAAGACTTCAATTTCACCGACCCCCCAAAAAATTTAGCTCGGGTGTTTTTTTGTTTTTTGTTTTTTTTTTGTTTGTTTTTCCGTCTGTTTGTTCGCTCTCTACCGGGCAAACGGCATATGCGATCTTGATGAAAATTTGACACGACCTTCGTTTTCTCTGAACTTAGACTTGCTACATTTTTGGGTACAATCGAAGAAATATTTCTCATGAATATCGTACTTTTACGATTTTTTTCGATTTTTAGTGCGATATTTTCGTGCCATTTGGGCCAATTCTGACCTCGTCGAACTCGTCGACGAGGTCGAACGGGTGGGGCTACAACGTTCATATTTCACATGGACATTAAGGTAATGGTGATGTATTGCTTTCGAAAGAAAAAGTTGAAAAAGTTAGTCAGAATCGAGAGAAATAAAGCTTTTAATATACGTTTTTTGACTTTTTGTGCGATATTTTCGTGCCATTTGGGCCAATTCTGACCAAACGGGTGGGGCTACAACGTTCATATTATACATGGACATTAAGGTTATGGTTATGTAGAACCTTTTGAAAGAAAAAGTGGAAAAATTTAGCCAGAATCCATAGAAATAAAGCTTTTAATACAAGTTTTTACGGTAAATAATACCAATTGACGAGAAACAAAAGAAACTTGACAACATTCACCTTCGATGCGTAGGCAGCAAAACAAAGCACTTGCAAAGTAAAGATATCCCACGCAAACTAAAACCTTTAAAAAGCTCATCCATCAACGCGGCGGGACTTTAGCGTTTTCCTAGTTAAAGTACATTTATATTTATATCCGCAATTGGTTGCAATAATTAAGCCTTAAAAATCCATTGCCAGACATAGGCCAAAGTCCAAAACGTGAAAAAAAAGAAATCCAAAACAAGGATTCCAATTCTGGAAATTCCCACCAAACCGTTTATCTGAAGATAAAAACAAGTTAACCTACGCGTTCACATTGATTTAAACGTTGATATCCAGTATGCATATTTGAGTTAAAAAAATCTGTTTACTTGGAATAAATGACCAAAATGGAGTAAATTTCGGTGATTTCACTAAATTTTAATTCAAAATCAATTAATTGGGTAATTTAGAAATACGCGTAGGCCTACTGGATAGCATAGATTTATTCTTTATTACCAAAAGTGTGAAATTTGATAACGGTGTTATAAACCGTTTACCCAGAAAAACCAGAATGCTAGCGTCTAAACTTGTCTCCGCACCAGCCTAGCAGCAATTCCTTAACATCGCATTTATTTTATTTCACAATTTTATTTTGAACCCAAAAATTTTAGATACTATAGATAAGGAGTGCGTGAATTTGTAACTAAGAATAACATAGTAATATAAATTGAAAATGGTTAGAAACTGGCACGGCAAAGTGTGTGTAACATCCGTGACAAAAACCATTGTAACATCCGTGACGCACACAAAAAATCATAACAATTAATATCATTTATTTTTAAAACAATGAATGGGTGATTATAAGGGTTCATCTTTCATGGATAAGCTCTATGTATATGGAAATGTAGCTGTCTGGGCCAGGGACCTGAATTTTCTATCTTTTGATGATGATCCGGGATCCACTTCCCAAACAATGTAACATCCGTGACACCACATTTCACTCATTACCTATATCTAAAAATTACAATTCATTTAAAAATCTTTTCACCTTATGGTAGGTAGTGTGTAAACACAATTGTTTCAGTATAAAACATTACAATTAATTAGTTAGGTAATAGAAGATTTTTAGCTCTATAAAGAGTGAAATGTAACATCCGTGACAAGCCGGAGTGGCTGCTATACAATAGAGAATTTGATTGATATATCATAAATTATGTCTGAAAACACATGCCACAGTCTCAAAAGTAATGAATCCTACAAATAGATTCGCGCTACTGTATTTACGGGAGTAATAACACCCTAATGTTTACGTCTAGGCTGGCGTGTAGAAATATCATCTGTAGTTGTAGACATAGAATTAAAGGTAGGCCTACGAAACTTGTCCGTAGCTTCGGTTTAGAGGTCGTAAATCTTCCGTAGGCCTAGGCCTCAAGTCTACGGCTAAACTCTACCGCCGTTCCCGTAGCTACGGTTAAAATAGCATGCTTAACCCTTTCCGGTCGTATGTCGGCTGTCAGCCAACAAGGGTGTTTTGCACCCTATACTGAACCCCCATGAATTTTAAAAAAATTGCTAAAAAAAAATTTGAATTTTTTTTTTGAAATTTTTTTTTTATGAAAATTTTTATGTACCTAGCCTATTGCCCAATGCCCACTCATTAAAGTGTTTTCATGTACTTTCTACAGTAAACAGATCCACCGCCTTCGAAATAATAAACAAAAATCCGACCCGAAAGGGTTAAATTTACAGTAGTAGGCCTACAGTCTACGGTTAAATTGTATAACGTAATTCTTCCGTAGCTACGGTTAAATAGCCAGAGCGTTTTAAAAATTCATTGTTGCCTGCCCACCAACGGATGGGGGGGGGACATCCCAGGGCGTTGCTGCAATGTATTTTGTACCTAGGCCTAGTTTATTCAATGCTTGAAACATTTGGAGTGCCCTACGAGTACGACCAATCCACAACCGCTAAGCTAGGCTAGGTCTGATAGGGCCTAGGGTGGATGTACCGGAATTCGGCCACTTAAGGGCCTAGTTCCTACTAAAACAAGATGGTATCTCTCCTAATGTCACTAGATCATACCAAGCCTCTCTATTTATAGGTCCGAGTGTCCTTTATAAGTTTCAAATGATATCACTTGACATACGTGCATAATAACAGTAATTTCTTGAATATCTTTGACCAATACGTAATGTGTCCCAATCCGCCCACCCTCTGCTGGGAATTCGGCCACTGTCTGCTCCTGAATCCGCCCGCACTCTGAACTACAGTAATGGCCTATTATTAGACCAGTGGTAACCAATAATTATATTAAAACACGTGTGAAGTGAATTTAATCATTGAAATTCGTTATTTAAATATGTTTTGAGTGGTTGAAATAGACGAAAAGTTCCTATAAACAGGTTAGAATGTCAATTCGGCCACCCTATCGTGTGCATTGCGTCATCGTAATTTCGTGGCTTACAGTAATTATATCAGGGAATATTTTAATACATCCACTATTCCACGTATGAATCGGAGTTTTAGCTGTAAGATAAATAAATCCGTTTTCCTCTAACTTTAAAAGGGTTTTATTTAAATGAAAAGTTCGTCAGCTCTACGTACGACGCTCACAACGCCGCCATTTTAGATCTCCGGTCGGAAATTTTTCGACCACACGCATTCGAGTCTACGATCTTGAATATAACTCGACTGTCCTTTGATCGAAAGTCGAAACCAAAGAGCTTCGTAAAGAAAATATCCAAACTATCGAATAGGTAGGCCTACATGAGTCAAATGGTGGGGAATATCTTTGGTTGAAGTCTTTGGAGAGGAAATGAGTGCGCTTCCATTGCATCACGCCGTCCGTTCGCTCAATCCGTCCACATCGCAATCTGGCATTTCAATGGTTATAGGCCTAGTAATTGTTCTATAAAACTGTTTGTTCACATATATTATTACGCGTTTGCATCAAGGTTTCATCTTTCAGATGGATGGTTTCTTTTCACGCTGACCTCAAATACTGATTAATTTAAAAGACAAATTCCTTAGACCCACGCACGGCACGCAGCGCGGCTGTCTTAGCTCCGCTCCATAAGAAGTGGCTGAAAATCTCGATTCGCGCACAAATCGACTCTTCAACATTTATATCTCGACTGTTTTCTTAACCAAATATCGAAAACGAAGGCATTTCTGAAAGAAATACAACAAACTACGACATACATGAGTTTAAATCTAGGGAAATGTGTCAGTCAACATTTATATAATGATAATTAGTGGGAGTGGCCAAATTCCGGTACATCCACCCTAGGCCTCTCTCAAAAGAAAGAAAGAAAGAAAGAAAGAAAGAAAGACCAGGCTAGGCCTAGCCAAGACCTGCCCTAGGACTTATCTAGAATCAGCATAAGATTAATATTCAGAGGCTCAAAGCCTAGGTAGGGTAGGCCTAGGCTAGCTAGGTCCCTACTAGGGCCTAGGGCTAGGCCTAGGGTCTAGGCCTAGCCTACCTAGGGGGCATAGGCCTACACAGTTTATGCTAGGCCCCTAACTAGGCCTAGGGCCCTAGACCTAGCTATACAAGCTTACCTCTTCATCAGTACACTCTCCAGCTCGCTTGTCCAGATCAATGTCGGCCTTCTTCAATACAATGTTGGCATATCGGCGACCAACTCCTTTGATCGCTGTCATAGCGAACATAACCTTGCGTTTTCCATCAATATTCGTACCCATGATACGAAGGATGTGTTGGAACTTCTCTGGTATTACGAGCGACTGGAAACAAAAATAGTAAACCGAGATAAGTTAAAGATCAACCCAATACAAAATGATAAGGGAATCTAGGGCCTAGGCCTAGCCTAGGGCCCGCGACTTCATCACACAAATTCACATGACATGGGCTTACGAAGCGATACAAAATCAGTGTAAAAAAGCGATCAGTGATAAAACTAGGGTATTAGCGGAAACAAATATAAGTAAATGAATTAATATAAATATGATCGAAACGAAATAATCATCGGATGAATTAAATATTGCTCGATGAAAGTACAATAAGTAAAATTTTGCTTACCATCTTGCCACAATCAAAACTACTAGGAAAGAAACAGGAACATACGAAACCACCGCCTACTTGAGGGAATATATTATCCGACTTGTTTGTACCTCTGGCAGGCAGTGGATTACAGTCACCGGAAGTCGCGGACATTTTTACGTGCGCGCAATTTGAAAAGTAAAACGCAAATCATTATTATTTTGTTTCTTTCTGAATGTTACGCTGAGTTCTGAAGTGACTGACTAGTGAGTGCGATAGGGTCATGTACACGTACTTGATCAACCATAAGCTAATTAAAACTAACGAAGAAACAGTACCATTGCATTGTAAACAATATGGTAGTACCATATTTTATAGGAATGGCTTCGGTTATTCCTATTATAGTATTTGTAATAGCATTCATTATTTTGTTGTCACCTACAATATGGTTAGGTTCAATATAATGGTTGGTGGACGGGGTCAGTGAAGGTTGAGGCGGGCGGGGGGGGGGAACAAACCTATATAAAACGTAATTTAGACTTTTTCAATGAATTATTGTCTATTCCTAGATTGTTTATAGCAACATTTCACCGAAGAAAGTGTTTTCCAAATTGATATAAATGGTGAGAGATTTTTCTAAACAAATTATATGGCCTTCCAAAAGAGATCATGGTATATTTTATTTGTAACTTTGTGTAAATGCACACACACACACACACACACACACACACACACACACACACATTTCCAAAAAACAATTATTTCCTGATGTTTTGATCAATTAGAAAATTTCCAAAAAACAATTATTTCCTGATGTTTTGATCATCGCCCTTCATATTTCACGCCTCATTACTCTTATCCATTCAGAAATCTTCATGTTGTTGCTCTTGTACACAAATGGAAAAGGAAACGGGCGTGCACAGGGGTATAATGTCAGTAGCACTACCAGTGCTTGACTCTGATTCGGGAGGTCCCGGGTTCGAATCCCGTCGAGGCCGGCAATCCTGACTGAAGGTTTTTCTGAGGGTTTCCTCAGTCGTTAATGCGAATGCAAGGGATTGAGTCCTCTTAAAACAGCCCTCGAACATCCCATCACAATTGTATTATTCGAAACATACCTAGTTCACTTGAAAAGGGGCATATTGCACCCTATAATAACAGGTTTAATTCCCACAACAAAAATGTAAAAATTTACCCGTTTTCACTTAATCTACTGCAAATGTTACAGTAAACCCACAAAACATTTTCACGTAACTTTGTTATCATGGAACAAAAGAGAACAGGCAATGGTGGGCAAGACATAATAAGAAACCATGATACCAGTATATCACAGATAACAGATTGGAAGATACTATTGCCATACTTATATGTTATATTAAAATACATGTATTAGTGTTATAGTATAATAGTATTTAGTTTTATTTCACGAGTGTACATGATTTCACGAGTGTACATGATTTTAATGAAGAGGATCATGTACTGTGAAATCAACAACAACGTTACTGCATGAATCAACTATTACATTAATTCGTAATTGCACACATCAAATACAATAAATTGAAACCAAAATGTAATAAACAGAAAAATAGGCCAAGGCCTCCTTCATTATTATTAATTTTTGTTTTATTTAGAATTACAATCATTGCATTTGTACATTATATTGCACTGATGCACAATCACCACAATAAAAATGTTGTAGTTTACAATAATTTATGAATCCTCAGAGTGAGAACCAACTCATAACCAGGGCAGCTCACAGACGAACATCCTGGGGTGACCCTCGCACGGGGTGTCCCCTATCCTACCGTCGTTCAACAGCAGCAAGATGCAGTCCGAGGCGCCGGCAAAGTTGGGCTGCCCGGGGTACCAGGTCAAGAACGATGGCTGGACCCATTTCTCGCCTGAAACATTATCAGTGCCAAAATATATTTATATCAAGCACTACACAATATATATAAATATTTTTTTAAATAAAGTGTATATTATTAAGGGGTACATAAGATAAGCCTTGCCTCATAGCAGTGGAGAAACAATGGGTAGGAAGGGGGGGGGGGGAAGGAGGGCATGACGGGCACAATTTTGTGGTAAGATTTTGTAAACTGACAATAAAACTGAATAAATTATCGACGAAACCACGCTAAAACCTAGTATAATATCATCATTTGCAATGTTAAAACTCAAACCTTTTCTGGGGCTATGCTCCCCAGACCCGCTCTAGCTGGGGGCATCTTCCCCCCAGACCCTCCATTTTACCAGGATATATACTTTTCCGGAAACAATGCTATCAATATCATGGTCAATGTTCTACGCCCAAGAAAACAACGGCAAGATCCGCCACTGGCTCCTGGTATATACCTGTAGCATTGTAGTAAACCCCATTGACTCCCCTCTCGTGGACGTCAATCCAAGCCCAGTTTCCGAGAGCGTTGAGACCCTTGACGAAGGTCAGCCGCTCAGGGGTGGTGATGGAGGCCAGGTGTCCGCCATCTTCTATGCACTTCTGACGCGCGTGCGAGAAGCTCAGCGGGGTCACGTACACCATGAAGTAGGCCACACCGTGGAGGGGCATGTAGCCGCCAGGGGGGTGCCTAGCTGCAGGTCTAGCACTCCGGTCTTCTGGCTGGGTGCACGTGCACTCGGACCCTCGCGGAGTCGCGTGCCGTCCACTGGTCACAACATCTTCAGGGCGGGGCACTGGAGGCAGAAAGTAGAAAGAAACTAATAGTGCAAATAACATTTTTACTGAGGGAATTAAACCTATTGCAATGTCACTTCAGGTGAACTAGGATTAATTGTTGCGGATAGAACAATTGTGAAAGGATATTATCCAAGGTCTGTTTAAGAGGAATCAACCCCTTGGTTCAGTCAGGATTGCCGGTCACGACGGGATTTGAACCCGGGACCTCCTGAATCCGAGTCAAGCGCTTAGTGCTCGAGCCAACACTGTCGGTGCGCCATCACAGAATATTATAATAAGCCACTTGTGTCTGTAAAGTTTAGCACGATAATGTTCAGATTATTGTTACCCAATTTAAAATGCAAAAATTCAATAATAATCTTTCAAGATGATTATTTTGTGAGACATAAGGGCAAACTTTATTCAAAATATTATTTTAAGGTAGAATGTTTGTTCACTTTATATTATTATGTAAATTCAAATATTTCTTTTCATTTCTACGCACACGAACGGGTCAGACTTGTGTTACAACGGTGGTACTGGTAACCATGGTAACTACCTGAGAATGTGAGGATGACTTCAGCGTTCGACTCTTCTGAGTTGCACTCTTTCTGTTTGTACTCAACGTCGACGTCCAGATTTGTTGATTGACCTTGATCACCAACAACGACCTAAAACACTCGTAAGTACAAAATGTTATTAACGTTTGCATCCATGATGTTTTCGTCTCTCAAAATGTGTCCATGGCAGTGGTCGAATTGCATTGGGGGGGGGGGGGGAGGGGAGAATGAGGGAAATGTCATTGCCCCCTCGCAGTGCGCGCAGGAGCAGGGCCCCCTAATTGAGTCATTAGAAAAAAAATATATATTCACATATACTAATGTACCCAAGTGGAGCTTTTATGCCATACATAGAATACAAGTTTTGTATCGTATATTTTGAATCCTTATTTAGAAAACTCCCAGTAATAAAACACATTTCCGTTATATTGTCAGAAAACATCAGTCTACCTCTGAAATGTGTCTGTTATATGCTAGATTAAAAATAAAATCAAACGTTTATATGTTGCCATGCATGTGTGCTGTGAATAAGCTCGAGATGACAACAACACAAATTGACGCACACAAATTATATTGATTCGGTATTGCATTCAGCCCACCACTTTTTCTATAACGCACCAAATGCACTCTAAAAAACTGATTTTCAAACATTTTCGCCAGCAGCGCTAATTAAAGAGGCTCTTCCCCCATACTTATGTCCTACATCCGCCACTGCAATAGGGCCCCAATAAGTGTAAATCCGCCTCTGCATTACCCCAAAGAGTAATCTTGTTTTAACCATAATACCCAAGAGTAGACTAGTAATCTTTATATCACTAGACGAATACATGGTCCAGGGGCGTAGCGAGCGTATGGGGGGATCGAGGTGTCTCACCCCCCCCCCCCCGCAATCAGTACAAGGGTTATAATAACACTAAATAGTACTATGTACTATATCGCGTACATATGCAGGGCCTGGCAAGATTTTGTAAACTGACAATATAGTGATCCTCACAATAAATTTTCTGGCAATATGTGCCCCAGCCCCCCTATTGTACCAGGGTTTGTACTCACTCACCTGGGAAACCCAGCGGCCCGCGGTATTCCTGCGTCCTATGACAGCCACAGAAGCAGACGACGGCTGACCTGAACTTTGTACTCACTCACCTGGGAAACCCAGCGGCCCGCGGTATTCCTGCGTCCTATGACAGCCACAGAAGCAGACGACGGCTGACCTGAACCTGAACTGTACCAGGGTTTGTACTCACTCACCTGGGAAACCCAGCGGCTCGCGGTATTCCTGCGTCCTATGACAGCCACACACGCTAAATTATTTGAGTGGTTGTTTCACTCAATACGCCGAGCGGATGGTCACTTCACTCGTTTTGAGTGTTCGTCACTCTTTTTTACTGGAATTGTCACTCGATGTATTGGGTGATCATTATTTAGCTCAAATTGCTGAGTGACCGTGTGACACCGCTCTTTAGTTAGCGATGTTTAGTCAATAGTGAGGCGATGCCCTAAAGCTTGTTCAAGGGATTAGTGTTGAGATTTATCTAAGGGATGAAGGGCGTTTCTTATTGTATGTCTACTGTATGTCCTGATCGGTGCCCAAATCTAGGGAATGAATAGCAGAGATTTTACAGGCGACGTTTCAAACATGTCACTGGTAATAATTGCTTTTCATATACTCATGTCAAAGAACGAGGTAGGGCCATTCCAATATATCAACGGTCCTCTGTCCACGCCCAGCATCGTCGAAACCAACTCGTCAGTGTGTGTAATTCGTGACCGTGTGCGCATTGGCCAGTGTAAGTCTTCTAGCAAAATGGGGTGTGAATGGTGTAGTGATGAGTGTTCAACGCTAATAGAAAGGGCATTTTTTGCGAAACGCCGAAAAGCAAAAGGTAAATGTCGAACATCTGTTGTACTTTTATATGCACGAATAGTTCATTGTGTTTTTATTGTTTTAGTTGGGAAAACAATATAATATTTCATGTGTAGGCCTATATCATGTGCTGTAGGCCTAGTAATAATGCATATTATTATATGCCCTGCCTTTTATGGCGTCCACATGAGGAGAGAGAACGCAGTCGACCATCTACTATTATTACCGTGATGTTTGCATACAGCTGCTTAGTTAAGTTAGTTTGTCTAAATTTGAGTGATTTTACTTCTGTTTGAGTATAATAGCCTGCGTAAGAGTCTCTTAAAGCCAAAAATATCGCTATTAAATTTGAGTGAATTTCGATCTTTTATTAGCGATTATCACCGCTATTTCAGAGTGAAAATTTCGCTCTATAATTGAGTGGAATTATTTCAACTCAATTCTAGGAGTGGTGGTCACTCAGAAAGAGTGGTGCAAATACAAGCTAAAACAGGAGCGAAATTTCACTCGATTGGGTGTTTTTCCGCTCTTTTAATTTAGAGTGCAGAAGCAGACGACGGCTGACCTGAACCTGAACTGTACCAGGGTTTGTACTCACTCACCTGGGAACCCAGCCGCCCGCGGTATTCCTGCGTCCTATGACAGCCACAGAAGCAGACGACTGCGCTGACCTGAACCTGAACTGTACCAGGGTTTGTACTCACTCACCTGTGAAAACCCAGCGGCCCGCGGTATTCCTGCGTCCTATGACAGCCACAGAAGCAGACGACGGCTGACCTGAACTAACTGTACCAAAGGGTTTGTACTCACTCACCTGGGAAACCCAGCGCCCGCGGTATTCCTGCGTCCTATGACAGCCACAGAAGCAGACGACGGCGGACCGGAACCTGAACACCTGGCAGGTTGGCTCATTTCTGCCAGACCGACGCACGCGGCCATCAGTAAAACTGCAAATAATACATCTCGGAACATGTTGAGTTTACTTTCCTCGGTGCAATGAATCTGCTCTTTATTACAACAGACGTTGGTCTCGCACAAACATGCACGCTAAAGTAATGAGATGTATAATAATAATATATTACTCTTATTTTAAATGTTTACATAGAAATTTAAAAAAAATTGCTAATGACCGATTCGATAAGAGTTTTCATAGAACTAAAAAGTTTATCAGAAGGGTCAGGGTCAAGTAAAGTACGCTCGTAAAATTATGTTATGTTACATAACCATGAACAAAGTTTTTCTTATCATAATGACTCAGTAGTATATAATACCCACACAGAACAAAAAACTTGTAAAAATATAGCCAAACCTCACACAATCAAAAGCAATCAAATCTAAAAGAAATGCCAAGCTTATGTACCTTCCTACATAAATTCACTTTGCCCTGTGACACGCAAGACACTTAGTCTAGTAGATTTTTTTTAGACTCTCGAAACTCATGCCTATATTGATGCTAACAGTGTTGTCCAGCACTTCGAATCAAAGGGTTTAGAAGTAAATGAAGAAAAGACAAAAGTTATGATTTTTAAACCAGGGTGGAAATATACCGGAAATAGATGTCTATTGGAGAAAGTAGATTGGAGGAAGTAGAAGTTGGAACATTCCTGGGTTTGCTGATAGACAAAAACTTACATGGAATCAACACATAGAATATGTTGCAAGCAAGATATGTTCGGGTATTTATGTACTAAAGCAACTAAAACAATATTGCAGTTTTGACCTTTTACGAACAGCATATTTTGCTCTGATAGATTCCCATATTAGTAATGGATTGGTGATATGGGGTAACAGCAGCAAAAGAAACACTGACATAATACACTACAAAAGAGAGCATGTATGCTAGGCCTTGGGCATCTCCAATCGTGAAAAGATCATTTCAAGAGTCATAATATTTTAACAATTGCATTCAAATACATTTATGAAACAATCAAGTTTGCAAGGAAACACTCATTCACAGAGGTTTATAACAAACACACATTACCTCACCCATAATACTAGAAGGTGCTAAGTAGGTGTATACTAGAACGAAACTGTTTGATAAGTCACCGTCTAATGCAGGAATAATCTTGTTTGATAAATTACCAGATACGATAAAGTATGACGAGGGAAACGTTTTCAGCTCTCTTCTTTCTTTTTCTTCTTTCTCTTCTTATGGCAATTTATGAATGGTAGATGTTTATATAGTGTAAATGAATTTTAATGTCAATGTCAATTTTAATCCTAATTGAGCATAAGGGAAAGTAGTCTGAAGGTGATTGAAGGTGAGATTAGGTATTGGTACTGCATTAATATGCAATGTAAAATGTATCTATATTCTTAATTGTGATTCTTAATTATAATTTAATTTTAAATTGTAATCATTTAAGTAAGTATAGTATGTACATGCAACTTAAAAATAATGTATATATTCTATTTGAAAAAAAAATTGACAAGGTGTATATTACGATGCTCGTATATTGTAATGACAAAAGAAACATATTCCACCCATTGACGAGGATAGACTCAAATTTGTCACCAAGAAAGAGAAGGGAAGCGAAAGTACCGAATTCAATAAGTCTGCCTCCTCCCTTCCCCCCCCCCCCCCAAAAAAAGTCTCTGAGTAAGTAGGCAGAGATAACCTACAACACGAGTGGTCTGACATGGACAATCCAATTCATCCCACGGGCAATGAACCCTTGTTTGAATTGTCAACTTGTTTCTAAAAGTGACAATATGCGTATACTATTTATGTAATACGATGCATTGGAGTACATTTCATTGTTAGCAATAACGAGGTCAGTAAGTGACTCAGAATGTATGAGAAACTTCCTGGATTTGGTGAACAAGCAATAATTTTTTTTAATGCACATTTAATCAACGTACAAATTAATGTCGGTCTACTCGGTCCACTTATCGAACCACTTTGCTTTTTATGTGATTTCATATAAACAATAATTGTTTTATAAGCGCTCATTACCACGAATGCATCCGGAAACACCATTCTTAGATTTGCTACTTCTCACGACCAGACTTAATTCCCACAGTATCGATTGAAATGTTTAAAGCCAGTAAAATTGACCTAAACTTGTCATTTTAAAAATTGTATGCACACATGAAAAGCATAAAAGCCGCTGCACTTTGCTACAAGGTCACTCGTGCGGTAGTGTATTGAGGAAAACATGTGTTGTGAGTAATGGACTCGACAGCCGATAGGGTTGCGTTTCAGCTTGTGTCAAGATGTCGGTGATGACAAACAAGATGGCGGAGGTGAACGGCGCCGCGAAGAAGCCGTACGCGCGAGAGATAGTGTGGTTCAACGCGCTGGGGTTTCTGGCCATGCACCTGGGTCTAGTGTTCGGGACAAGGGAGGTCTTCACACGTGGGACATTTCTCACCTGGGCTTGGGGTGAGTGGGTTCAAGATCTTCTGCTTCCAAAGAAGAAAGTTCAGGGCTCAATAGACGATTTTCAAAATGACCAGCGCCTTCTATATCGCGCGCGCAAAGCATTACGGGAGAAAGGAAATGCCATATGCTCGGGTGTGTGGCGTTCTGCGTTTCCAGCACAGCCAGTGCAGACCGCCACGCGCCCAGGCACATGGCTTTCAGCGTGTCAATTCTCTTATTCACTTAATGCTTTGCAACGGAGTGCGCAAGCGCAGTTAATTCTGAAAATGGTCTATTCCCACTTTGGGCAGAAGTTTTTTTTAAAATTCTGTTGAGTGTGTCAGTTCTTGGCTTAGGAACGTGTAAACGGTGACTTTGGAGCCGTACTCGCAACGAGGAACATAATATATTCTACGTTTGTTCCGAATTAGCATTGTTGATTCTGGCGCTGTCCACGGGTAGAATAGTGTTCAGCTTGCTTGTTTCATCGGTGTTTCCTACTTAAATACAACGGTCTCTTAGTGGTAATTGTTTGCTCGTCGATGGTGTCGGTACCTACAGGGTTGGCTTGGTCGGCTTTAAATTCAATGTCCCCAAATGAAAATCGGTTTGTTGTGTGTAGACTCTAAACAGGAATTTAGTTATTTAGGCCAGTGTTTCGCAACCTTACCATATCCACGTTACTCGTATCCCCTTGTGAACCTGAATTTACAGATAATAGAACATGGTCATGGAATGACAATGTCGTCTTGTGCAATAAATAATTGTGTTGTTTTTAAAACCACTCATTGTTTTTTTAATTGAAATGTCAACACTATGTTTTGAACAGGCGTAGTGAACGTGTCAACATAGATGTTTGGATCTCCCGGTCTATTGTACGCCGAGTGATGAATGGCATGCATACAAGTTAATCAAGATTTAAATAGTAAATGATTATCAGTATGTTTGTGCAAAAATCGATGCTAAACTAATCACGTTTCAAAATATTTCCAGGCTTATTCGTGGGACTTTCAGCCGGAGTGTTTGGAGTCGGCATGGGCGGTCATCGCTATTACACACATCGAACTTTCAAGGCCAATATGTTCATCCGTATCCTAATGGTTACATTCCACACAATTGCAGGCCAGGTAAGACAAGCTTTAGGCATTTTAATGTAGATACCTTAGTCGTCAAGTCTTTAAAGATTGTTAGAGGAGGCAGCCATGCTCATTGTACATATCAATAATATATTATAAAGTAAAAATTAAACAAGAGAGCACAGTCATACTAATTTTCCATAAATTTATTCTGAAAAATATATTATTTTAAAAAAAAATCTTAACGAACACATAAATAAGTCTGCGTTTTACGACATTTACGACAAACCTCTGCGAAGATAGGGAATTTATCCATTATCGCTATTACACAAAAATAAACATTCACATGTATTGATTATTGGCTGCAGAAATAGGGTCACACCGAAAGTCAAATCAGTCCTATTTCTTATTATTAAAGAAATACTTTCGTTAATAAAAATCAACTAATAAGATCAATCTAGTAACTTTTGTTGTATTCTCCTCGGTCTCTCCCTAGAACTGCTTGTACGTGTGGGTGCGCGACCACCGGCAGCACCACAAGTACACGGACACCAACGCCGACCCCCACAACGCGACCAGGGGCTTCTTCTTCTCGCACATCGGTTGGCTGATGGTTCGCAAACATCCCGAGGTCATCGCCAAGGGGAAGACAATCAACTTGTCCGACCTGGAGGCCGACCCACTCGTCATGTTCCAGAAGAAGTGAGTAGCGAACCTGGGGGAGTTGGAGTTACAGAGTCTGACAGAGGAATTAAGTTGTCTGACTTCAGTAGTCGCTTATTTCTACGTCAACTGTTCCATGCTAGGCCCATCTCATACACACATACATACATTTCGATGGAATCCACATCACATAGTTTTTTTTTTTTAAGTAGACTAACAATAATTACTTATATTTTCTATATCGAAATGATACTTCAAAGACTGATGTGAGCCAAAAAAACCAGCGACTGAAAGTCACTCCTACGGAGATATCCAAACATGCGTTAGTTACCGGCTCAACTTTTATCTTCTCGGATGGATCTGAATCCCGTGTTCCGTGTGGGCCTAGCTGACTCCTTACAAGAGGATGAGGATGCCTTTATAAGACTGAATAACGGTTGTGGGTGTCTGGTTTTAAGCTCGATCAATGATTAGTTGGTCAGAACTAAAGGCACAGTGGATTAAGATCTAAATTATGTGTTCATAGACGTTGCTTTCAAAGTGATCATAGCTTTTTAGGGTCGCGATGCCTGACTTAGGGTCAACAAGGATTAATGACTTATTCAATTTGGAAGCTCCCAGTGAAAGGCGATAGTCATTGACCTGATTGGTATTGGAAATTGCCAGATTCTATAGCAGACTTGTGATGACTACATTATTTGGGTTTGGGTGTAGAAAGTGGTGGGAGGGGAGGACAGTTTGACTGTTAGTTTTGAGAAGAAACCTTAGCTTTTGTGTGGTGGTAACAAGTAGAAAACGGGGAGAGTAGGAGGGCGACTCTTTGAGATATAGACTGATGCAGCCGAATTATAGATTCGATGGTGCCCGCGAGATGCATAGAAAGGACTATGTCCAACATTTTGGGATTGTCAAGCTGTACTGTACATGCGTAAACAGTGACTAAAGCATATTCCACTGAGCCCAAAGATCATCCAGAAGGTCTTATCTGTACGTCTTGAATAGCATTGGACTGAGAACAGAGCCCTGTGGTACACATAATCAGACGCAGAAACAGATTGTGTTATTACAAAGTCATACGTAACTGTTGACAAATACTGTTTTGTGCCCTAAAACCCCAATAACTAACTAACTTTTGACAAATAAAGTATTGTAGCTGTAATCTTGGTTATGTCCCCAGATACTACAAATCACTGTACTTCGCGCTATCCTTCCTCTTGCCAATGATAGTTCCGATCCTGGTCTGGAAAGAGTCTTTGTGGATGGCGTTCTGGGCGCAGTTCGTGGTGCGCAGCGTCCTGGTGCACAACCTCACGTGGCTGGTGAACAGCGCGGCGCATCTCTACGGTACTCGGCCTTACAACAAGTAAGTGAAACCATTTCCCGGGTGGCTTTATCTTTTTGAAAGGAAAATAGTTTGTGAATTTTTCATTAATTTGTTTGATAATAGCAATTTCAGTTGGACATAGTACCGTTTTCTCGCGACCCTCGAATGGGTACATTGAAACTAGGAGAATCAGTTTGGTGAAAAAAATTGTGAGTCCCTCCTTTAGACTATGGAGCGTTCAAAAGATCTTCACACGTAAAAGGATAAAGCGATAAATCTAATAAAACTTGTCTAATTATCTCTAAAACGGGTAAACTAAATTAGATCCAACTCAACGGATAGCATCGATATACAGTTGGCCATGCGAGTACGTTAAGACTATCCACAACATTGTTCATTGCTGAGATAGTATGCTGCAAAATATAATTAGTCGCTTAGAACATACGATTAATTGTGGCATACTGGTACAAGCGTGCTTCACGACTTGACTGTGATCAACAACCGTCCATTCAGATATTTTCAAATGGGCCTTTTTAAAATTCTTCATTGTTGCCACCTCCAATTTGTTGACTTGCGCTAAAATACTAGCATGGGCACATCATTTCAACAAATTCTGTTCTTCATAGCAGGGGTTGACCACACCTCGCATGGGTAGGTTGTTTCAGGACTGACATTGAATGATATATTTCAGTAAGATCCAGCCAGTGGAGAGCGCCTTCGTATCGTTCTTCACCTGCGGCGAGGGTTGGCACAACTACCACCACACCTTCCCCTGGGACTACCGGGCCTCCGAGCTAGGGGCGCAGTACGACGCCACCACGCGGTGGATCGACTTCTTTGCCAGCCAGGGCTGTATCTATGACAGGAAGAAGGCGTCACCGAGCATGGTGGCCCGCTGGGCGACTAACTACGGTGATGGGACACATCCGGTCTACGGCAGTGAAGTTGCAGAAACAGAAAGTTGTGTGGTAGATAATGATGAGTTCGAAGCCGATAAAAACATTCAAGTGGAAAATATTATCAAGGACACTGATGGTTTTTTGTATGATAAGATTTCTCATGGCGATAATACTGTGAAAGTGCGATAAAAGGCTACCTTTTGAAAAGCCAGGTACACAAACATTCGTGGGTGTCTTCTGAGCGTAGAGTCTTGTGGTAATGCATTCTCTGCAGCATTTTATCGCAAGATTTTGCTTGTAAATAATTTGTTAGAATATATTTTTTAAGTGATCTGTAAAATCAGTATAATTATCCTACAAATTATACATTAAGGCATTCATAATTTGTGTCATTTAACATATTTTGTAAGAAAGTGAATGTTTTGCTGAATTATATTATTTTGTAATGAAATGTTAAAGTTTATTTACTTGCAATATGACTACTATTTTGGACTTCATAGGTGGTAGCACCTTAACGGTCATGCAACACCCTTCGATCCTAACACCCGCTTTGTGAAGCTCTTCTGTGCTCTTAGTACACCAGTAAGAAGAATTAAGAAAGGCAATATAGTAGAGTCATTTTCGACACTTTTGTGACCGTTGAGAGACAATGACGATTTTTCAACGGATTTGTCCTCTAAGAAGGTTTTATAAAAAATTAAGCCCCCATGCCCCTCGCGAAAGTGTGGGCATACCCCGCCAGGGCCCAAATCCAATATGGCGGCCGTTTACCACATCTGACACTATCTTTGCAATGGTTTAGCCTAGAGTATCGCGTAGTATGTGGTTTTTATGGTTTTGAGGGTCGAGGAATTCGTTTCTGAAGTCGGTTTGGCGATTAGACCCATTTTTTAAAGCTTTGAATCCAAGATGGCCGTCGATTTGCAGCTTGGAATAGCCAGTTTCTCGAAATCGTAGTAGAACTTTCATATAAGACTCGAATGAAAGCCGTACTCAACGTACTCATCGCTCGTCACACCAGTGCTCAGGTTAGTTGACGTATTGTCTTCACAATATATGACACCACTCCGAAGCTGACCAATTTTTGTTTTCATCTGTTCCTTCACAAGTCTCTGCAGTCTGACCTTATTTCCAGAATTGACCATGAGCTTATTGAATTCAGCAGCTTCTGGAAACGCGTCTTCAGGCTTAGGGAAAACATTTGGGATGTGTAGATGTTTTGCTGCCCGTCGATCGTGCTCATCATCCTTGATGCTAAAGGGAAGGTCATACTTGTCGTTTAAGAGTATGATGAGACGTGCATCAGCGTGGCGTGAGAGAATTATCGAGCATATCTTATCAAGGTAGTCACTCCAGTGGTACCTCGAGCCGTCCCGTTTCCTAGCCTCACGGTCCTCTGGTCTGGGGGTGGCTAATCGCCAGATCATCCCCATATCTACCAGACTGACGTGATCCCGTGGTTTCTCTGCAATTGGTTCTAAATTAAATATATCTAGTAACTTGCTCTTCGCAGTCTTACGCATTGAACCATCGACATTGTAGATTGAGAGGCACTCCTCAGTCACTCTCCCTACAAGGGCTGTCTCAAGTTCAATTTTACCTGATCTCTCTGCAAGCTCAAACAGGGCCACTAGCCCTGACCTCTCCATCTGGGCCACTTTCATGGGTGTACTAGATGATGTACAGATCTGCTCAGTAGCGAAATTCCGTCTCTTATTTCTGTGGATGGTTGCAGTTAAAGACTTTGTTTTGGTGAAAACTCGCTCTTCCAGAAGGGTTTCAATCTGAACCTTACCATGCACAAGCGCCGTCTTGAGGTCAAGCAATAACTCTGGGGAGGCTACCAGGCCAGACTGCATTGACCTCAATGTAGGTAGCGAGATGTCAAAGGGCTCAGCACAAAAATCTTTCATGCATGCCTGCAGATCCTGAATTGCCTTCTCATCCTTCTTCATTCTCGATGGTTGGCACTCAACATGCTTTTTTATAGCGACGCTGGCATTTGAGGTTTCGATTGACAGTCGTCTTTACCCTTGCGACGTTGTTTGCGTTCCTTGTTGTTGAAAACAGTTGCTTCTCATTCAGCAGAAGCTGAAGCCATCCTTGTTTATTATAAATTATTCAAAATTATGTGAACAGGGCTTTCATTCGAGTCTTATATGAAAGTTCTACTACGATTTCGAGAAACTGGCTATTCCAAGCTGCAAATCGACGGCCATCTTGGATTCAAAGCTTTAAAAAATGGGTCTAATCGCCAAAACCGACTTCAGAAACGAATTCCTCGACCCTCAAAACCATAAAAACCACATACTACGCGATACTCTAGGCTAAACCATTGCAAAGATAGTGTCAGATGTGGTAAACGGCCGCCATATTGGATTTTGGGCCCTGGCGGGGTATGCCCACACTTTCGCGAGGGGCATGGGGGCTAAATGTTTTATAAAACCTTCTTAGAGGACAAGTCCGTTGAGAAATCGTCATTGTCTCTCAATTCATGTGCATAGCCACTCTTATCACAGCACTTTAGAAAATCGCTAAATTGTCTATAAAAGGAGCACATATTTTCGTATTATTATTGAAGTTTTGACCAATTATTAGATTTATGAGCACTATCTGAGAGCTCTACTGTCAGTTATTCAAAATTACTTGAACAGGGCTTTCATTCGAGTCTTATATGAAAGTTCTACTACGATTTCGAGAAACTGGCTATTCCAAGCTGCAAATCGACGGCCATCTTGGATTCAAAGCTTTAAAAAATGGGTCTAATCGCCAAACCGACTTCAGAAACGAATTCCTCGACCCTCAAAACCATAAAAACCACATACTACGCGATACTCTAGGCTAAACCATTGCAAAGATAGTGTCAGATGTGGTAAACGGCCGCCATATTGGATTTTGGGCCCTGGCGGGGTATGCCCACACTTTCGCGAGGGGCATGGGGGCTAAATTTTTTATAAAACCTTCTTAGAGGACAAGTCCGTTGAGAAATCGTCATTGTCTCTCAATTCATGTGCCATAGCCACTCTTATCACAGCACTTTAGAAAATCGCTAAATTGTCTATAAAAGGAGCACATATTTTCGTATTATTATTGAAGTTTTGACCAATTATTAGATTTATGAGCACTATCTGAGAGCTCTACTGTCAATTATTCAAAATTACTTGAACAGGGCTTTCATTCGAGTCTTATATGAAAGTTCTACTACGATTTCGAGAAACTGGCTATTCCAAGCTGCAAATCGACGGCCATCTTGGATTCAAAGCTTTAAAAAATGGGTCTAATCGCCAAACCGACTTCAGAAACGAATTCCTCGACCCTCAAAACCATAAAAACCACATACTACGCGATACTCTAGGCTAAACCATTGCAAAGATAGTGTCAGATGTGGTAAACGGCCGCCATATTGGATTTTGGGCCCTGGCGGGGTATGCCCACACTTTCGCGAGGGGCATGGGGCTAAATTTTTTATAAAACCTTCTTAGAGGACAAGTCCGTTGAGAAATCGTCATTGTCTCTCAATTCATGTGCCATAGCCACTCTTATCACAGCACTTTAGAAAATCGCTAAATTGTCTATAAAAGGAGCACATATTTTCGTATTATTATTGAAGTTTTGACCAATTATTAGATTTATGAGCACTATCTGAGAGCTCTACTGTCAGTTATTCAAAATTACTTGAACAGGGCTTTCATTCGAGTCTTATATGAAAGTTCTACTACGATTTCGAGAAACTGGCTATTCCAAGCTGCAAATCGACGGCCATCTTGGATTCAAAGCTTTAAAAAATGGGTCTAATCGCCAAACCGACTTCAGAAACGAATTCCTCGACCCTCAAAACCATAAAAACCACATACTACGCGATACTCTAGGCTAAACCATTGCAAAGATAGTGTCAGATGTGGTAAACGGCCGCCATATTGGATTTTGGGCCCTGGCGGGGTATGCCCACACTTTCGCGAGGGGCATGGGGGCTAAATTTTTTATAAAACCTTCTTAGAGGACAAATCCGTTGAGAAATCGTCATTGTCTCTCAACGGTCACAAAAGTGTCGAAAATGACCCTACTAATAGCCTTGTATGTGTCTTTGTGTGTTAAATCCCAATTTTTTGCAGGGCTACTAATAAGCCACTCATGAGTTGTCTTATTGAGAAAAGCAATTCAAGGTTGACCGTCTTCTTCTGAAACAATGCTGTTCCTCCCTTAAGCCGCTTCCTACTTTTCTTTCATTCACACCTCTATAATTGCCACACTGTTTGTTGTTACCCTTTTGTCAATATTGGAACAAAAATACTCTTTTCCCAATCCTTTGGAATATTTTTCACTCTCTAGGCTGCTGTCTAGACTGAAAATCCAGTATTCCCCTCTTTTCCTTCTGCTTTGACCATGTCTACTACTACTTTATCCACCCTGGGTGCCTTCCATTTTGTTTATCTCTTTCAGTGCCAATCTAACTTCCCTCTGATAGCCCTTCTTCTTCTTCTTCTTCTTCTTCTTCTTCATCTCCTCCATCATATTCCGATGCAAAACTTTATTACGCCGTTTTATGTTTCAGCCCAACTGTGTGGGGTATTAACAGAAAACAAAGATCACCAAGGCACACCAGTTACAAAACTAAATATGGTGGAGTCAAGACCATTGCAAGCTAAACGTCAACGATAACACACCAACGCAGTTGGGCTGAATCAAACACATTTCAAACACAGAATTGACGAGGTAAAATATCCTGATCAAAGAGTTATAAAGTTGATATAAAGGGTTAGCAGACAATTTATTTTGAGGACTTTGCAGCTGGTAAAAGTGTACTGGGTTACGTTGTTTGGGGTTTAGGTCGGTCTTCCCTCGCCCGCCATGTTAAGTCGAGGTGAGTGATGCAAGCAAAGATTCCGAGCCCCCGCAAGCTTTATTTCAGGACCACCTCTGCTAATTTGAGACCAAACCAAAAGGCTCATTTAAAACTTCCTTCGTTAAATCTCATATACTTTTACAAATCAATCAATTAAACTCTCAACTTAGATGATGATAACAACTGATACCACTAGTTCTCCCATGTGAGAGACCCATGTCTCGAAGGTATCATCGTACGTGTCACTCACAAGCTTTTGCTCAGTTTACATTTCATTTGACTCACTGTCAACGTCTGTCACTACTGTACCTTGAATGAGGAGAAGAAACGGAAAGCGTCTCATAGTTTCTCGTATGCACATCAACTTTCGTTCAGATCCTCTCACCAGGAATCCAGACTGTAGTTTTGCCAAGGTGTTCTACAGTTCCATTGTGTGGGTGGATATGGGACCGGGTCGGTGGATGCATACTTGGATCATGGATGGGTCATCTCTTGGGTATTCGTTAAACGAAGAGGGTCACGCCAGTAAACTGTTCGGTATCACACAAGGATACAGTGAACATTCATATTAAAAATAAAAACAAATTGAAGAAATGTTTAGATATTTAGCAGGGACGTAGAGAAGTTGATTCCGACTAATGGAGCACACTAATCATTTTTGATCAATGATCATCATTATTGATGGTTCATCCCAAATATTCCCTTCATATTTTCATTTATTTTTAATTCAACAAGAATGACAGTGTCGTAGCATAGAGATAAATGGTACGGCCGAGCAGACGGCATTGGAGCTGTGAGCAGGCAGACAGAATGTTAGTCCGCCCAAAGAGAACAAAAGGGCCAAGAAAAATACAAGGAACATTTAAAAACGTATTTATTAAAACAGGTCGTCGTCCATCAAATAAATTTATTTTGTGATTTCTTTCGTCGGTCTTTTGGATAAATAATCATATAAGTGTTCGTGTTTCTTATTTTTTTATTTTGTTATAATTACAATATTCCTCTTGTGGAGTACGATATCAGCGTAATAGTAACATTGTAGACATCAATATTTTTTTCAACATCTCAATTACAGTTTTTTAGAGGATTGCTTCCAGATTATTACTGTACGTCACTCTTTAGTTGAAACTACCTATTTAACAATCAACAATAAACTAAAACGCAACTAAAAATATATTAAATAGACGAACAATGTGCCCAGGGTGTTTCAAAATTTGGCCACTAAAACGGATTAAAGGTAAAAAATAACTTTCATGATGTGGCGACGAGGACGAGTGACCATAGGCTAACAAAATGGAACAAAGAATTCTCCTCACGTTCACTATTCTGAAGAAATAAAAAGAGAAAGTTTACAGTTTACATCCCTTAGTGTGGCATCATTGAGTTTATTGTATGGTTAGAAACCCGACGCAAAATGGCTGATTGCCTTGATGAGTGTGGTACCCCTGTCAGTACCAAACTGATCAATTGTTGATATTTTGCGGTTGCCTTCGAAAATTGATTCATTAGCTCATGAATACATAAACGATAATAATAATCGATAATCAATTTTCATAATAATAGATAGTTGAATCTACCTACTTCTCTCTTTGGTTAGATCTGAGAATGTAAATTTAATGATAAAAGATCAAAGTTTCATAGCTTTACTACTGCTCTGTTTTGTTAATCCCTCGCAAGTTCTATCATAATTTGTTATCTTATTAAATTAAAATATATTCTATCATACTTACGAGTCTTGCACCAAGAATATGATATGATTCATGATTCGTACTCAAATACAATATATTTTCATCGGATCGTGGTCTTATCGACTACGCATCGTGGCAGAGGACATCCAAAGAGTGAGAGAGTCGTGTTTACTCTTACGCAACAGAATACTACATGTGGTGCTCTTATTAGTGTTAATTTGGACATCCTCTTACCCAAGAGTCTGCTAGCTGTGATTGTGTACCCTCTGGACCGGACCGGGGCTAAGACGGTCCATGTCTAAGACATGGAAAGTAAGAGAAGAATGAGACTGAATGAGTGAGTGGGTGAATGGGTGCTTCATTTCGTTCCATTAAGAAAAATTTCAATTTTTTTAGTATCAAAAGTAGCATCTAACGGCAACCCTAGATATTTCCATTCATTAAAGATCCATTCTTTCAATAATAACGACAACACTTTTGCGTTCTCATCGAAACCCTTGCGTTATAGTCGAACACAAAATTACAATATACGTAGAGAAAGCTCAATGTTTGTGTCTGGCAATTTCCAATAGAGGCTTTCCTATCGCACTTTCACAGAATTATTGTCAGAATAAATCTTGTCGTACAAGTTCCCGTTAGTGTGCTTCACATTGTTCTCCATCTGAATGTTTTTATCGGCCTCGAACTCCGACGAATCACTGTCCACCACGCAGTCCTTGGTCACGGCCACTTCACTGCCGTAGACCGGGTGTGTGCCGTCCCCGTAGTTCCTCGCCCAGCGCTCCACCATGCTCTGCGACGCCTGCTTCCTGCCATGCACCCAGCCCTGCCGGGCGAAGAAGTCGATCCACCGCGTGGTGGCGTCGTACTGCTGCCCTAGCTCGGAGGCCCGGTAGTCCCAGGGGAAGGTGTGGTGGTAGTTGTGCCAGCCCTCGCCGAATGTGAAGAAAGATACAAAGGCGCTTTCCACAGGTTGGATTTTACTGGAAAAATATCATTCCTGGTTATAAAGAGCAGTGACTAGTATGAGAAATAAAAGAAGGCATTATTGTACGCAAAATGTTTAATTGTTTGGATACAACAAAAATCTAGACGCCATCTTGAATTGGATTTATTAATTTATGCAAGGAATAAAAAAAAAAGGATTCAAAATGATTCTCAGCAGCTTAATATACGTACAGAAACAAAAATTCAATTCCAATTTGACATATTGGCCTCCGTCTTGTTTTTTAAGGGCCTTTGATATAAACACGTTAACCTGAAGCTCAAATTCCTATTCAGCACCTAAAAATGCACATAGAAAGTGAAAATCAATCAAATCAGACAATAAAGAGCAATATATATTTTGTGACTGCCATTTGGATTTTAAGGGTTCCTGGGTAAATTTTTTAATGACCCTATATCATAAAATCACCTGTAGGGTAAGTTCATTATTCATGCAAAATCTCATGTTTTTATACGTAAGTCATAGTATTGCTTGAATATCTCTGGCTATGCCACTGGACTAATAGGCTGGATATTTCTTAGAAATCAAATGATGCCAGTATGTTGGTATCGTACAGCAGCTCCGTACTCTCGTGGAAGGTGCGATGTTATTTTTTGTGCCAACCCTTGCCAAACCTAAGTCAGATTTATTTTTACGGACTAGATTCTACTGACACAATGTACAACACTATTAAAATTTATATTTATATATTTCAGAGTAGGTCAGAAAAACCCTAGGGAAACGAATGCTTTGATGGTCTCGCGGGTTTAGTCCTGATGTTAAAAGTTAAAAGTTTGGCGAAGGCTTTGGTTTGGTGCCTTATTCAGTGAAATTTATATGTTTTCACCATAAAACTACAGTAAAAGATTGTTGTTACCTTGGAGATGTCTTAGTAATTGACGTACTAAGTGGAAGTAATGTCCATTTGTGGTAGTTATTTTCCCATCTGTCCTCATTTTACTTTATTCACCTTTATTCCGGTGATGATTTATTATGAGATTCTATTGCAGGAAATAATATTCCATTTGTTTCGGCTAATCGGGCCCTTCTAAAGGAGCTATTTGTGATCGGTTCAATAAGCATGTACAAAGACATGATTTAAACCAAAACTCTTGCAATTTGCCTTGTAACAAAATATATGCAATACTTACCAGCCTTGCAAATAACAAATCAACTATTGCGTGTGTAAAGCAGAGCAATGAAAGCCTACTCGTAGAATGGTTTCACTTACTTATTGAAGGGCCGAGTGCCGTAGAGGTGAGCCGCGCTGTTCACCAACCACGTGATGTTGTGTACGGTGACACTTCGCACAATGAACTGACCCCAGAATGCCAACCAGAGAGACTCTTGCCACACCAGCATAGGGATCAGCATCGGCAGCAGGAATGATAGTGTGAAGTACAGTGATTTGTAGTATCTGGAAACATTATCAATTGTTAAGCTATGTAAACGTGTACGTGGAATGATTCCAAAAAAATGTCAAGAACGTATTTACAACCTGAAGCTTAACCATTACTTTATCTTTGATAAACTGAACATTCTATGGACAAATTTGCATTACACCTTTGCTGATACTCGTACGAAATGTACCTTACTCACCAAATAACACAAAAAGAGTACCCTACCCCTTGTGGTTATATTTTAATTTATGTATTGAATGCACTATCCGGTTTATACGTGGTTCAGCTCGAGAAGACATTAATAATTGCTCTCTCACATATTATTGCGTTCTCATTCGAGTCCATGTTTTACCTTACAAGTTACAGCATCTACACAAAATTGATTTAGTTCAGACATCAGGTGTTCCGCAGGGCTCTGTTCTCAGTCCGCTGCTCTTCAAAGGGTACAATTTGACTCTTTCATTTGTACCTTCGGAAACTGTAGGCGGTGTCTTGGCTGCTATAGCAACGACTTGATAACAACTTAGAATATCATGTTATGTATGACATAACGTGGATCAATGCGTAGTATCACTACTTGCTGCAAGTGTACACATCTTGTTGCGCCGTGGGGTTGACAATCTCGTGACCACGGAAGTCAGACTCTGTAACTCAAACTCTCCCAGCGGGCATGGTCAGGGTTAGAGTGGGTGACCGCTCTACCCTGAAACTCACGTATACCGCTGGTTAGAGCAGATGGAGGGTTCGAAAGCTAGTGTAACGGCTTCGTTCTCCTTGACGTCTGCTCGGCAGTCCGGGTTAGTGGAGGAACCTATATGACTGTCAAAGTTACACCGTCCTGTCGGATGGGACGTTAAGCCGTTGGTCCCCTTGGTACTTTTCGAAAGGAGTAGGCTACGTGCCGGTACCGGGATTCCCCTCCTCCCTTCTGTTCATACTTCATCCTCATCTATCACCACTCATCGTCTCGATTAGCCAAAGTGCATAAATATGAGACGTTAAGCAATATTCAATCAATCAATCAAACTCTCCCAGGTTCGCTACTCACTTCTTCTGGAACATTACGAGTGGGTCGGCCTCCAGGTCGGACATGTCGATTGTCTTCCCCTTGGCGATGACCTCGGGATGTTTGCGAACCATCAGCCAACCGATGTGCGAGAAGAAGAAGCCCCTGGTCGCGTTGTGGGGGTCGGCGTTGGTGTCCGTGTACTTGTGGTGCTGCCGGTGGTCGCGCACCCACACGTACAAGCAGTTCTAGGGAGAGACCGAGGAGAAAACCGTTACCAATGGAGAGATTTATGATCTATGTTTATTTTATTTATGAGATAATGTATTTCATTATATTTTGTATAAGAGGGTGACAGGTACTCACGTACTATGGGGCAGATGCTCTATCTGTCACTCTCGCATTTATTTTTTAATATTGTGTTCAAATGATACATGTAAATAAATGCAAATATTAATTTAAAAACAAAAAATTAAAATTAAAAACAATAAGGGTCCAGGGTTTCACCGGTCTCATACCAGACACCAGCATCCTGACTTAATCATATTTTGGACATTTCTTTGCATTTAACCATATTCCCTATCCCAATGCCCTATAAACTTGATGATATATTTGTGTGAACCCTACAACGAGAATTCCAGTAAAAGGATAATGTTCGTGTCGTTTTTAACTCAATATAATCTGCTGTAGTGTAATGAAAACAACACCCTATTTCTTGCCTCCAATAATTTGCGACCAGCATCCTAGCGATAGAAAATCTCTAAGGCGAGAACTATCTGAATTACTTCATTGGGTGCACAATATGTTTAAACAAAATGAGTTTATTCAAGCTAGGGACAAATAAAATTGTTGGTGAAGATTAAGTTCAATGAAAGTTGTCAAATGATCTAAAATGCGACTGATTATGTTTGGACTTTGAACTTATTGTGATGAGAGTTCAAGTTGTAGGAAAATTAAATAAAAATTATTTGAGAATGTGGGGCGTGTCACTGTGGTAACCTTTTAAGGGTGCTATTTAACGAAATAAAATAATAACTTAGCTGCTACTTTCCAAAACGATTTGGTGACAAATTAATTCAACATATTTAAAAGGGCTAAAATATATTGCTAAATATTGATCAATGTATGTATTGTATGTAAGTATGTTTGATAAAAGTAATGTGTGATACGTCTAGAGAATATGTCTTTGCCTACCTGTCCTGCGATTGTGTGGAATGTGACCATCAGAAGCCGGATAGCCAGGTTGGCTTTGAAAGCTCGATGCGTGTAATAGCGATGGCCGCCCATGCCGACCCCGAAGAGTCCAGCGGAGAGTCCGATGAAGAAGCCTGAAACAGTTTCCACATTTACATTGCCCACCAAAAGTTCAACCATTTATCTATTTAACCAGTTTCAGGACAAATTTTAAATGCCAAATTAAACCTCGACATTTTCTCTACCCGGCACCTCCACCAACAATATTTCAGTGCAAAGTAGGATTTTATCTGTGTGTTTTTCCTCGACAATCTGTTAATTTAGTAGCTTACTCAAGTATTTCTCAGGATGTTTTTAATTTAATTTTTCTTCAGTAACTTGTTGGCAGTGTTCAATATCGTGACCAATGATATTTATCATCTATATGTTTCCCGACTCATTAAAATCAAGACACATCTTAATCTTATGAAAGGACAGTAGACATGAGCATGACCCTTTACAAGTTATAAAACTGATCTAATCAACCAGCCTATAACTATAGGCAATACGAGTGTTCCCCAAAATGTGTACCTCCAAGAGTCACCCTTTATGAGCTAACGCTCGGTATGGGTATAACCTCGCATGGGAAATGTTACCCAATGCGATGAAGACTACTACTACTACTACTACTACATTTTTTATCGTGAAGAGACTACATTTTAAACTTTATTTTTTCTAAGTTTAGAAAATATAATTAAAATCTAAAATATTTTATAAAATGTATGGATTCTCTAATATTGTGTACATAATACGAAATTCTAATCTATTTCAATTAGGCCTACGAACTTTGAAGGCCATGTGTTCCGAGTCCATGTCCGTCTGTAGACGGTTCCTTCAGTATTGTGTGAATTGTGTTAGATCGTGAGAAGGTTCGATTCCGTAAAATGTCGTATACAATAGCGTTTCCTGGTCTATCGGTGTCAATGAACCCTTGTCAAAACAATTGCCAACTAGTTCTAGTGCACAAGTATAGTGGGTTACACCGGGGTTGACGCTCGAATCAGCTGATGTAAGTGTAAGATCTGTCACCTGCAGAGAGCGACGTGTTTTGAGTAGTCGCTGCACTTCCTAGACGTCGAAGACAACATATTACGTGATCTCTAGTATCCTGAACACAATGCCCAATGAGTACGCAGAATCATCAAAGAGTAGCAGAATACCAATTTAAATGTTTTATGCATAGGGCGATTTTTACAGTCGTTTTGATAAATGAGCGCATTTGGTTTATTGAGGCCTCCTTTCTTACGATTGTGATTTAGTTTCATTTTGCTATATTCTTGAGGTAGAATAATTATTATGATGAAGTTTCATTGGTGTCACACTCTCGGGTAAACCTTCATGTTATAATAATTTAAGCGAGCGAAGCGAGCGTTTCCATTTGACTCTGCCGGAAAAATTAGTCACTGGTTTTGTTTTTTTGTTTTTTTGTATGTCTCGCCATAACGTTCGAACGGAGGATCGGATCGATTTGAAATTTTGATTATCCTCAAGCTTTGTTCTCGATTGAATGCCATTAGTTTTGTGGCAAAATCGTTCAAAAAGTTAAAAAGTTACATTAAAGTTAATCGAAAGTTTTTTTTTCAAACTAAACGGCGACAAAATCTGAGGTGGCCAAATCATTTAGAATGTCCGTCCGGTCACGAATATGTTAATTTTATTTTGATCCGATAAGTTGTGTAAATGGAAATTACATTATAACAAAAGTAACGTTGCCATGGCAACGAAAAGACGCGCGAACTTCTAATGCACTGCCACCTAGAAGTAATCAAAATACTTTCGAGGAAGCAGTCTTTTATTTGTCATTAAAGTGTTTAAATAGTTTTCCCAAGGAGTCAAGGTCCTCTAGATGGTGGTGGATTTTAACCACAAAGTAAAGGTTTACACACGGGTTTACCTAAATACCTTTAATAAATAATATTGGAAACATGGCCCCGTGGACAGCGAACGTCGCAAATTTTTAAATTTAAAAAATGTGCAATGTGGGTCTAGCTATAGCACGAGCTCGCTTATCAACGCGTCCAACTGAGCGTTTCCTAGTTATTTATCTCCGGTAATATCAACGTAAAAAAACATGCACATTTCTGTACATTATATTTTATATTTGATAGCAAAACGAAAGAGAAAAGTAATATTTCGAACAATATAATTGATTGTTCTAAAAACTCGACTGTTCAACGATTACATATTTCGTAGGTTCCCTGAAGAAAACATTGCATGGTATAAATTTTAAATGGTGAGTATGTTGATACTCGCGCTTTGGACGATATAGAACGGCAAGTAGCGCTCTCCTTTGGCCGACCGGTAAACTAATTATATTTGCGCTTTCCGCATTACCCGCTAGAGCGCAGGCCCAAGGGCGCCCGCAGGAGAGGGCAAGGGGGGCAGTTGCCCCCCTTGCCCCCCCCCCCCCCCGGGACAAAGCACATGAAATTAAAATGTCAGTATTTATATCAATCAGTTGATACTAAAAATTAAAAATGCGGGGTAAAATATGTAGAAGGTTTCCTTGTAAGATTCATTTTGGTGGTTATCTAGTTTCGAGTATCGACTGCACAAAAATTACATAATTTTGGTGTTGTGTTCAGCCCACAACTTTTTTTTCCAAAACCCACCAAACGCATTCTAAAAACCTGATATTCACAATTTTCGTCTGCGGCGCTATTGTTGGGAACCCCCTGAGCTTGCCCAAACGAAAGTCCAAATTGTAAATTTAGCCCCCCCCAAAAAAAAATTTCTGCGTACGCCCATGCGCAGGCCAAGTAGAGACTTTTCCATTATAAATTGTAAAATGATCAACATCTGTAGTCTGTACCACATCATGGAGTTTATATAAAACTCCATGATCGCATCTTGTCTTGTACATTATTAAAACGTTACGTGTATTAATATACAAGTATTGTTATTCATTCTGTGTAATAACCCTGTGTCCACTCGACCTGCTCGAAAGAGAGAAAAAAAATCACTGAGCTAGTTTCGCATTAAACTAGCTCCAACGAAAAAATGGCGATGCTTTTTAGTGGCGGGGGTAGAATGAATGCGCGGTAAGAGAAATGTCGCGTTTGTGTATGAAAGGGAAATATCTTTTACCAACACAAGCAAAAATTATCTGTGCCAAATCACAGAGTTCCTCCGTGTGTTAGATCCATGTTGAGCTAGCGTGATTGAGTTGAAAAAGTTGTTATATTGGAAAAACAATTTCGAGCCATCTGCATTCTTTCGTTGGAACCACTATAGTAGAAAAATAATGATTGATACTTTTGCTTCGCTCATCCAATATAAGCAGAGTGCTAATGTATTCATGTTAGTCCACAGATAAATTCAAGACAAACTTCGAGCAGTGCTTCATCATCGACACGACGGAACAGCTCAACTCACAAGGAGCATTCAAGCAAAACTCAAATTCCAGAGCTTCCTTATAGAACTGTGTGTAAATGTAACTTTATTAGTCTGTAAAGTCGGACAGTGTCTACTTCGTGATAGAAGAATATTCCACGCGTGTTCATTATTATGTCTTCTTTTATAATACAAAGCACGTGACATCACGCTAGCATCCGCTCATTCACATAAACATGTACATAGTAAGTTGTACAAGAGCTACTGAATTATTGAACAATGAATCCAATGATTATTCATACTTTAATACATTTTCTCAATATTTCTTTTTACTTAAGCAAGATTAGCCACTCTAAGGCTGCAAACTAGAAGGCTTCACCTAGTATACAATGGTCATGCCACTTATGTTTTCTTCGCGTTATTAAGACGTAATGAACCTTTTGACATCACATATATTCTTTGGAGATAAAGCAGCATATCCTTGTTGACCATCTAAATGTGTTCGTATGTCTAATGGGAAAATATGCGTTTTCTTTGGTGAGGCTAAAAATTATCTTGCACTTTCATCGTTTGACTCGTGAAGCTCCAAGTCTGTCCTTCTTACGTCGAAGTCACCTGTGTAGATCTCTTCCAAGCTTACACACTTCTTTGAGTTATCTTTAAAACGTTTTAGTCCAACTTGATTTACAAAATACGTGTTGTCTGAAATCTGAATACTTTTCGGGATTCATCTTCACTCGCCCGTGTCGTCTGCTTACAAGTTGAATAAAACTATACAACATACTCATTAGCTCTGAACGAGCCATATTATATAGCATGGTACAATACTCTCAAAGAACGACCGTTGCATAGCTAATTGAAGTTTAGATAAATGGTAGATAACCTTAAAAAGTCCCGGTGAACATTGTGATTGGCCCTACAAGCTGGAGACGGCTGTCGAAAGTTTCGTATTGGCGAGGGAAATAACGACACGAGGATTCCCGTATATTTCCAACATGGGTTAGGCAGAGTTAGGGTTAAGGGTTAGATATGAAAACCGTATTCCTCTACAATACCTAGCTAGCTGGGTTACTTTAGAAGAGCATTGAAAAAACACACAAATATTGTCCCCTCTTGCTGTGGCTGGATGAGGCTAGCATGTGGTTAAGAGTCACGAGTTAAGAGTTAACAGGAAGCCGCCGTGATTTGGTCTTCGGCGCGTTCCTTGTCCTGCAGCCATATAGCATTACATATTAATACAACTTGGCATACTTGATAATGAAAGACATCTGTACGCCCCTATCATATCAGCTTTCAATATTTATCATAGATCAATCAGAAAATGCGTTGTTATTTGGGTGTTTTTAACCATTTTGACAGATTCTTAATTCTAGAAAAAGTAATTTATATTTTGTTAATTTTTTAAAATTGCTATGATAGATGCCTTCATAATTCATTTTTACACAATTATATAAAATCACAAATAGATGCGACTAAAATTGTCTGAGAAATTTGAAAGCGCGTAAAATGAGCATGCCGGCTGCCACTGTGCAGGAATCGGAGGACCCAGGACGGGTTCTGATGTTGGTGACGACAGGAGTAGGGCAACTAAATTACAAACTCTTTCCCCTCTTCATGCCATTCCTCTTATCTCTATGCCATGTTATCTAAACAATTTATGTGTAGGTCTACTTTGGCTTTGTAACATTTTTAGGAGCAAAGCCACTTAATCAAGAGATCGATAAAGCACAATAGCAAAAGTAAAACAATTCGTCGGGAGCCGATCTGATTGGTGGCAGCAGCGGGATTAAACGAAGCTAACCGCTAGAAAATATTCTTGTACTTTGTTGAATTGTCAAAGTTTTTTGGGGGCTAGCCCCCCCCCCCCCTTTCAGACCTTCCCTGTATCACGTAGTTCTCCAACTTACCCCAGACCCAGGTGAGGAAAGTCGCGTTCCCGAAGACGACGTACCAGCCGTAGAAATATCCCAAGTGCATGGCTAGAAACCCTAGCGCGTTGAACCACACTATCTCGCGCTTGTACGGCTTCTTCGCGACGCCGTTTACCTCCGCCATCTTGTTTGACACCACCGACATCTTGACTGAAGTTTGTAACTGAACCAAGATCGCTATAGGCAAACCAGTCCGTAACACTCCACTCTAGATAAACACATGTTACACTAAATCACTTATGACAAAAGTGACCAAGTCGCTTACAGCGCTGGCTTTTATGCCTTCTAATTGCGCATACAATTATTAAGTTGCCGAGTGGTGACAATGGGTTCGTCTGTAATCGTTTCATTGAATATTGTGTGAATTTTTTATCGTGAGAAGATTCGATAACCTTAAGTTTTTGTGAACAATAGGCTGGCGTTTCCTGATGTCTCGTCCATGTCAAAACAATTGCCAATCATAGGGACTTAAGGGTCAGGTTATCTTAATTGCTAATAAGGCGCATGCGTACGAACATCTAGAGGCCGATGACTCTTGCCCAACTTCATAATAGTTGTAGGACTATTAATAATAAACTAGGAAAACGCTTAAGTCCCGCCGTGTTGGTGGATGAGCTTTTTTGTAAGTTTTTAGTTTGCGTGGGACCACTTTTCCTTCGCAAGTGCTTTTTGAATGCATTGTAGGTGATTGTTGTCAAGTTTCTATTGTAACTTGTTAATTGTTATTATAAACCTAAAAAAACTCATATTAAAACCTTTATTCTATGGATTCTGGCTAACTTTTTCAATTTTTTCTAATGTCCATGTAAAATATGCCCCACCCGTTTGGTCAGAATCGGCCCAAATATCACGAAAATATATCGCACTAAAAATCGTAAAAGAAACATTTCATCGATTGTACCCAAAAACGTGGCAGGTCTAAGTTCAGAGATTTCGAAGGTCCCCTCCAATTTTCATCAAGATCGCATATGCCGTTTGCCCGGTAGCGTGCAAACAAACAGACAAAAAAGCAAAAACAAAAACAAAAACAAAAACAAAAACAAAAACAAAAACAAAAACAAAAACAAAAACAAAAACAAAAACAAAAACAAAAACAAAAACAAAAAACAAAAAACACCAGGAGCTAAATTTTTTGGGGGGTCAGTGAAATTGAAGTCTTCGCTTCCCTCATCCAACAAACATGAAAATATTCGGGGTCTTTTCAACATTTTCAATTGAGTGGATCATAATTGATTTAAACTGAATTACAAACGTTAAAAACACACATTTCCAACTATGTATACGAAAAACAAAGTAAAAGCAACAATTTAACATATACATTAAAGGACGTTTCGTAAAATTATGTATAATTCATATTTGTAATTTGCATTGCTGGAAAACAAGGAAGTACTTACCTTCATAAATATTAAACCTTACATGTTGAATAATTAGGCCTGATATTTTTCTCATGAAAATCGCAATTATGAATGTCTTCCTTCATTTATGCGTGTTCATCTAATTGATAACAAAGGACATGTGACAAACGACTAGGTTTAAATTGACCACTAACAGATATATTTTCATTCATAAATGTTTAACTTTCTTGAGCCATTATTTTATACTTTCAAAGATTAGGCCTTTGTTGTTTAATACCACTTTCAATAATACCAAAAATCACTAAACGAAACTCAAGTAAAGACAACTGAATAAACCGTATCGCTCATCCATTAACGTGACTATAGATAGCGTTCGTGAAGTCCTGGATGAAAACATCGTACATAAAAATGTGTTATTTAACTTTTCAAAGCAACAGTAGAAACACATGATCACTCAAGTTTTCATCTTGTCCCCCTCCTTTTCCCCTCCTCCCGACAAAATCTATCAGGCGTTTGATTGTTTATTTATTCAGTTATAAAAACTGATTACAGAGGAGAACAAACAGACTGTTAAGACTGTGGGATGTGCTAGCACAAAATTCTTTTACATATGTTTTCAAAAATGTCCATTAACAATCGCTTGATCGCCGACTGCGGCAAATTTCTTCAACCTTCAACTGGGACTGCAGTCAGTCCAGGTCAGTCACTGATTGGAGCCACATTCGTTCTGCTCACTTCTAATTGTAACCAACAACTGTAGCCAGCTGGCGGCGACCCCAGTGTAATACCCACATAAACTGAATCTGAAGCTTTGGAAATGAATACAAAATATTTTTTGGGTAGCTAATATCAGGTCAATGTTACTTTTAAAAAGGTAAGAAATAATTTGAAAATGTGCGCTGATTACGCCTAACACATTCTAATACGACATACTGGTTCAAACCACAGCCCTGCTTCAAAATGATCCAGACTTAAATCCTTGCATTCTTCAATAATTTTAACCCTGAGATCACTCCACATTCTTAACTCTTGGGACATAAGGTCGGTGCACAGAACTTCCTAAGGTTTATGATTAATTAACGAAGTTGAAACATGCCCAATGCGTTATCGCGTTCACATTCTTTCCTAAGGTTTAAGGTTTAGGGTCTAGGGTTTAACAAGTTGAAAAAATATTTCAACTTCTTAGCTCTTAAACACTAAACACTAAATCCAGCCAATGAGAAACGAGCTCTCATAAATCCGGCCAATGGTAGCGCGTGTACTAGAAACGTTATAGAAAAACATTTCTTAGACCATAAACCATAAACACCAAACCTTCGGTAAGTATGTACACCGAGCTATACAGGAGACTAGTTATTTCACTTTGGAATAGGTAAAGCATCATTCACAACTAGTTCTAAGGAGTAAGGCGTAAGGCCTACTCTAAGGTGTAATATTTTGTATTGTCGAGTATGTGTTGCACTCAGAACGTTCACAACTCGTTCTAAGTCGCAAGGCTTAAGTCGTCAGTCGTAACGAATTGCTCAAAATCCAATTCTTACTACTTGGCCTTACGACGAGCCAATCAGAACAGTGAGCTGTGTGTGTGCGAGTGAGAATCGACTCACTTCTTACGACTTACACCATGCGACTTAGACCTTGCGCCTTACTCCTTAGAACAAGTTGTGAATGATGCTTTAAACAAACATTTACACAAACAGCTCCATGATCACAGCATTACAAAGTATAATTGTGCGGGAAAAGGGTTTATTCGGCCTTTCGTATGAAACTTACAAACTAAGAAATAAATTAAATTCACTATTGTCTATTGAAATTGTCTATACCAGTGGCGGCTTTGCATATTGTGCTGAATCAAAACTGTGAATGCAAGTAGCATCGTAATAGATTAAGTGCCAGGGGTATCTTTTGCGCGTAGAGGTGTTTAGCACTGTAATGTCGGGTGTGTGGCAGACTGCGTGTATGTGAGGGAGGCGCAAACCGTCACACACCCGGCATTAGCGTACGTTATAACCTCCCCTTTCTCACATGATGCTTTTTCACTATATCGGTGGCGCTGGTGATCAGTAAAATAGTTTATTAAGTTGCTATAGACAACGGTTCTGCCACCACGCGATGCATGATTAAGCTTGAGTAAGTCTCATTGGCTCTAGGACACGGCACCTCATTGTCTGTTGTCATCGCAAACCGCCACTGTATCTGTACACTCCACACACACGCGTTACTTGTACAAACTGAACACTAATGATACTGGTTATTCTGAGCAGAAACAGCCGTCCTTGGTGTTTTCTCTGATCCACGCTATGTAGCGGGTGATCCTAGTGTAGACGCCCGGGTACCCGGCTCGGGCGCACCCGTTACCCCAGGAGACGATCCCTGCAGTGAACAGACAACATACCCACTTGTTTGAACACACTTGTATCTAGGAGGTCTATTTACTAAGTGAAATCAGTCGATCGACAAGTGACAGCTAGATAGCTATACAAGCGTATGAGCTTTTTATTGGCAATTATTACACATTTTACACTTTTAAAGTCGTCTGCCATTGTTTCCTTAACGTACTAAACGACTACATATACAGCAAATGTAAGTAATTACTCTTTAATTTGGTATGATATAAATTCTAGGTGGCAGTTCTCACTAGCTCTTCTCACTAAGGTTGTCGTTTCAGTCGACCATTGTAGCTTGTCGCTGTCAATCGACTGTTGTCACAATTAGTAAACAGGCCCCCAGCTATTGATTAAGTTATATTATACCATCATATTCAATTCCAAGAGAGGAACTATCCATCCGGAGACTGCTGCCTGTGACAAGCCCAGATTACCATTATTTATTTAAAAAGAGCAGTGTCCTATAATTCCTAACATCTAACTAGATGTTTAAATAAGTAGGTTTTCACCATTATCTACCACCAATGATTATTAGCTTACAAAGAACTACCATCAATCATTTTTTCACATCCAAAGTTTTTCTCCTTTTTGTTATGTAAACTGCAAGTAAATAATAATTTAAAAATAAAGGCTTTCGGTGTTGCCAAATAACTAACACAATACCAACTTTTTTCCCCCTTTCAGTTTGATGACTTCAGGGTAAAACGAAGTGAAGTTAGTATACAAAGCAGGATGACCAACCAAAGATACCAGTGACACCAATAAGCGAGAGCTGCAGAGCATATTTATATTGTGCGTGGGTAATATACTCACCAATCAGTTCGTATCGTTTGTCTTCTTTTTCTCTTATCAAGGGTCCTCCACTATCACCCTGTGAAATGAAATTGCAGTACAATTTGAAAACTTAAAAAAAACTATAAAAAAAATAAAAAATAATAATAAATAATATAAAACTTGAAAGACGATACAAACATTATGAATAACTAGTTGCCTTGAAAAACGTACACGTGCAAAAGACAACACAAGATGTTTTGTGAGTAGTAAAATTTATTGATTTCAATGACTAACGTTTTATTTCAAATTGAATGAATGGAAAAACTAAGTAAAAATGATACATTTTTTTAAGGTCGATGGAATTATTAATTTCCCAGTCTTTCCACATGCTATTTGTTGCAATGATTACAAACCAAACCAATGTGTATAATTGCAACATGTTAAACAAATTTCAGAGTGTCAATTACAATCATCAATTATTTAAAAGATTCATTGCCAATAAAATGAGCATTAAATTGGTAGTTACCAGAAACGGAAATTAATTAATAATTTCTTACATAGTTGCATCAAATGTCAATGATAATCATTGTGGGTGAAGAAAATTAAACTATTCCAGCATTGAGTTGTCAAATTTGAGAAGTAAATCTTAAATGTTGGATATCTGCTAAAAGAAGTGATAAAAACACAGGACTTGACGTGGCTGTGTAATATTTTGTGGCTTACTAAGGGTGATAGATAGCCTGTGTACCTGACAAGAATCCTTGACGCCGTCCGGGTACCCAGCACAAAGCATGTTCTCTGTGATCATGGCAGGGTTGTAGCTGAGGTTGCGGCACTGCGCCTGCGTCATGACGGGCACGTCCACCTTCTGAAGGACGCACGAGGGCTTCCCTCCCTCTTGCAGTGTCCCCCAGCCGGCAGCAGTTGCCTTCGCGCCCACATACAACATGTCTGAGGACAGGAAACGTGGCCAGTGAATGAACAGACAGATGCGATTCGTGGAAAAAGTCTTAGTACCTTGAGTGAGTCAGTAGTTCATCCCACTTTTCCCTAAGCCTGTAGGTTCATTATCATTCAACATATAGCTTTGCTTTCTAATAATTAAAACTCAACTTGGTAAAATTATTGAAGAGCAAAATTATGAATTATATTATAACTAAGTGAGATGATAAGATTAATATAAACATAAGCTGGAGCTAAGCAACATTTCATGACATTGGCATCACACTTGAATGCCAACTAAATACTGTTGAAAGTGTGTAGTCTTAATCATTATTTACAGACCTGTATAACGTGGATTTATCTGTATACTGAACTTAGCAATATTTGATGAAGAACTAATAGAAAATGGGTGAACTAATAAAAATAGTGAACACAAATGGCCGCAAAATGAAACCTTGTGGAACACCGGAAGATATTTAATTAACACCTATAGTATAGGCTAGATTAGCAGTCTCCAATACCTCCGCACAGGCGCGAGCGTTGCAAATTAAAGCGTCGAAAATCCAATTCAAGATGACGATTTGGCGTTTTAATTTATGCTTTTTTAATGCAATATGGTTTTAGCTTGTGCAGCATGGGATTGAACAAACAGAAGCAATAAGAAGTTATTGCATAAGGGAATTTAGTAATCATTTGGTGTTAGTGGCTAATATGCTCAGCTGTCAAACTGACGACCATCTTTAAAAATATTTGGGCTACAAATCGCAAACAGAATTTCAAGATGGCTTCTAACTGTCACGGAAGTGGACCAATGACTGCTAATCTAGCCTACTAGGTGTTTAATATCTATGGTAACCTCAAACATGGCAGCTTGTTGTTGTTTAAGTTGGGTTCAATAAGCGACGGATTAGCAGTCCTCCACATGTTGCCGTTCATACCTGCGTTGGTTGGCAGACATATCGGCCTGATCTTCGGCGTGATCGGCACCCGGTCGTTGAGTCTCAGCAATGCGATGTCGTGGTCGAAGTTCATGAAGCTGAAGTCCCCGCTGATGGCGCGAAGTACGAACCTCGACTCGGGTGACTCCGACTTGTTGCATCGGTCGTGCTCGCCGAAGGTGACTTGGATCATGAACCAGATGAAGCCCTTGACGCAGTGCGCGGCAGTGAGGACGTACCGGTCGTTGATCAGCATCCCCCCGCAGTAGAAGCGGCGGAAGTAGGTGAGCCGAGCCATCCAGGGGAACTCGTTGGCGCCGGAGTTGACTCCGCCCACAATCCGCGTCTCGTCGTTGCTCTCGCCGCAAGCTGAGCAAACAACATTGTACGGGAACTTTATCTTTAAATTAGTACTTTCATTAAATAAAACATAATATTTAATTGAAATTACAGCGCAAAGCCAAGATCATCTGTTTGCTCTATTGTGGTGTTAAAAGTAGTTAAATTTGACACTTTACAAGATTTTTAAAAACTATTTGAGGTGATTTTGAATCTTATATGGCAGTAATTTCAAGTGATTCAACAAATAATGTATAACCTTATCTAAGAAATCGATCAAGTATAAATACTTGGTAAAATAACATGTTTTCACAAACTTACAAATCCCCCCACCCCCTGCACCCAGTCGCGGTCTGAGACCTCTACCATCACTTTTCTGTTTCTACACTTCATAAGGAAGAAAATGATACAATTCCCAATACTCTATCACAAAATGCAAATAAGACCTATGACCTTATCAACGTGCCAACGCACTATAAGTGCGGTGACTCCAACAGACGTACGAGTACTCGCGAGAACGAAACGCGCTGCTTTGGCTGTGTCCCTTGGGTGCACGGGCTAAATTCCTGCCACCCCACTCTCAATCCACACACACCTCATCACTTTTAATTAGTACTTTTATTATAAAAAATAAAATATTTTATTCGGAGTAACCCCACTCAAATAACGTACATTACTGATCTAAGTTTAAAGTGTATCAAGCCTGTCGGCGCTTAAATAATCGACAAGCAAACAATGGTCAACAAGAGACCGGTGCTGTGGATTGGAAACACCGACCCAGCTAGTCGGGCACGATCCCACCCACAGACAACAGAATCAACAAGAATAATTCGGAACGACCTTAGAATTTATTACGTTCCACGTTTCTAGGACAGCTACAAAGTCACCGTTTAGCTACCCAATAACTGTTGAATTTAAGTCCAAAGGGGAATTCTAACCCGGGATTCTTTGCATTGGACGCAGGGAACTAATAGACCCTCGAGCCTCATGATGTGCATCCATTATGAATATTTATTTTACCGAATTCGTTTTTTATTCACGATTTTCAATTGCACAATTCTTGCTTAAATTCAGTGGGCAGTGTTGGGGAAGGAACTTTTAAAAAGAACGCGTTCTCGTGAACGCGTTCTTTTTTTGTGAACTTTTCAGTGAACTTTCAACTTACTCTTTTTTAAATGAATGAACTTGAACTTAAAAAGTTCTTTTTGAGAACGAACTTTTCAATTTTTGAAAGTTCTTTCCGTGCGTCGAGCAGCCGTCGAATCGCCGCCGTCGACGCTTAAAAACAATAACAAATCGTTGTTCCATCGTAGGCCTACGTACGTTGACGCACGTTCAGCTGTTTTTGACAAGGTCACGTACGATTCACGAAGTTAAAACGATTCACGCCAACTAATTCGCAAAAAAATCTTGGAAGCCTAAAATGCTAAGTATCTGCCATAATTTTACAAGCTGGTCGACGAGAATGTAGTACAAATCATCAACACTATCAAAGACAGCTCAACACTTTCGTAAGACTCAAAACTCGCGAGTAGTTTGGTACTCGAACACCCATTATGTATTTCCCCCGTGTTTTTCTTCATTTTACGCCAGCCTTTTAAAATAGAGTTCATATTTCAGACGTTTTTTTTACAAAATAACTTTTAAAAAAACGAAGTTCATATTTCAGACGAACTTGAACTTTTCAAAATTGTAGGTTTTAAAAGAACTTGAACTTTTTAAAAGTTAATTATTTAAGCTGTGAACTGAACTTTTAAAAAGTTCATTTAAAAAAAGAACTGACCCAACACTGTCAATGGGCCATTCAAAGGCAAAGATGTAAAATGTAATCTTCCGAGCACGTATGTTTGAAATTGTTTTTCGTGGTTCTCCGTTAAGGTCAGGGAAATATACGGTTGTGGATGTCAGTTATAGATGGTTTTTAGATGTTGGTTTCCCATCGAGGATGATTGCGCTTGCGTTTGCGTCTTTTACGTGAAGTTTAGCCATATCCCACTAACAAGACCTAGGCCTGCACTCCCAATCATCCAATCAGGGCTATGATACTGATTGGCGTGCGTGATGCGTGATTGAGGAAGACAAACCGGAAGTAAGTCACGTGACAACACGTACGTCAGCTATGTAAGACTAAGGTACCGGTGACCTACAGTACATCGTCGAGGTAATTGACTGGTAGCATTACGATCGTAATAACGAGAAAAAGTAATCGAAAATAATGTGATTCGATTATGTATTAGGGTCATCGTTCCTATTGAGAAACAGGTGTGGACCAGGCTGAACAATCTCGGACAAGGAAAATTACTGATATTAGTTTGCAATTACACAATCATGTTCTTGTGCGATTGGTTGCTTCAATGCACATCGCGCATCTCCAAGATATGATAATGTTTAAAATTAGAATTTGAAAAACTTGCCATTGAATATTGACAGATTCCTGTTTGTGAAACCATGGATTTACTATTTTAACTTCATGGTGAAACTATGCAGAAAATCGAAACACAAAAGAATATTATTCATTTAAATTTATGTTTTGAGTTAGAGTTGCATTGTTCTTCATATGAATCTATTTTGAAACAAAGTTCTTAAAAATTCAACAAATTTATTGATAGACAAACACAGCTGAATCGTTGCACAAGGCCTACTATTGTTGAGCTCTGCTAGCCTAAACGAATATCAGAACATGGACAACACAAACAGAATATACATTATGGTAATTAAAACGAAGGCTATATTATGCACGGCATGTTATTCCAAGACTGGACGAACGGAAGCGAGTTTAAACGCTTTAGAGGTGTTCTGTAGCGTAAGGTATCCTGGGGATAATACATAATATTAAATCTTTAAGAAAAGTTTGTTCTTCAATGGGCTCTCTGAGGCAGGATACGCCAGCGCTCATGATTACCCGCATGAAAACACCCAACCAGTTAGGTTTCAGATACGAAAGCCTTACCAGGTTTTAATATTATCGTCCAATTATTCAGTCACATATTAGTTCATTAAATATGAAGGCACCGTTCTCAGCACTTTTCCAAAAATGTATTCTACAGAAAAATGTCTAGTATTTTTAATCTGCCAAAAACACCCAAATAAATGCATTTTCTAACTGATTTATGATCATAAAAATAAATTATATTTGGACTGAGAATGAATCCACTATTAACAATCAACCAATGTGATTGAATATGGACTGATTTATGAATAATTCAGGATTAGGAACGCACAGATAAACCCTGTTAAACAAAATATGAGCGGTCAGCTCATCAACAAGGTTGCATAATAGGTTAGGAAATAAATTTGTTGTATTGATAATGTAAGAATAGGGATTCTAATTTAATTTAAAATTCACCGAGACCTTGAAAATTACAAAATAAGGTCAGTGAATACTGAATTCAATAATAGAGTTCTCAAGACCCTGGGTTGTTGTAACGTTACAATATCCGAGGATGCGGTGCCTACCTTGGCTACAAAAATACCACGTCGACCTAAAACACTACTCAAGTCATTGTTGCCAGGTATTTCTATACCAATCACAAACTCTATCAGCGTTAGATCATGTTCGAGCCTTGCGGTAGTCACTTAGTAGACATTGTGTGCCAGAAAAATATGAAATTGAGCAGTTTTCTATCCATTTTCCAATTTTAAATGTTTGAAACGGCAATGTTCGGCGACAGCTCGAGTGACGGGTGTAGCTCTTAAAATAGTTTAAACAATGTTCGATGATAATCAGCCATCTTTTACAGGTTTATTGGCATGCTTACTTAAACCTAGAGAGAGAAAAAAGAGGGACATAAAAGTATAAAATAAATTAAAAACACACACTGTAATCCAGTGTTACACCAATGCACTCTTATACCCCTCTAGCAAAAATCTACACTTGAGTTGAATTTGACAAGATTTTGCCAATGCACTCTTATACCCCTCTAGCAAAAATCTACACTTGAGTTGAATTTGACAAGATTTTGCCAAACATCTCTACAAAAACCTGCTAGTCTTGAAAATATGAGGTATGATTATAGGAAACACTTTCAAAATAGTTTTATTATTATTTTTATTTTTTATTTTTTATTATTATAATTATTATTTTATTTTATTCCATCACCGGAATACATTGTTAGTAACGTATATCAGGGCAGCCTATTTTAATGCGTGTTTTCTCCAACAACACAAACCTTACTTACCACAACTACACCTGTCTTCGACGGCCACATTGGCAGGCTTAGCTGGCCTTCCGAACTTCCCGAGTTGATTCTTGATGGAAGATTTTGATGGGACGAACTTCGACAAGATCTGAATGAAAACAAAGAAACCACAGTTTAATGTTTGGCAGATACTATCATAGTAGTCCCTTTACGGAACACTTTTTACAATCGCGTTGATGGATGAGTGTTTGTTTATGGTGCATATTTCCATTAGATTTTTGGGGGAATTGTTAACATTTTTTAAGCAGTGCCAAGTTGTGTTAATCATTATAGATATAAATACCAACAATAGAAGAATATAAATTGTTTTTTAATCATGTGTGAATTGGGAATTTCTTGACCAGAAACCCTTTGCTATTTATTATTTTTACTCAAAACAGGTACAGATCTTGAGTTACAGATTTAAAGTTTTCCTGCAAATTAAAATAAGATTTATTTTTATTTTATTTGTTTAACGTCTATCCTTTTCAGTTAAAAACTGATTTATAAAGGAGGACAGTTTAACTTAGCTCGCTACGCTTATCAAACCAGGTTGAAAATAATTACAACTAGGATGCAACACATATGAAATGAACGATTGAAATGTAAAACATTAGGATTGTTGACATTAAATAAAAATTGCTGACGAATAACATAGAATAATGTGATTGTATGGTTTTATTTTATTATGATTACAGTTTACAGATGATACGTGTTATTTTCGTGAAATGTAAGCATTGTTTTCCTAAAGATTAAGAGCTTGCAAATATGATTAATGAAACGCTAGTGGTGCCTCTGAAGAAAACCCTGGATTGATTTACTAAACGTTTATAGATTCATAATGTTAGTTCAATGGTGTGCATAAGAGGTAATTCTCCTAATCAAGTTAAATTCATAACAGTCAAGACTTCTGAATACTCAATAACTTATCTTCAAGTGAAGTGTAAGTCTAGAAATAAAACTCCAACTCCACCCACGACATTGTTCCTCGATGACTCACTTTCTAAAGTCAGATGTTTGTTATTTATGAGTATTTCTTGTTTAAAAATAAGTCCACAGGCAGAATCTCAACGAGGTAATAGCTTTTCAACGGTAATTCTTTGTCATGCATGATTTTATGTGGAAACGTGTTATAAGCAAATCAGCGTTGACCGAGATATATTTGTAGCACGTATGGGTGTCGAGACTGGCGTGGAGAAGGTAGTGTTGGATGGTCTGAGGACCCCCGAGGTGTTAAAGAAATCTTTTCTTTTTTCTTTTCTTTGGATAACTACAATGATGTTTCGCAAATAAGTCACATGGGATTAGAACACATTTAAATCTTTTAAATCAGTTTGAAAACGGTTTCTCGAGTGATAGACACTCAACGTGACCAGTCCGCTCTTCAGAGTACAGATACCCGTTACAAAGCAAGATTTCTGTGTTCTGTATGGTATGATTGGGATTTGTCAAAACGGTTGTATATAAAGCATCGACTTTCATATGTCCACGAACGAGTTTTGCCAAACAAGTGGCAAGTGTAACAAATAAATAAAGTTGTAATTTAATATTAAACTTTTTGCAGGTAGAGCTGCTTGCAGTATTTTTCATACGAGTTAAAACAGAGGTAATATTGATCAACAAAACAATTATAAAAATATGAAGTTTTGGACTTCTCATTTTGTAATCCAGAAAATATGGTTAGAAAGTAAAGTGCTTGATTTGTATTTTGGCTTCCGTGAACTGCTATACATGTTGTTATTTGTTAGTTCTGAGGATGTGAGCGTTTCACTTATAAATATTTCAAAGTCTTTCTTGATTCCCATAACGTTCAATAACAACATTTAAATATCGCTCAATGAAAACACCGTCTTGCATATTATAATAGAGGCAAATTGTGCCATGGATTGACCTCAAAGTGTTTTTCTTCCTTGCATTAAGTGTGTGTGTTGAATTAGCTGAGAAGATCAGTTGTGTGATTCACATTCATTTAGAAGGTAGTATCGCTGGAATGATGATATATGTGTCATTAAATCCACTTTTTACGAAAATTAGTGATGTATTTGTGTTCAAAAAAAGAAGCTCACCAAATTATGTAATTATTCTGCTATTTCAAGAGTTTATATTTAAGTAAAAGTCCCTATACAAGCTTTTGAAGAGCGTGTGTTGAAAAACCTTTTGTGAAAAAAAAAGTAAACTACAAAGAATGAATTAATTAGTAAGACATGTGAGGAACTAAGATGTTTTGAATATTATTATTTATAGGTGAAGTCTTAATCGAAAATATTTTAAACATTATTGTTTGATGTTCCTCAATTCAGAATAACATTGTTTTCAAAATGTGAGTTAATAAAAACTGATTTACTTTTTCAAAAAGGAATTTGATTTTGAGCTTTCCAAACTCACGGTTGACGCACCCTTGAAACAAACAAACCAAACAGAATATTTTACTTGGACAGTGTCACACAACAAATTACATAAAAGTCGACGTATTTAATACAACATGAGTTATAGGCTCCTTTTTCGGTGAGATAAGCATAAGAAAAAGCAGAAAAACATAATACTATCACCGTATGAATTGTTATAATGTTATTCTCGCGTTCCCATGCATTGTATCCAATATCCGTGGATATTCCCGGTATGTGTAACCGGTAACTTGTGTAATAGACTGGCAAGTCAATAAGTAGGACAACACATGATTTGTTCATGTATCTCATTTTGACACTTTTCACAAGACTGTGAAGCTCAGTTGTAACGCACATAACTTATATTTTAGAAGGTCTTGGGTTCAATATGAACCAAATATTTGTTCAGAGTATCTTCAGCCAATGTAAGGAGCATGCTTCGAAACAGCCCTAGGACATTCCCCAGCCCTAGGACATTCCCCAACCCTAGAACATTCCCCAGCCCTAGGACATTCCCCAACCCTTACAGTAAACTGAATGTCTATGCCACATAGTCACAGTGCGAGGCCAACACGATTATTCAAATACAAATAACCATTTAATTAACATTAATCTGTTTTACAAGCATTTTATCCCCATTCTTGAACATATTTTATCTTATCTATATTATTTATTTATTTATTTATTTAACGTCTATCCTATTCAGTTATAAAACTTATTTACAAAGGAGGACAACTAAATAAATCTAATTACATAGATGCAGAAACAACAATAAACTACATTTTCGTAGATATTTGAAATAGTAGCATTACAACAACAATGCATTTAAACACAACAATTTTGGTTACAAATAAAAAAAATATATTATATGCATTTAATGAATAAATCAAATATAAAAAAGGGTGTAGAATGAAAAGAAAAGAAAAGAAAGGGGGGGAAAAAGGAAAAAAGAAAGAAAAAGACAAAGACTATATTAATTGTGTCCCATATAATTATGACAATAATCAAAATATCATTATTGTTAAGAACAAATATGAAAATAAAGTGGGTCAAACTCTTGCATGTGTATTGCATTAAACACCTTGAAATCCGAACATTAACAAATACTTGGCACATTATTCGAACCGGGTATCGGTTGCACAAGAGTATGTAGAAATATTATATTTGGTAGGTTTGTTGGTAATTATCGAACTTCTGACTGATGCACACACTGTATATACAATATAGTTTCCGGCTTTGGGTCGTTACAATCCAGTTAGTTTAGGGCTATATGGGTCAGGTCAGCATTGACCGTGTGTAACAGCGTAGCTGGAGCTGGTGGGGGAACCATTGTCAAAAACTTTTAACAATTCGATGGATTCAAGTTGCTGAGCTAAACCAACGAATCGAAGCTTTTAAATTTGCGGAAGTGAAAGTATCAGAAATAATGTTTTTAGATTATTATTTTAATGTTTTAACCTAAGATAAACGAACGTAAGCGTGGGAATATGAACTTACTCAGAGTGACTAGCAAAACAACTAATGTCAGGAGCAGTACGGCAAAGATCTGGGGGCCTGAGGTTTAGATTAAAAATTACCGGTTAATTAACTTTAAGCTTGTCAGGAATTAGGACGATATTATTTTAAAGCAAATTATTTCATCATTAATTTAAATTTAAGTGAAAAAAGCAATTATTTATAAGCTTATAAAAAAACTCACAAACGGGGATATGCCAAGTTAGTCATCCATTATATACACCCAAGTGACCTATTCTAGGCTTCAATTACAAAACTAGCCCAAACATTGTATTTGGATATTAGGCTTTAACCTATTCAAAATCTAAAATTGATTTTGTGCAAAGTAATTCGAAAGAAATTGACTTGGAAAAACTAGTGCGCATTTTGTGGTGAATTAGATTGTTATTTTCGTCACATCTTGCTCGATGAAAAGTAAAAACTTTCCAATCAAAAATATTCTGGACACTATTTTAAAACTTTGAAAATTGTAGTGATCATTAGTAATTGTGCCTCGTCAAACTAAATATATTTATTGGTATAGCATTGTGATAATACGATGCATCTATAGCAGAATCATCAATATCATCATCGTCATCGCCAGTAAATCATTATAGTATTCTCATCAGACATGTAAATTGGCATGGAGATTTGACGAAAGCGCCAGCGACGGCGAGATCACGCACCTCGTAAGAATCTTATCATCCCGACTAGATCCTCTAATTACTCAGTCAACTCAGCACACGCATGCGCGTTACTGCTGGAGGCAACACCTAGATTATTTATGAGACCGGTGAGATTGAGAGAAGACTCAACGCACGTGCTGTATGATAGAGGTAGCTCGTGCACGTGCTGTATGATAGAGGTAGCTCGTGCACGTGCTGTATGATAGAGGTAGCTCGTGCACGTGCTGTATGATAGAGGTAGCTCGTGCACGTGCTGTATGATAGAGGTAGCTCATGCGAGACGCTGATACGTGAGGTCGGTGGTTCGACAGCCGCCACCAGCAATACGGGCTGAGATCTGTTTTGCATTATTTTCTTTAAAAAAGAAAAATATTTTGTTCTTAGTTACAATTTTAATGGTAATATTTCAACTCTTTTTATAAGACTTTTTTTCAAACTTGATGTTGAACAAAATAGATTTTTAACAATTCAAATAAAATATAAAATAACAAAACAACCAGTTAAAGTAAAAATGTAACATGATATAAATTAAATAAATAATATTCTATAAAGCGTCAATGGGCCTGGGTCCTCTTAATTAAATTGTCCTGGAGCAATCCATTACAAATACCCTTATATTACACCCGCTTCAAAGTTGGTCACTTGAAAAGGGAATTGGGTTGTAGCTGGACAGTTTACCCAGAGAAATTAAGGCTGTACGCGATCATGCAGGCTGGAACTAAGACCACAATCTTTATATGCGCATATATTTTAATATATTTTTAATCTACTCACGAAAAACTTGTATAGAACTTGTTTTCGAAAATGAATGTAAAAGGTTATATAATAAATTGTACATTTTTAAAAAAAAATAATATCTGCTTTCAGAATGTATTAAAAAAATACAATAGTTTAGATGAAAAAGTATATCATACAAGTCCTAGAACAAACTTTTATGCACAAAGTAAAAACAAAATTGAAGACATTCGAATGAGTAATTAATGTTTTGTAGCTGAAATGCGGATACACGTTTTGCCGTTATTTCAGTCTTTTCACTGTAAAAAAGTTTGTTACAAAACTACAAACGCATGTCAGGTCAAATAACACAGTTTCTGACAGTGTAGACTTCCGTCCTTGTGACCGCTTAACACTTATCCAGTGTTATCAAACCGTGTGGTAAGGGATGAAGTGTAGAACGTTAAGAGGGAATGGGACACATTTGGCAGTTAGTAAATAGCTATTCGCTCGGCCAACATGCAACCGACGTATGTAACTTTGTGAAGTTGTCAATAAAGCACACATGGACAGCCCTGCGGTCATAGATTTTCAAAATGTTGTCTTAATCAGCCAGAAAACATCACGGTTATAGTCAATTTTGGAGTTTTTAACAAAATCGAAATTCGTGAAAACTAGTTTATTTTCTGTAAAAAAATGTATTACACAATTTGAAAATGTGTTACTGCAGAGCCTATATTACCACATTCGTGACATAAGTTCAAAATTTCAAACACCATGTGTGTCAGTCGGCCGAGCGAACAGCAATTTGCCTAAAATACATGTGCGCATTTGTCCTATCCTAAATATACACCTATACACCGGTAAGCCTAATGCTGACTCACTGGTAAGAAACGTTCACGAGAATGTTTCCATGTTGAAAGTTTAGAAAAGTACAATATTCTAGACTAAAAATTATTGTGTAAAACTCTGTTTTCACATCGATCATTCTCGGAAGTTTCTGAGGGCAGTCTTCAACTCAAATCACCCCGCCGAATTATGAGTGCATCACTGTCACACACAGTAGCCTATTGTTAATTTCCCATTCATAATGCCAAAAAGATCAAGGTATTATGTTTAACCTTGGTTTATAGTAGGCGACTATGACGCTGTTATGATAGTATTATAGACAGAAATTTATTTATTTATTTAACGTCTATCCTTTTCAGCCTCCACCGGGGATTGAACCCAGAAATTTGGCTGTCAGGGTCAATGTGATAACTAACCAAGAACCAGACAGAATGTAATTTGTCTTCTTACCTCAGTTGGTATAAGCATTGGACCGGACAGTCAAGTTCCAGGGTTCAATTCCCGGTGGAGGCACTTTTTTAAATTTCTGTCTATATAATACCATCATTAAGGATAGTCTCTATGTGAGAACCAGACACGCCGAACCCACAAACATACTTATCTAAAGTAGGTATACCAGAATAGTATCTTCTTACTGTACAATGTACTGACGATCAGTCACCTATTTCGTGTGACTATTCAGTATTCCTGTTAATACCGGCCCTGCGGCTTGAACGCGATAGAAAGCTGTATCCGTGCAGTGTGTAGTGCATGTCGGTGCATGCAGTGCACTGCAGTGTAGAGATAGTATGCACTTTTATCGTGTAGCTCGTTCTATTGTAGCGGCATATAATATCACCGTTCTGTATGTTAGTCTACCCACACGATTCTACCTATATTGCGAAGGAGATAGAAAAGAAGATGAAATAATTATGATACTTATATGTTTCTCAATCTTTTCTTAGTAAAAATCATAGGTTAACTTTTTCCACCTCCGTCAAGGGGTTTGTTGTGTATCGCATTTCAAAGATGGACGAAACTACAACTTTTACATACCTCTTATGACAATCAGCATTTGCATCGCTTATTTACTGTTGATCCTACTGACCGACAATCGAACCCAGAACGTTTGTGGATCACGAAATAACCAACAAGCTACAGTCAGGGACTGTGTCAGTTGCATTAAGCATTCCAAGCACTTGATCAGGTTATCAATGCGTGACTTCCGGGCGAGCAATAGCTATAGACTACGCATATTATAATATATCTTTCTGAATGGCATGTGACTGATTTGTTGGACAATTAATTCAACCCAACAAGTGAAGGCAATTTGTAATTCCATGAACATTTCAATACAAACACTCACTTTGATGCACTAGTAACAAATAGGACTTATTTAAAGATAAACCTTTATGTCGTAGTGTTTAACGACTATATATTTCAACACAATCAAAGTCTATGAGTGCTTTTAACACTTTTGTATTTTATTGTAATCATTTTTACTTATCTTCCCCTTTTTGGAAGTTCTTGCAACTTGTGATTTTGATTTTAAAAATTGGTTTTGGTTCCTTCAACTTGATCTTTACAGCTACGTAACCATTCACTTCATAGTAACGTAATATTTTTATTCGTTATAGCCCATCGATTTGAGTATAAACTTAAGCGGAAACTCAGTTATGAGTAACGCCCAAAATAAATGTCGAATGAATCTCGGAATGCAAGATGATTCGTGAAACAGTTGCTAGAAGCGTGTAAACAGAAGGTAGTCATTGCATCGTCTATTGGACATGTGCATCAACTTTCTGAGAATTCTTTTGAGCTAACGTTTCCTTTACACGACTTTTTTAAAAACAAATAGTTAACAAAAACATAAAAGCAGTCACTAAAAGGAGTTATAAAAGTTTATTATTTCTTTTAAAAATGTGGAAGATATAAAATAAATATATAACAACATGATGTGTATTTTATAGATAGTTGCCATTTACGATAGTCAAATATGATTGATTTCTGTTGCTCACCTTTTCATCTCCCACTCAACAAACGAGTGTTCTCTGTGTGTTAGTGTTTTTTAAAGCATATTTTTATGTTGGTATTCGGTACACCCACTCAGTTACCATGCAGAGGTCAGTTTTATATTGAATAACACGGGCGTTGATTGATTGATTGATTGATTGATTGATTGATTGATTGAGTACTGGCTTAGAACCCTGAATGCCATGATTATATTTACATCATCGTAATGGTTCAAACAAAGTATTTGCTAGATTATTTAAGTTTTTACGATTTAGTAGGTAAAAGTTGCAATGTGCACCTCCACTATAGAACAGACGGGGTGACTGTTACGTGTATGGAGGTGCGAAGTATTTCACTCCCGTTTAGCCCAGGGCGAATAGGCCTGAGTCATAAATCAAGCTGGCCTGTATCGTCTGAGCAGCTTCAGGACCTCGTCGTATGTATATAATGACTCTATTAAGTGACCGGTTCCTGATGATAATGTCCCAGCACTTCGTATGTAAATACCTGCAACAAACTACCACACTTTCTAGTGTGTTGTGACTAGGTGTCCGAATGTAACCAATTAGCGTCTTCTTGGATGTGGACCTCGCGGTGTCGTTTAACAGCCTTGCAATGCGTGTCACGCAGGACAGTTTACATCATAAATCATCCCGTTTATATCTACCTCAATAAGCAATATAAATAAGTATCTGAATAACAGCTGACAGCGATAGATTTATAATCACACTCCACGTGTTGAAAAATAAATTAACATTGTTAACATAACTGTTAAAGTTAAAGCCTATAAAATAATAGGATAACATAGTAATATATTGTGTATTGCTATCGTATCGTATCGTATCGTATCGTATCGTATCGTATCGTATCGTATCGTATCGTATCGTACCATGTTGAAGTATACGCACAATCATTTACATGGTCTTGGCAAGATAGGTTCATCTTTAAAATATATCGATTTCACAGAAGTGAAAGATAATGAACTTATTCGACTGTACCTCTTTCTCTGCCAGCTTCAATGTATCTTCTACTCCCATCTGCTCTGGTTTCTAACGCATATATCAATGTTGAGAAGCTTTAGGGGGTACTCACAAGCGCTAGTTAGCTGATGTGAGATCAAATGTAGTCACAAAACACGTACGAAAGTATAAACATTGGATATCTATAACTAATATAAAGTTTCTAGGTCAGGGATCCGATAAGGAATATAAAGAATACGACGGGTTTAGACTTTTTTGGTGTGGGACGGTCAAGCTAGCCTTAGGGCTATGTTAATGTGGGGGGTCTCTCCGCGTACACAAGTAATTATAAATTATTGTAATTCCCCTTTTTGAAATGTTATCACCTAGTTTTTACTTTATGTATCCTATTAAACTTTGTATTTGTTTATCAAAGGGGACAATACAATAAATTAAAAAATGAAAGGCAAATACAAATGTACATAATTATTTATAGAAGTGATGTACATACATAATTATATATAAAAAGGGTAATACAATACGAAATTGTCATCAAAATGTAAAAATTGAACCCGAATAAATATTCCATTCTATATAATGTAGAGTGAAGATATTAATTAAAACCGAATACACAAAATAAATTTTAATATATTATTATTTTTCAAATGAGAATAAATTATGTTTTAAATGTATTAGAAAAGTAAAGTAGGTAGAGAAAAATACAAAATTCAAACAAATATTGACTAATAACAAAACCTGACCCACCGTTACACTCCTGACTAGATAATGTCATCTTTGTCCACGTCGAACGGTGAAACAACATTCGTCTGTGATCTAAGCCCGTGTCATCTTATTCTAATTGGTTTTTGAATGGTGTCACATTCGACATACCGTTCACTTGCCCGGCCGTGCCGACTGCTGAGCCTGACACCGGGAACAGGGAAACGGTACCGCGCGCAACTCTGGCACGCAACCCAGCTAATGGGTGGGTAGCTACTCTGACTCGGTTGAGCCTGACGCGGGAACAGGGAACGGTTACCCGCGCGCAACTTCTGGCAACCTAACCAGCTAATGGTGGTAGTCTACTCTGACTCGGTGCTAGAGTGGCGTCCTGCAGCTTAGCTCATGAGCTTACTGAGGAAACATTACCGTTGTGGGAAACATTGAAACATTGTTAATAATTATGTAGACAGAGGAAGTTCAATTAAAACAAAAATTTCGAACAACAAGAAATCAGTTTTGAAAAAAAAAGTATGTTAGCTATAGTTATTGTTTTCTCCTACTTCTATGGACTATCAATTCCTTTACTTACAAGTTTTTTTTTTTAAATTTTAAGTGCTATGTTCATTCATAAATTAAGAAATTAGTGACTACGACGTGAGAAACTATAGGGTGCTTCAACCGGGTGATTGATTATTGTTGTTTCCATAGAGAAATCAGACCCCTCAGCATTGAATCCTCACGCACCATCATTGTGAACTAACAGTCTTGTCGTCTTCAATGTTAGTTGTAATTATAACCTGGATAGTTTTCAAGTAAGATGCATAATTAAGATTGTAATACATGCTTATCTAAAGAGGTATCGGAATCCGTCATAGTTCGAAACTATTGTGTTGGTAGCACTAGCAGACGAATAGCCTAACCACTAGCGATGTTTTATGTTACACCATAGTCTATGACACTCGCTCACCAAACCAAATAAAACAACTGAATTGTACTACAATTTAACGAAAGCCAAAGAAAACGTTGTATAATAAATCACATACGATAAATATGTTAAATAAGTAATATAATGAAAGACGCTCAATTAATATGGTTTCCTTGTTAGTATGTACTAAAAGCAATTCACTATATCTTGATCCGAAGTATGAGAGGGGGGATTCGAACCCAGATTTTTATTTTGAGTGTGTTCGTGCTTGATTGCTCCCTAACAGACGGATAGCTACACCGATTTTTTATGACAAGAATAGTAATTAGTAAAGTAACGCATTGAAATAACTATTTGTCGAAAACATTATCTTTTAAATGACTAAAGAATATCGTAGCATCACTTCGTCTATGCGTGTGTCACGTCTCACGTCTCACAGCGTCCGACATTGACATGCGTGATTTTGTTGGTATTGTCTTCAACAAGGATGATACAGAATTTGTTTTTGATGACCCTGGGTAGGGCGGGATTAGCTATATCTATTCACCCATAAAGTTTGAGAATTATTGACCCTTCATTATACTGAATGAAAGAACAAGCGACGAACATTTGCACGTAACGGTGAATTATTGTCTTAAAAGCTCCCCCTCCCGAAAACCCGCGTGTTAAAACTGTTCTCTTCGAGAGTAACCAAACCATTGTAAATACGGGATATTTTCTCGGACTCACGTAATAATTTGGCATTGCAATATAAATTAAGATCGTGGTTAAGTTCAAAATATAATTTTTTAGTAACTAATTGAAAGTGATGGAATCCATAGCAAAAAAAGATAGCACAAAGCGCTCATCCACCAACGCGACCATAGGTTGCATTCGCGGATCCCTATATATTATTTTATCATTGTGCTATGATTTTACACTAATAACGCACCTTTTGATCTAAAGTAATATATGATGTCTCAGCATGTTTAACACCGACCATATCATCGTGGTCTATTACTTAACATTCAGAGGTAAACGGTGCGATTTGATCACAAGTTTTCATTTAAAGTTTAAACCACATAACTTATCAAAATGTATTTTTAGTAATTAAGTTTACACCACCACAGCAAACAATAAAGTATAAACTCCCACTACATCTGTATTTCATCGTCAGTTTCATCAACGTGTTTCAACACAAACTTATGAGGTAGATTGTCCGGAGAGTTTTGAATTAACATGTTTTAATTAATGCGCCTCTTCATAGGTCTAGGAATCCTAATAATTTATTACCCACACAAATCAAGAAGTGTAGAATCGAGAATTGTGTAGATAAACAGCCTCTTTCCGAGGTCAGACTATACAAGTTTTAAACATTGCCATCATCGCGTCTCACGGATATTTTTCCCAAAGATGAAAAACAAGTCGGAAGTTTTCGGAATGTTGGTAATAAGTTTACTAATCATCAAACACATTGTCGAGGGTGCAGACAAAATTTTAGCAGCATAACGTCTCACTTTGCTGATTTGCTCTCACTGACTGTGACAAGTGTTGCTCATGGGCGCCCGAAAGGTGGGGGTGGGGGGGAGTGTGGGCACTTGCCCCCACGTCCCCCCGTGGACAAAGCACATGAAATACAAATTACAGTTTAATATCAATCAGTTGAATCTAAAATCAAAAAATATTTTTATTTTTCCTTAAAGATTCCTTTTGGTGGTTTTCTAGTTTTGAGTATCGATTGCACAAAAATTACTTAATTTTGGTATTATATTCAGCCCACTACTTCTTTCTAAACCCCACCAAACGCATTCGCAAAAATTTTGTCTGCGGCGCTATTATTGGGGGGCTCTGCCGGCTGCCCTCTAAACCCTCTGTGTGCCCAACGAAAGTACAAATTATAATTTTTGCCCCCCCTGCCAAAATGTCTGCTGGCGCCCATGGTGTTGCTAGCTGGTCTCGAGTGACTCACCAGCCCGCGTCCCGACGCCTCCGACGCCTCGTGTCCCCAACAACAACAAGAGAAGCAGAGGAGGACGAACCAACTGAGAGGTGTAGCCATGCTCTGGCGGGCCATGTTACTGACCCGAGATCTCGGAGTGTGGTTTACTTCTGCTACCGTGAGACAGTCCCCAGCCCACTTCACAGCCCCCCCCCCTCCCCCCCTCTCAAGGCTGACCCCCTTGTTCCGACGACCAGTGCAAGTTGCACTCACTTTCGCATCCTTCCGTCCGTTCGTCCTTGCTCCTGATGAGCTGTATGTTGGTGGTGACGCAAAATATTTTGTAATAACTATATTTTCAGTCAACAACTTATATTATTGCTACTTTGTCAAATTATTGGACGGCGCAATGTAGGGCCTATATGTGATAAAATTCTAATAAATTTTAATGATAATGATGATGATGATGTTGGGTGACAAAGCGACACAAATCGAAAACTTGTCGCAATCTCATCAATAGATTAGGTAGAAATGTCGAAGGGCACGCGTCAAAAATTAATGGAACAGTTATTTTGACATACACTCGTGAAATTTGTCAGATTCGAGCTCCATTGTACTTTGTAGACTTGTTTTTCTTACACTCGGTGTTTTAAATAATAGAATGCACATCGAATCGTTTAGTTGTTGTGTTGAGATGCATACTGATTACTGATTACTTCTGGTTTGCCACTGCTAAGTCGTCTGATGCGCTGCCGACATACATTATTCAGAGCCTCAGCATAGAGCGGTGCAGTCATGCGCTGAATCTAGATCTGAATGACAATTATTCCGAGTACAAAATACAACACTAGTAAGTTTTCTATTGTAATCCCATCCGCGTTGACCATTGAAAAACACATAATATTGATGATTGGATGATAATAAGAATGATGAAATAGAAATTGGGTTTTGATTGATTGATTTGTATGGCTTGCTTAACGTCTCATATTAATGCACCAAGGATATTTGAGACGATGAGTGGTGATGTATGAGGATGAAGGGTGAAGAGAAGGGAAGAGGGGCCGGTACCGGCACGTAGTCAACTCCTTTCGAAAAGTACCTAGGGAACCAACGGCTTTACATCTCATCCGAAAGGACGGTGTAACTTTGACAGTCATATAGGTTCCTCCACTAACCCGGACTGCCGAGCAGACGTCGAGGAGAACGAAGCCGTTACACTAGCTCTCGAACCCTCCATCTGCTCTAACCAGCGGTATACGTGTGTTTCAGGGCAGAGCGTTCATCCACTCTACCCCTGACCACGCCCGAAGTTGCTTAACTTCGGTGTTCGAACGGGAACCGGCTAAGCGACCGCGGCTAAACGCAAAACGTCTGGTAGTGAGAAGAAGAAAAAAAACATTTTTGATTGGAAACTTTATAGTAACAAAGATTAGTACTAAAAATGTAAATAAACTATCGATACCCGCAGTGTGTCTCTCTTCGGTCAGGTAAGTAAATAGGTTATTAGGGTGTTAGGTTAATTGTGAAGGGAACGTCCGAGGTCAGTCAGGATTGCCTGTGGCAGGATTCGAATCCATGAGCTGTCTCTGTCGGTAGCTTATAGCACACACGCTGTAAATAAATGAGCCAATAATTCAACAAACGTATATGAAAGTAATGGTTGTGAGCTCTAACACACATCGGACAATGTTTGATTTTAACACTGCCCACAACTCATTCCCTAAAACAAAGTAAAATAATCTTATCACAAGCGAAACTTGAATATAGTGGTGAACGAAAAAACTTTTAAACTTAATTATAAATTCTAATTAATAGTCTACATTAAATAAATACCCACCAACCGTTCTGCCTCCAGGTGTTCACATAATATCCTTTCCCACATAGTGACAATGGTTATTTCTTTCACGTCTTGTTCGTTTAGAGGTAAACTTAACAGTTTAAGTTCATCAGTTTGTTCATATTTGTTCATACACTTTACAATTAGAAACTAAACATTATTTTCGACGTGACCATGTAAAAGTGTGACCTGATTGGCTGGAATAGCTCGAACTGTGGGTGGGCTTTGATCCCACGTCACTGCTAATCCAGGTCAGGCACGATGCCCTCGCCGGGAGTCGAATGTGGCACGACCGCCCTATTGTGAGGGAGTTCCCATTAGATCAAACCAACTCGCTCTTCTTTTGTTTTACAACTAGTCCAATTGAAATCAATGCTCACGGGAACATTTTTTACTTAGTCTAATCTACTAAATTTATCATTGTCAGAACCAGTTTCAACATAAAAACTAGACAAGCTCTTTAACGTGGAGTGTAAACCAAAGACAACACGGTTTCACGTAGGTCGTGCATAGTCTGGCATAATTAATAATAATATCGACCCGGTGAGCATTTGTCTTTGTTGACTACTGATTACCCCGACTAGTAAATCAATTAATAACAGCTAATATAGGCGATGTTCTTATTTCTAGACAAGAAATCAATGTTTAACCGCACAAACAGTTAATTACCTAGCTTTGTGTAGTTAAGATCAAGTAGGCTAACCAGGACAGAGAGAAACCGGATTTAACAAAACAACAAAAATCCTACAATATAATAAATAGACACATCTAACAATAGCCGCCTACATCAGCCCAGGGCTTAAAAAGTGTTGTGTGGACTATAAAGTTTAGTGCTTGCTAGTCACGATTCCTAGAGAATGAAATACATATTTCTGGTGAACCCTCTTAGTCCATTCAGACCAGGTGTCCATTATAATGGACTTATGTGAGTTACTGTAAAAAATTCGAGAAAAAATCTAGTTTAAGATATGCACTTATAATTGAAATTTGAAATTTGAATATAAATTCGAACATAAAACATTGCTTTCATTCAAAATACAAAATTTCCCATAATTATTAATAGCAATGCAATATGTATATATATTTAAAAAAACTGGAAATATTAAAAAAATACAGAATGTTAATTTTTAGCTTGAAATTACCAAATTTGAGCAAATTTAATTCAGATTTTAATGTTTTTTTTCATGTGCATAGAAGGCCACAGCCATCAGGAAAACTAAAAGAAAGACCTTACTTTTGTTCAGAATTAAATGTAAATCATTTTGTTACATCCTCTGCTGAGCGCTCACCTCGCACTAATTTATTTCCTGATCCCTTCGTGGTTGTAGAGGATTGCGAAGGTCGAGCTGTTTTTTGCAAAGGGTGGGCCCTACTACATCACATCGTCCGTTGTAGACCCACCAGATTCTCTGAGGAATTGTAACTGACGAAATAAGCACTAACTAGGAAGATGAGAATAACTAATTGGATGAGCGTAGCGAGCGTAGCGAGCGAAGCGAAGATTCCATTTCACTACACTGGAGAAAATAATCCGGAATGTTTTTTTTTTCTGTATTTTTGTGTGTCTGTTAACACGATTCCGGCTAAACCGATACTCCAATTACGATAAAATTTTATGGAGGCCTTCGAAATCTTTGAACGAAGAACTGCCACGTTTTTGAGCGCAATCGAAAAATTATTTCTCATGAAAATCGCAATTTTACGATTTTTTTCGATTTTTAAAAAAATTCTTCAGCTTATAACACCTACATGCTTTGTTCGATTTTAATGGTTGTTTCACAGAACCTTAATTTTATGAATTTAGGTATTCGTGTGAAATTTGAGCGCAATCAAAATACTATTTCTCATGAAAATCGAAATTTTACGTTTTTTTCTTTTTTAAAACAATTCTTTGACTTATAACACCTACATGCTTAATCATATTGTAATAATTTTTTCACAGAACTTTAATTTTATAAATTCATATATTTGTGTAAAATTTGTGCGCAATCGAATAATTATTTCTTATGAAAATTTCAATATTACGATTTTTTCCTTTTTTTAATTTACAATTAATTTAAAAAATTTAAAATTTATGTTAATTTTTCATTTAATTTAATTTAATTTTTAAAAAAATCTTCAACTAAGTAATGATTTTTTCACAGAACAACAGAAAATCCGCGTAACACATGGCAGCTCAATGCACCAATTACGCTCATCCAACAACGCGGCGGGACTTAAGCGTTTTCCTAGTATCAAAAAATATCTTTTGAACATGTTCAACCCATTTTTGCACCACGAAGGAATGTTTGTAACTTAACAAAAATTGACATATTGTGTCGCACAAGTATAGCTGAACTCATCTGATTATAACCGTTTCATTACAAGTTTCATGATGGCTGGCCGACACCTGAAAAACGCGTTGAACTTGCTGTGTAAGGTGTCTGAGTGTGTTAGCGCACCGCGGATTGGCTGCGGTACCCTTACGGGCACCTAGGGTTCACAAGTCATTACAATGAGACTGAGTTCAGTTCACATTTTGAGAACCGAACCAACCTACAAACAACATTTCATAAGAAACCATCATGGTTGCATTGGAGCAAGTGAGAGATATATGTTTATTTTCAATATTTTATTATACAGTACATGACTAGTTGAGCACGAATCAGTTTCAAGTCACGCTGGTGACATGGTTGAATACACCAATACACGAAGAGCTAAACCTCTTGTCCCAAAAAACAATTCCTATTATATGATAAGTAATATGTGCTTGACAGTAACATCCAGAGAACATTGAATATATTATTGTAAACATGTAGAAATTACACATATTACTAAGTTTAAACGTATTAAATAACATAAAAGGAATACAACAATTTGTTACTTAAGACATGAGAGACACAAAGACAAAGACAAAGACACAAAGACACATTACTTATAATATATTTAAGGGGAATCCCTAGACCCAAATGTGATTTCTAAAGAATAAAGTAAAGACGTCTGAAAAGTTAGTAGAATGTAAGAGGGGCTTAATAAAAGAGAGGATAATTTTTTTGAAATTTTTTTGACGGGACATAACCTCAGAATCAACAATTGTATTCAAATTACTGGAATCAGTTGCTCAAGTTCAAAATTGAACTTTTAGCAGCGGTTTTTTGAATATTATTTTTACACTCCTTTATCTACAACCTATAAGTATTATTGGTTTTATAATGGTTTCTGGCGTTGCACGATTTTTTCCGTTAAACGGTACAAAATTTGAAATTGTACCGGCAGGCGAAAAATTGTGCAACGCAACAAACTATATAAATCCAAAAATCCGTTTATTTAGGTTGTAGATAAAGGAGTGTAGAAATAATATGCAAAAAACCGCTGCTAAAAATTCAATTTTGAACTTGAGCAACTGATTCCAGTAATTTGAATACAATTGTTGATTCTGAGGTTATGTCCCGTCAAAAAAATTTCAAAAAATAACCCGCTCATTTATTAAGCCCCTCTTACATTCTACTTACTTTTCAGACGTCTTTACTGCATTCTTAAGAAATCATATTTGGGTCTAGGGATTCCCCTTAAAGAATATTTGATCAAGAAATTATGCAGGGTTATGTAAAATAATATATATACATCAGCACAGAAATGAAAACAATTACGCTTGATATAAATATAAGAAAGTCTTCATTTTCATCAGCAGCAGTCTAATAGTAGTGTGTGCTTGCAATGTCTTGAATACAGTTATTAAATAACAATATAAATATAATTAATTCGTAACAATAACGGAGGCTCTCCAGATTCTATCAGCCACGGCTAAGTTAAATGCTGGCGTGGTCTTATGAGCTACATTGAAATGCAATTACCATGAATACGATGTACAAATGCTCTTCTATTCATAACTAAACATACTGCCACTTATTACACTTAAGAAGTTATTTATTTTTATTTTTATGAAACATGTTACATATTGTTATACCTATTACCAGAGTCGATGAAGAAGGAAAACTTCTTTATCGACTCTGTTTACTACTATGTACTCTAATGTTATCGTCTGTAAGGAAATTTTTAAAAGTACGTCCCTAAAAAAACAAAAGGATAAACTGGACTCGTTATTTTTCGCCGAAATACAGGCACACTATATTCTACTCCTACTCTGGTTTCAGTTTCTACTCACTGTTAGACTGCTTTATGCGATGGCGTTTCACATCGTTTTGAGGTAATTGTGATATAATATCCGATTCAAAGTATGGGGCTAATAATTGACTTCAACAAAGGGCATTGTGAAACGATCGCATAACTTAATATTTTATAAAATGTGTGAAAATACATATAAGTTATGTTCAGCAAAAGACGAATATTACGTAAATCCAACTTGAGCTTGAGAATGTCAACTACAAACAAATCAAGTACCTAGTTTTAAAATTAAAAGAGGCTCATTTACAGGCAATTCACCTCACAGAAGTTATTATATTACATTATTGTGGTAGAATACCACAGCAAAGTGCACGAAACCATCGACTTATATGAAGCACACACGCTTCTAAGACAAATTTAGCAAGTGCTGCATGTTCAAATTAAGTACATAATAATGCACCATTAAAATGTCTTATTATTGTATTCTATTAAATATAGGGTACAGGAAAGTACAAGGGAATGGAATACAATCTGGTTTCATATTCCAACAACGGTCCCCAGTATAGACGTCAAACGAGAACACTCACGCTGATAACGTAGACGTCTACTTGTAAATTATAAATTAAATATTATTTTGTAACAATAAAAAGGATAAATTAATGGCAAAGTTTATTGACCACTACACAAACATGCAGAAACTACCCATCAATGATAGCCTTTGAAATGTCCTTGCACATAACTATGATACGATAATAATCTATATTTAAGGAAGGCTTCTGAGCACTATCAACTGCATCATAACTCAATAAAATTAGCATATACTTAATTGTTTCAACAAGAGCAAAGAAACAAGCTGAAATTCGTTCTACTCTACTTAACTAAACTAAACTCGCTCTTAACTTTGGAACTTTAAAGGAGATTGTTGAGTGCTTTCAGGATTCCAAAATGACTCCATATTGCTCAGCTACCCCTTCGGTTAACTCTGTGAATTATTCAGAGTACCTTGCGCAGGCTTTGGATAACTTTCTCAGTGCTGCATGACGTAGAGTTCTAGAACACCGAGTGTAGGCTAGAGAACACGACGTGTTGCACCTTCCTTCTACCCTTTACATGATCCATTCATCGACTTTTGCTTCCATTCACAGAACAAGACCAAGACTTTCGAGCTTCACTGATCCTCCGCCATCATTAGCTGTGCAAGACTTCCTGTAGGTTCACTCATGAGTTCTGCTACAGAGGTCACCTCGAGAGTAAGGAGGCTGGGCAGAGGTCAGTTGAGCAAAATCTCCGCCGTGATGTAACTGTTGAATCATTGGTTCAGCAACAGAAGGTTCAAAAGAATATCCTTGCAGCGCAACCCTAGATGAGCAGCTGTAGCGTCACTGCCATGACGAGGACAGAGTGATTGGCACGTCCTGCTTCTGTTCCTCTGCACTCAGTACTAGCTATGAGTCACTCTGGTGTACTTCCCTGGTACCATGGAGTACACCTACTAGTGTTCTGGTGTATACGTACTAGTACCCTGGTCTGCGCAGCGTCACTGCCATGAGGAGCACAGTGTGTCAGGCATGTCACGTTCATGTTCCTCTGCACCCAGTCCAAGTAACGAGCCACCCTGGTGTACACCTCTGGTGCCATGGAGTACACCTACTAGTGATCTGGTGCACACCTACTGGTACCCTGTTATGCGCTGCGTCACTCCCATGACGTCACGGAGTGTCAAGGTGCACAGAGACACGTCCCTCTCATGTTCCTCTTCACCCAGTCCAAGTAGCGAGCCACCCTGGTATAAACCCCCGGGTACCCTGGTCTGCCGCAGCCCACGCCCCAAGACACTATTCCTGTAACAAGTAACAAGAGTACATTACACTGGTCATGTTTCTATCAGTAGCATATGATATAGTGGTCCCAACGAAAGAATGCAGATAGCTCGAAATTGTTTTCCCATTACAACTTTGTCAACTCTATTCACGCTAGCTCAGCGTGGATCTTGCAAACGGAGGAACCCTGTGATCTAGTACAGATAATTTTTGCTTGCGTTGGTAAAATATATTTCTCTTTCATACACAAACGCGACATTCCATTTATAGTATATTCATACACCCCCCCCCCCCCCCCCCCTACAAAGCATCTGCATTCTTTTGTTGGAGCAAGTCAACTATTTGTTTTATGTGTTTGATTTGCCAACATTAATTGGGTAAATATGACAAGGTCGTGGACATGAAATTTCTTGAACCAGAGAACTGTGAAAACTGTGTGTGGTGGAGCTGAAAGAGAAAAGTTGTAGACAGAGATATGTATACAGGCTACGTATGTTAATCTTTGTGTATAAACTCTGCTCGTTTATGCTATGTGGTTTGGAGAAACAAGTGCTATAAAGTAAATATTGATAATATCGCCTCTTTTGTAATAAATCAAAGTTAGGGCCAATGAATGAAGACCCTTTTACGAAAGACAGTGTTATTTCAAACTATAAGGAGGTTAACCAACCCTGTCCATACCTTTCTGTCAAGTAAGCCTATAATCCTAGAATTTGGATTTACCATTTTCTACGCATCCACACATTTTGCAGAAATTTGCTGCTGGAACATTACAAGTTACGACCTAAAAAATATCGCTGACCTGGGCCATAGGTCGCAATACGTTTCACATTCTGACTTGATAGCTGCTGGAGGCTCCAGACTTATGAACCCCTTGAATATTTTGGCAAGGAGAATCCCATTCAGGCACAACCACTAGTGTGAACCTCACCATATCTGGCAAACATTTAGAGTAGATAAAATTCACAAGCAGGTTGAAACATATGCTAGGCTCAACTTAATTAAACAACGCATTGACCTCTAATCTACACAATGTGTCGCGTCCACACAATACAATGGCAGTTAGCGTTAACGCACTAGTTTTAGAATCACAATTCAGAATGAGCAAGCAAGAACTCGAGTGAACATCAAACGGATGTGCTGAACGCAGTGGTAAAGATGATGTCGCACATTGGAACAGGTCTGAATGTTGTCTACACAAATAAGCCGTGTTTGGTAGTCTACTCCTATTGACTGATCGTTGAAGGTTCTTGCTTGTAGTGTCCAGTGTCCACTAAGGGAGCTATCATGTATGTACCTTATGCCATCTTTCTAGTATTATTCTTTTCTTTTATTATGCTGGCCCCCTTAGTGATCCTAACGCCCTCACCCGCCTCCCCTGTCTGTGACTAGTTTTTCCCAGCACAGGCCTGTTCCCCCTACCACCCTTCTTAGATAGGTTTGTCATCATTCACGTTGTGAATTGTGACTCTTCATATTTGATAGCTAACCGGTTCTCGCTCGCTCCAAACACCTAGCAAGATAAGTGGTGTCTCTTGGAATGTGCGTAGTTTTCTTCTCGTGTAATTGGTTTGTAATTCTTTATTTGAGCCCCACGTTGGGCGCCAATGAAGAATTAAAAACTAATGAAAAGACAAAATACGATTAATAACTGTCAGCCGTAGCAATCTGTAAGACATTAATCGTGTTTTGTATTGTAGTAAGTTGCTCATTCTTCAACATATCGCCCCTCATCACCCATCGTCTTTATTAGCGCTAGTTCGCATAAAGTTGACACGATTAGTCCACTTTCATTCATTCCTTCATACTGACCAACGATCTCGTGCCTGTCAGCCCCGGTCGGCACCAGCAGAGGTCCCCCGCTGTCCCCCTGGCACGAGTCCTTGGTCCCGGTGTCCGGATGGCCTGCGCAGACCATGTTGGGCGTGATGCGCGTGGCCCGATACTTGGTCTGGCGACACTGCTCTAGACTCAGGATCGGAACCTCCACCTCGTGGACTATAGCGGGCAAAGTTCCCCCCTCCGAGGTGCGGCCCCAGCCCACCACTGTGCCGGTGCGACCAGAGATGTCAGCTGGGTGGGTGATAGAAAGACAGGCACCATAAGAGGATACATTGAGTGAAACATAGCTCCTGAAATAAAAAGTACACTACTTTTTTTTTATTCTTATATACTAAACTTTGTGGAATAGCACTCTTATAATCATCTTTATAAAACCAATGCAAAATTATCACTTCCTCTTTGGTCACTCTGAAAACGAAGACAAAATTATTTCCATTGGTGTGGCTAGTTGTTCAGCGTCTCTGCTTTCAATTCAGAAAGTCCTGGTTTTGATTTCTGCTTCATGCAGAAGTTTTAGTTTATAGGTAATCCATAAATTATCTATGGTAAATGTAAACGGTGACGATGGGAGTCCTTTTTGTTGGGTCTCCTAAAGTGTAAGAGAAGAAATTTTAGTAGACCTTGACTTGGATTAACGTCACTCCTACATAAGCCTTGCTTCTCTTCCCAGCTTCATAGGTCCAGTCCTCGCTACGCCCCAGATAAAACCCCATGCACTTGTTTTGAGCGTGTAATTCTTACTTGACTGAGGCAGGCACACGGGGCGAACCCTCTTGGTGAAGGGCACGGATCTCCTCAGCCTGAGGAGCGCGATGTCGTGATTGTACGAGTTGATGTCGAAGTTGCGGTGTCTTATGATGGCGGTGACTGTGCGCATGATGGCGGGCGTCTCCGCCGTCTGGAACTGGTCATGGTCGCCGAGGAAGACGCGGATCCGGGCGCGCTTGAGGCGCCGCACGCAGTGAGCGGCCGTGAGGACAAACTCGGCGTTCAGCAGGGTCCCCCCGCAGTGGAACTGACCGTCGTACACGAGACGAGCGATCCAGGGGTAGCGGTTGAGGCCGGTGGGGCGCCCGCCCACTATGCGTATCTCGGGGTTTGCTTGACCGCAGCCGGCTACAAGAAACAACACATCATTCTCTCATTGATAAACGTGCTATCTAGGCACACATTCCTTTAAATATCTGGATCTTGTACATAAAATATGAACTACTCTATTTTCCATGCCATTATGTAATATCAGTGAATACTTTATCTGCCTAACTTTTCTCCCTCTGATCACAAGCTGTATTTGTATTTTGTTCTGTATGTAGGTACACATAATATGTTGGTCAATCTGTATTGATCATCCGTACGTAGACCAACCTACCTATTAACAATAACTAGTCATAATATATTAATTATTCATTTTTGTGAGGAGAGGTGGCAACCCCTAACCTTAAATTCATATGTCCTGTACCTACACCATTACCACTTTGGAGTACTTTCTATCCGTCCTTTTTTAGGGAAAGCTTTTTAGTAGTGCCAAAAAAATATGTGTTGTTCAAATTTCCAAAAAAAATTATATGAATCGTATGGCTTGTGAGAATTTTATTTATGATCCAAAAACCAAAAGCGAGGAAAAGAACAAAACAGAAAATTTTCGAATATCTACACCATAAACGGATTTTAACTGTAGAAGGAAAGATATAATCTTCTTCTTATGCTAGTTCCCTCTCTAGGAGACTTTCGTCCCCGTGGTGCAGAGAAGATTGTGCGGCTGTACTTACTACAGGAGCAGTTCTTCGCACTGTGGCCGTCGTCGTCGTCATAGCCTCCGGAGAGACCAGGCCGAACAAGTCGTCAAACAGGAGTCGCTGGGAGCCGTTCCTGTCCCCAACCTCCTGGAAGAAAAGGAGGTTACAGTATGCATTTATTTATTACAGAAACTTAATTCGTGCGGAGCATAGAGGGCGTATCAAAGCTGGACGAAATCAAGAGTGAATAAATTGGGAAGAGAAAGATTGAGAGGGTATGGACGTATGAGAAGAATGGACAAGAAAAGTTTACCAAGAGCAGAATATGAAAGTGGAGATATGAACATAAGAATACCTGGTAGACCAAGAGACAAGTGGCAGGACCTAATAATAAATTATGTAGAAGAGAGAGATGAGTGTTGGGAAGAAGTAGCAGCAGAAAGACTGTGTGAGGACAGAAGGAAATTGCATGGCCTGCTGGGAAGAAGCAAGAAAGAAGAGAACGCAATAAATGGAGAACAAGACATAGAAGTTGAGGAGATTAAAGTAAAAGAGTCCTGGCAGGCCGATGTTAATAAACTCTGGGTGCCCGAGAAAATCGGTGGTTAGCTCTGACCTCTGGAAAGGCCCTACCGGAGCTGACACACGTTCTTACATCTGGAATTTCCCCAAAGCAAATACAATTTTTTAAGTTCCACGAACTAGAAACTTCTGTGTTCTAAGTTTCTTATGAAGGAAAGCAACGCGTTCCCTTGAAAGTTTTCTAACTTCCTCCTCAAGACTGGTTCTCAGATGGGGTTCGAACCCACGCCCCAAGGTCCCACACTATTCGAGCACGGGTCCAAGCGTGGGCTGAGATGTACCGCAGGCAGGGCCAGAGCTAATTAACGAAATGAAGAGTGTTGTGTGTTTCTAATTAACCACGGCAAGAAAGTGAATCTAGACGCCAAGGGCAATGTCACACTTTCACTAGCGCCGTATGTATCTAGGTCGGGAGAACACTTTCGTTGATGAGTTTATTGTTCGCCGTGACGCTGGTTCACTCGTTCAATCTTCGGATGATTGCTTTGCTCTCGTGGCTTTCATCATTACGAGTCTTGTAACTCCAGGGTGGTGGCCTAGGTGCGCGAAGACGACACCTCATGTACAACAGTTGAGGTTTAATCAAGACAGCATTATATTGATAAGTACCATGAATCCCGGTGTCTGCCGGAACGTACTTGTAGCATGGCAAAGTGGCAACATGATTCCACTAGAGGTCGGGGTAACTAATTTTCCAAGAGTTAGGTTTAAGCTCAGCAAAGATAAATCAACACACAGCATTCAAGATGAAATGTACTATGATGTTTTGTTTTTGCCGGTACAGAGATAGTACTTTTACCAGCGCAGTGCAAACTAAAAGTATGGTAAACATTATAAAATGGAACACTTTAACCAGCGCAGTGTAAACTCAAATATGGTAAACATTATAAAATGGAACAAGTACTTGAACATGTCGTAAGCAATAATTTAAAGTCAAATACAAAATTTAAAAAATATCGTGTAGCGAAATATGTTCACACAAATGGTTATTGTGGGACAATGTACCAACGTTATTTATTTATTAATGGTTGTGGTCTTTTCAAATACTACAAGCACAGATAATATGTTACACCCCAATCTGTTATCTGTGCTTTCACTGATGTTCATACTCAATGAGTCAATATAAAATAAAGTGTTTAACATTTGTGAAAACGTACATTCATGCCCGAAAAGCGTTATAGCGCTCACTCATTTTCCTAAAAGTTAAGAAGTTGAAACTTAATGAAATAAATAAATATATAAATGAATAAATAAAATATATAATGTATTTGTTGATCCAGGGGGTAAGACGTGAGTATAGATATAACCTTCCAGAAAGTTTAAAAAGTCGTGACCTGGCACCTCCACCATTACTAAATGCGCGAGCAAGCGACGAACATTTGTAACAATAAGCTAGCCCGGCGCCGCCACCAAAAAGATCAACGTACGCCGTTTATCATAACCAAATTTTGCATGTATGTTAATAGAACTCCTTTATATTAATATCCACACTTGGATGCCAAGAATTTTAGTCTTAAAAAATCAATACGAGAAGTAAATCCAAAACGTGAAAAAATCAAAAATCAAAAACATGGATTTCAATTCAGGAAATTCTCATCAAATCGTTTATCTTACAATAAAACGAAATTAGCTCGCGCGTTCACATTGATTTATACGTTGATATCTAGCATGAAAGTTCACGTTAAAAAGTCTGAACCCTTGGAATAAATTAAATTCCCACAAGTTCGCCAAAATTGAGTAAATTATGGAGATTTCACGTTTTTTTTTCAAAACCGATTAATTAATCTAAAAATACGCGTACTGGATCTCATAGATTGATCCTTTATCTACGTTGTTGTAAAATATGGTACCGATGATGTTGTTAACCGTTTACCCGGAATAACTGAAAGCTGAGCGTCTAAACTCTTCTCCGCGTCAGTCTGAGCGACCCCTACGCTCGCTCTGTTTGGTACCGCAGTATCCCTGATTGTTACGTACACATCATTGATCGATCCCATTACACGTTGTTTATCTTTAACATGTGCTCCTCATGATAGGCGAGATATTAAATCACATATGTTAACTTTTATATGAAAGATTGAAAATAATCATTTGTCCAGTTAGTTTGAAGAAAAATTAAAGGGTGTGGAGGAAATTCATGGAAGAGAGACCAGATAAACTGCTAAAAATTAACTATATGTTAGTGGATATAATTCCAAAAAATACCAAAGATCTGTTTTTATGCCGGGATCAGAGAATACAACAAATTGACAGAAGAATCTGCTTGCTGCTATATCTGATGTAAAGGGGTCAAGATATGTACATAGTTTTGAATTAAAATGTCGAGAATGGATCATTAAAAATAGAGAATAATTTGTAATGTTATTACGTGTGAGTCTATGTGAAAATACAAAATTGTAAATTATAATGTGACAAATTATTGCATTGTAGGAATATAGCTTAATAAAGTAAAAAATAAAATGAAATGAAAACTTGTTTTTTGATACCAAACATCAGGTCCTGGTTATACCGGGGAACGGTGGGGTTGAGCTGCGTATTGTGTGGGACTTCCGTGCAACACCGGCACGCTCGCACAACGGAATGCAAACTTCAGTCAAGCGTGGAACAGCGAACCGGAATGTAACCTAGTTTTCTTTTGAAAATTGCAATTGATGAATATAAATAGACGCAGATTTAGCCACTTAGAAAGCGTTCTTCATTCAAATTTAATCGAGGCGATGAGATGAGAGAATGATATTTTACTACAACAACTCGACTCGCACTTCGAGCTTCAGGTTTTGTCTAGTTTTATACCAGCACAGTCAGCCTTACCCACGGGCTACTTCATTAAATTATGTTATAACTCTTGTAAAATTACAATTAAACACCCGTAATGTTTACGAACTATGTAAATACGCTAGATTAGTAAGAAATTATAAAACAAAAATAGTTGTCAAAAAGTTTACGTGATGTGTTTAATATTCATCTCTATTCCCTTTATTGCACTCATATTGCACTATGACGCAGAAAACTATGATAAATCAGTAGCTTGATAAGCAATATCAATTCTTACAGGTGATTATAAACTATGAGGCAAGATACTTTTGATCTAGAGAGATAAATAATAAAAAAATATACTTATTCAACTTACATAATCAAATGGATCAGAATATTGAGAGATAAATTTTATGGTTATGTTGAAATAATTGATAAAATTGTAACTTTGTTTGCCTATTTGTTTATTACGCGGTCAAGGTATAAACATTAATTCTTCGATTACACACATTTATCGATTTGATTTGGGCGTGATCTCTAAATGATTATTCTTTTTGTTGCTTAACGTCGTTATGCACTCAGGCTATTCGAGACGATGAGTGGAGATAAATGACGATAACGGACGATTTCAAAAAAACATGCTTTTCGAACCCACGTCCTCGTAGAGCTATACTCTTTGGACCAGCGCCCTAATCGCTTGTGCCAACGTGGATGGCGTGATCTATAAAATATGAGACCATTAAAGTATAAAATAAAATAGTTCTGCCAATAACTGACGTCAATCGTTCAAATTTTAAACTTAAAACCAAACGAAATAATAAACTATTTGTGAACAAAAAGTTGTCCTCCTTTGTAAATCAGTTTTTTTTAACTGAATAGGATAAACGTTAAATAAATATATCTAATTTAGTTAAATTTTCCTACATTTTAAAATATATACCATCAAAAAGTCTTATCAGAACATATCAAGAATGCAAGGTATGTGACTGAATGGATTCTGTCTATCACCCACTTGGTCCAAGTCTTGTGGCGTCTCGACGCTCTCGACGCCTCCAGACGACGTCGCCGAGAGGAGTAGCAGGCTGATGGTTGTCACTATTCTCCAGAGCGTAGAGCTGGCCCCCAATCTCATGGCTCTGAGCTGTGTCCACCGCTCTCTCAACCAACCATCAAGCAAGTCTGTAATGTAAGAACAGCATTAGAGACATTAAGCTACAAATGCATGTAGAGAAATAAATTAACATTGCAAACAACGTTAGTGACGCTATTTCAAATATTTTTTTTAAGAAGGCTAGTCTTGAATCGGTAATAGGACAAGATTACGTCGTGACAAAGGTAAAAATAAAGCATTTTGGGCGGGAGACATGGTGATATAAAATCTACTATCTATTTACTATAGGACTCCATCCATATTGGAGGAAATCGACTTATGCAAGTGTCAGATAAAGGTAAAAAGTTGCCTCTTTCCGTTTATTTTTGCAACACGGTTTTAATCTTTTTATTCTTTTTCATATAATCTGGAGAATGTTACTGTTATCAAAACGTTGTTTATATTAAGCAATGCATAGTTGTTATTCTCTACACTAAGGTGAAGTAAGTAACCCAATGGTCAGGTCGGACTCAGGTTGACTATCCCACTGAAGGTAGGCTCTGTACTAGGTAGTAGGTTGTGGGGACAAGGAGGGCACCTAGGTCTATTGGGCCCAGCCTGTCACTAGTCAATATACTTAGCCTTAGACCAACACAAGGTCCTTGTTTGACAGTTTACCGTAAGTAGGCTATTAGGACCTACGCACGACTGTGCTCCCACTTAGCAAGCTCGGTTTCCGTACAGTGGGCTAATAGACTAGACAAACAGCTAAACTATACGACCAGCCTTACATCTCACAGGAGATTCCGGGTTAGCAATGATTTGTACCTATATTTGTTCTATGTATAAATTCAAAAAGGTGTATTTAAAATAAAATAAGTATTATGTTTTATAGAAGATGCTCTTACAGCTCGAGCAGTCCCACTCAGTAGAGCCAACACCCGAACTTAATCCATCCCCATTATTAATTACCGAGCATGTATGTGGTATTAGGGTGCCTGAACTTAATTAGAACCGATTGTGACATGCATATCCTTATCATATATACTCAATATTAAGTGAAACTTTTCCTTGTGTCAAATGAAGAAAGATGTCACCAATAAATAAAGTCAAAGAATTGTTAATCATTATCAGTGTTATTAATTTGTACAATTAATTAAATTTATACTGCTCTATGGTTGGATAAATAACTATCAGTATCTTCAGAGCTTCAGTGCTCGATCGTTTCATTGAGTAAGTTGACATTTAAAATCCGAATTTGTTGACATGATCGACGTTTACAAAGAGATTACAGTGCTGACAACCTCCCTCCCCCCCCCCTGCTCAATCAAAAGTCGACACCGGTCAAGTGGTTGTTAGGATTGAAGTGAAGCCACTCCGGTGTTGAGTACTTGTTACTGAACAGCTCCACCCAAGTGGAGTACACTCCATTACTGCACCGTTTGTGGGTTGAAACCCCCTTGCAACGCGTACTCTAGCCTTGCTCGACCGACAGAGTTAGCTCAAGCGTAGGTCCCGGGTTCGATACCAGCCACCGGCAAACATGACATACGATTTAAAAGTGATTTATGCGAATTCTAGGAATTGAGTTCTATTAAATAGCCTTTGGACATTCCCTTCATTAACACACTAATTACCTAAATTGTTGTTATTAATACTTAATTGAAAATTACAAAGTGACTAGATAGTGATTCCCTCTCAAACAGTTCTCATTCATATCTAATGCGTTCAGCTAGCGTTTTCAATCTTTATTTCTTTGTTGTAAGACTACGAGTGAAATCAGGCGACAAGTGAGCGGCTCTTCTTCTATCTCATTGTCAACCCTACTTCTTGTGCAATAGTCTTATTATCTCGTTGTGTTGTGACGCTTGACTTACGCACTTTTTAATACTCAATCTAACCTAGACTTTCTATCATCCGTCCGTTTACTTTTTCATTTCCTTTCCAGAAAGCCTTGACAAATTTACCCACTTTCCACATACTTTCCTACTAAAAATGTATGACGAATTGTCTGCTGTAGGTTGTATAGCAGTATATTCTTATTCCCAAATTACCCACTCAGAATATTTTGTTAAGAATATTGTATATTTTTTTAATTAATATTTTTAGTCCATCAGTTTAACACAACAATCAATCTAAAAGTGGTGAAAAGGTTTAAAGAGTGCATTCATAATAATTAAGTTCCTCGTAATTTACGTAATAGGATTGTACCTAAGTAGTATTTTGGTTTGGACGAATGCTCTACATAACAAAATGATTTGTTAATATTTAATTCATTTCAGAAATTAAAAATCCATCCCGACCGGGGTTCTAACCCGAGTTACCTACCTACGACTTGGCCAACTAGACCACCGAGACAGTAACTTTTTAATTTATGAATTGTATTAAATATTAACAATTCCACCTACGGGAGTGTTTCCCGACTAACCAAATCGAGAAAATGATTTATGTAATCGTTCCTACTTCCACGATGCAATCAATATTACTCTTTGTATGCCTACCAACAATGTCATTTCTGTTTGCTAGCTCCTGCCAGACAAACGACTACTATGATATCGTTGAAATTTTTAGGGGACCTTCGAAATCTTTGAGGTTAGATATTTTGATACAAACCCAGAAAAATATATAGTGAAAATCGCGCCACTATGATGTTTTATCCATTAACGTGGAAGCCTTCGCAAAACTTTAAAGTAAGTTATAAATCCTGAACGCATTGCATTACTAATAAATTAAATATTGTAATACCTGGCCAAATGTATGGCTCCAACTCTCTACGCTATGTTTTCAAGACGGGTGCTAACGTGTATGACATGTGAGTAGGCTCCAGTATACAGTTAGCCATGCAATTAGTTATCTGTGCTTCTAGTTATTTATATTGTTGCTTGACGTCTGTATTAATGCAGCAGTTGTGCCAGATAACTCAGACGGCGAGATGAGATGGCGAGTATATTCAGATTACGAGAGCTGAGCCTCGAGCGGGATTCGAGCCCACGTCCCCACGTAGCTTCAGATCTGCTCTCCGACCGTATCAGCACCCGAGAACTGAGTATGTGATATTTACTAGGAAAACGCTAAAGTCCCGCCGCGTTGATGGATGAGCTTTTTTTTAAGTTTTTAGTTTGCGTGGGATATCTTTACTTTTACAAGTGTTTTGCTTTACTGCCTATGCATTGTAGGTGATTGTTGCCAAGTTTCTATTGTTAGGCCCTAGGCCTACTTGTCAAATGTTATTATTTACCGAAAAAAACTTACATTAAAATCTTTATTTCTATGGATTCTGGCTAACTTTTCCAACTTTTTCTTTCAAAAGGTACTACATCACCATAACCTTAATGTCCATGTATAATATGAACGTTGTAGCTCCACCCATTTGGTCATAATCGGCCCAAATGGCACGAAAATATCGCACTAAACCGTAAAAAACTTATATTAAAAGCTTTATTTTATGGATTCTGGGTAACTTTTCCAACTTTTTCTTTCAAAAGGTACAACATCACCATTACCTTAATGTCCATGTATAATATGAACATTGTAGCCCCACCCGTTTGGTCAGAATCGGCCCAAATGTCACGAAAATATCGCACTAAAAATTGAAAAAAATCGTAAAAGTACGATATTCATGAGAAATATTTCTTCGATTGTACCGAAAAACAATACACCTCTAAGTTCAGAGATTTCGAAGGTCCCTTCAAATTTTCATCAAGATCGCTTGTGTCGTTTGCCCGGAATCCTGCTAACAAACAGACAAAAATACAAAAAAAAAAAAAAAAAAAAAAAAAAAAAAAAAAAAAAAAAAACATTGGAGCTAAATTTTTTGGGGGGTCAGTGAAATTGAAGTCTTCGCTTCGCTCATCCAAAAAACTGTTTATTCTGTTTTTGCTTTTCCAATCTTGTGATATTCGCAAAACATCCTGACAAATATGTCAAATGTGCGAGTATCGTGAAAAGTGCTACTTGGATGTTATATGACAACTCACAGCAGTATCAGATGACAAAGCTTCCCCGTGAAGATAGGAGTAGCCATTAGCAGATAGAGAGAGGAAGTGAACGTGATATTCAAAAAGTGCGATTTTTATGAGAAATAATATAACGAATGTGTCCTGAAATGTCATCACGATCGGGTAGCCGTTTTACCGGTAAGTAGCAAACTAAACCACATTTTTTTAAAGCCTCAGTGATCTTTTTCTCCAGCTAGTATAATAATGTATTCGCACGCCACGCTTATTCAAAACCAGTAGTGTAAGAACACCAACACAGTATTTTGAAAAGTTTAAAATTCTTTCAGATTAGTTATTTGATTGATGTTTGGTGATATTTCTATATTAATTCATATTTTCATTTGTGATACGAGTGGGCACGAGATACAGTATTAAAGTTATAATGTAACTTAGTGATTAAGGTCATAGTTCCCTTTACTGGGTAAGATTTATATTGAAGGTCAAATAATTATTTTTAAATGAGAGGTGACTTTTCGGTACTTTTTGGCCAACTTCCATATTTCCGAATGTTTATTTGATGGCACAACTTATTTCTGCGCTCAACCCCTTTGAACCATTTTTGTCCCAACCACAAAGAACATATGTCTGATTATTTCTGCCAGAATTCAATCTCCTGTCATAAAACTCAAATATTATGTTATTACAGTCCACTTGGCTATTGTAGGAAACATTGCAATTTCGTTGGTGTGAATTTCTAATGCACGGCCTCAGATTTCATTTTACACTCATTTTGATGCAATATTTGAGTTCCCGATGGTCGATTTAGTGGTAAAAATTGTTGTCACATGCCACAATTTCATAGAAATGTTAAGATGTATTTATAATGTAGACGCCATTTTTTAAGATGGCCGCCAAAATTGAATGGATTTTTGGCTCCCGGTTTCTAAATGACTACTTGGGTGTCTAGTACACGCGCACACTGTACCAAAAAGTTCACAATAGTTTCTTACTTGGGAACTGTGTACTTACAAGTATAACAGGATCCGGCTTGGAGTTGAGTGGTGTGATGTCTACAGCAGAAGATCTTCAGCTTCTGTCAATGACACAGGAACTTTCTTGACTGTCAACGACGCATGCACTTTATTTATCAGTTACGAATGAACTTTCTTATCAAAGACGCAGGAACTTTCTTGACTTCCAACGACGCAGGAACTTTCTTGACTATCATCGACGCAGGAACTTACTTGGTTGACAACGACGCATGAATTTTCTTGAATTATAACGACGCAAAAACTTTCTTGACTATCATCGACGAAAGATCTTTCTCGACTGTCAACTACGAGTTAAGTAACAGTCTCGCCTATCAACGACGCATTAAGTAACAGTATCGCCTATCAACGACGCGTGTTACGAGTCCCCTCTTAGCTGATGGCTGACTCTCACAGTCATCTGGTCGCGGCGCATCCTCCGTCGACAACAGAAGCGATGAAAGTTGGAGAAGCCAAGGGGAACTGAGAGATGCCCAAGGAAGGGGGAACCACCATCGCTTTCACTGACTCGCCTACCTCGCTTGACCCACCGGACACAGCTACCCACCGTCTTACTCATATCCACCGCGTAATATTAAAACTAACTGCTTCTAGCCCCTGAGCAGTGAGCAACATGTATTGCCCCGGTGCAGCGATCACGTGACAAACTTACGTGAAAGCAAGTAAAAGTATTTACTGGGATTCCGAGTAGCGGTGTTTTGCATATAACCTATTTGCACGTGTTTCACGGTCGGCTACACGTGCACGATTTTCTTGAACTCTAAGTTCAAGTTCAACTCACAGATATTTGCAGCGTTGAGAAGGTTGTAATTATATTGACTTGACTACCTGTGTGATATAACTCACTGCAACATATTCAAGTTGTAAATTTTTATGGATTCTAATTTAGTTGCCTTCCAAGGTGGCACATACGATTAGGGCGCTGGTCTGAAGCGTGTGGCTCTACGAGGACGTGGGTTCGAATCCCGCAACCCATGGTTAATTTGAAACCGTTCGTCATCGTCATCTATCACCACTCATCGTCTCGAATAGCCTTCATCGTTATCATAAAGTACATGAACGTTTATAAAGAATCAATCTATGACATCCAGTAGGTGTTATCATTATTTTTATATTAATTCAAAATTCGCAAAATCAATTTTGGTCAACTTCTGGAATGTTTTTTAAGTGTACAGATTTTTCAAACACAATTTTCATAGTGGATATCAACGTTTAAATCAATGTGAACGCGCTGGTTAAATTTGGTAAATCGTAAGATAAGCAGTATGATGGGAATTTCTTAAATTGATATCCGTGTTTTGAATTACCTATTTTTTCACGTTTTCTACTTATTCTTTGCAAGCACGTGTGGAAATCAATAGAAAAGTACTTTGTTTACATTCATACAAAATTTGGTAATGATATTACCAACCGTTCAGCGAAAGCATCAACACCTAAATGCTCGCATTTGAGTATTTGAATAGCACTAACTGATTTAGGATACAAATTTCATAGTTTAGTTTTACGTATTTATAAAATAGAACACGAGGAGTATAGAAATTTAATTTAATATTCAAATAATGCACTTTGGATTTACTTAAGAGTGTTTTAAATAATTGCATAGACTAGGACGCTTTTTTCAGTTGCGTTGATGGATAAGGTTTTATGGTTGAATATTTCTATAAGAAATATTTGTTCAATTTTATTATTTTATTATATATTATTGAATTATTTAACATATTTAAGTTCAGTGATTTCAAACGTTCCTCTAAAGTTTCATCAAGATCGGTGTAGTAGTATGCCCGGTCGCGGGCCAAATATCACGAAAATATCGCATCAAAAATTTGGGGGAAAAAATAGTAAAAGTTAGATATTCATGAGAAATATTTTTTCGTTTGTACCAAAAAACTTTGCAGATCAAAGTTCAGAGATATCGAAGGCCCCCTACAATTTTTATCAAAATCGCACACTGTGCCGTTTGTCCGGTAGAGAGCAAACAAATAGACAAAAAACAGCCGGGCTATTTTTCTCAGGGTAAGTGAAATTGAAGTCTTCGCTTCGCTCATTCAATTACATTTAACCAATACTTGATAGGTGTTTTCCCATGTCTCTTGTTTGTGTCATGTTTATTAAATTTGTGGTTTGATCATTATCTGAAAAAACTTTCAATATATTTTTATTGTTGCGCATACAAATGATGTTGCAAAAATAATAAACCCATAGTAGATGTAAATGTTCAGATTTACATTTATTGTATTTTAAAGTTCACATAATATAGGGTACTATAGTTTTATTTATTATACTGAAAAAGTTGAGAGAATGTATCCTTTGGTGGAATATTGGCATTTTTTTCCTCTCCTTTAGACTAGGCCATCCTAAAATAAACTGACTAACTTTCGGCCCTAGGGCTGCCCAAAGGGTGTTAGAAATCCATAATTTTGCTGATAAGTAGAAGAATGACGTAATATGTGAACATCATTTTCTAGAAATTTCACTCTCTTTGTCATCAAGTCCATTATTAAAAAACTCTGACGGTAACTTTACCGCACATGTCCAAAGTGGGGAAAACTCCGCTTAGTTTTGATTTGTTCCTCACTTGATATGGGCCCAAAAAACTTTCCGATTTGTATTTGTTTTGAGTATTGAGCGTCAATATTCGCTATCATATAGTGGTATTAAGCACTGTCATCAAGCGGGGGACAGTTGCATGTGCCAAACGAAGACTTCAATAATTTCGCTTCAACCAGAGAAAAATAGGTTGTTTGTGATTGTTGGTGACAAATGCTTTCATTTGATACTAAACATGACAAATTTATCTTCACTTTGAAATTTTTGGACCAATCAATACTTAATTTATTAATCAATTCATAGTTAAATACTCATAACTCAGCCTGGAGCCAGTGATTTTCGAAATTCTTGTTACAAAATCTTTAAGATTGATATAAACAAGTCAAATGATGCATTTTTCTACGTCACACAACATGTTTCTGTAACTTTTCAATTTAAGAAAATTTGTTAATTTGTGTAAGATATTATATTGTAATTACTATTATTGAAAAATGAAAATTGAAAATTGATAGATTAATTATAGTGACCAGCTCTTTTGTTTACACTGTGTTATCATAAGTTAGAATAAATTTTTCTTTAAAGTTGATCTTTTGGTTCAAAAACTAAAAAATCACGAAATCAACATATTTAACTAAAACATACATATATTTGTTCAATGCATTTTTTTCTAATGTTGGTGAAAAATGCTTTCAATTGATACCAAACACTACAAATTTGTCTTCACTTTGAAATTTTAGGACTAAATTAACTAATTAATGTTTATTAATCAATTAATAGTTTCATACTAGACACTTAGCTTGGAGCCAGTTATTTTCGAATTTATTATTACAAAATCTTTAAGATTGCGAAAATGTTAAGTTGGTATCATATTTTGTACCACAGTTAGACATCTTTACGCTATATTGTAATTTGTGTTAAATATATTGTAATTACTATTATTGAAAATTTAAAAATGATATATAAATGATAGTAACCAGCTCTTTTGTGAACACTGTGACATCATTGGCTAGAAGAAACTTTACTTTAACGTTGATCTTTTGGTTCATAAACTAAAAAATCAGCAAAATCAACATATTTAACTATAACGTATGTCAATATATTTTTTCACTGTATTTTGTTTCTTTATTTTGGCAAAAAATGCTCTTAATGAATACCAAACATGACTTATTTATTGACACTTTGAAATTCGTGTCACTTAATTACGAATTAATTTTAATTAATTAATTAATAGTTCTAAAAACCCATCGTGGAGCCAGTTATTTTCAAATTTATCATTACAAAATCTACATAATTGCAAATTTTTGTGCTGGTATCACATTTTGCACTAAAGTTGTGTTTGAGAAGACACCTTGATCGCACTGACAGAGTGACCGGTCAGCCAACGGAATGAGGACTAGGCCTAGTTCTCTCTGCCCACCTAGTTCTAGCACCGGCCGACAGATAGCGCCACTCACTAGACGGGAGTTTCTAATAATAATAACACTCTCGCTCTTCTATTAACAGCAGTTTTATTATCAGCACAACAGCAACAATAGAAATACTCATCCACAAGGTGCTATCAAACAAAGTGTGATTGCTTTCTATTTCATGAACGTCGCGCTACTTCTCATGCGCATTGCTTGTTGCATTGTTCACGTTCAAGTGAAAGCAATCGATGCAAATATAGCTTGTAAAAGTAACAATACTTATGAGATTACAGTTGGCACAAGGAACATACATAGCGATAGTTAATCATCATGCTGCACATTGAAATTAACAGTCTTGGATTATATAATACAATCTTTACATTATTCTACTCAAGTGAAGACCTTTCTAATTAACTCATCTAGAGTTGGTAACGTATTCACCGAACTTGATCGTCCTCGAAATATTTGAACAATTAATAATATATACATTTTCGAGAACCATTTGACATAAAATTAAACTATATTTAAATGCTTCAAATAATGTAAAGAAATATGTACACATTGTTAAATTAAATCCACAGTTTAGGTATTAATTAAAATGTATAGTACCTACGCCTGTTTTCAAACAACAAGGAATACATTGTAGTATGTCAACTTATAGTATGTACAAAATCTGTTTTAAAATGTAACTTAAAACAAATTCAATATTGAAAGGAATCTTTAATATTGAAGAAAATCTAACGAACTAATGCTGCGAATACCCACGCTTCAAACATGCTTCAAACATAGACAATCAATACAGGGCGTCAGTGCTAGTAGCTGTAATACACCTATAGGTTATACAAGTCAAGAATGTATTATACTATAAAGAACGTACCCTATTGGTCTGGTCGTGTGGCTAACTATACTATCAGCACTCAAATGTGTCCAGGATGTGTATTAAAGGCTTGTGTCTACAGATCTTTCTAGCCAGATAATGTGCTCCATATTATAATTCATATATTGGCATAGTCCGATACAAAAGTCTTGCATTGAAGTGGACAAGTGGAATGTGCCGTAATGTAAAATATTTAGCGTAAAGTAAACATCAAAGAAAGGCATGTGTAGTGAATGGTACATAGGAAAGCATATAGTAGAGTAGGAAAAAGCAAACCTTAAAAAGGGTTTGATGAAATATAACCTTAAGCTTAAGAATAAGTAACGCGAACTATAGGATTTAACGGTTGGCCGTTCAAGTAAAACAAATCTTAATCTTATTATCCCTTTATGTTACAAGGTTAATGAGGAAATACGTCTTTCACACAGAAACTATAACCTTGTCATCTCGGGTAGGTATATTAAACAATGTACAGAAAATGGAGAAGTGCTCCTTAACATGCCACAATTCCCTTAATAATTGCATCTTTCCCAAAATCGGTCTAGTATTCTCACGAGGGAGCTTTGGTCATTTCAGAATTTTACCATATTTGATAGAATCGTCCTTCGTATTTTTTTAGTTAATACATTATACACATTTTTATATCCTTCATCAAATATAGTTATATACATATATACATCTTTCTCTATGTAAACAATTCCTGCTACAAATAATGTTCATCTTATAGAAGAACGTCAACCCAGAATGCACAACGTTCAGAATTATCTCTTGTCATCAGTTTCTCTTACCCTCAAACAGTAGTGTAAGTGGGGCGGTTTGAGCCGGATTACATGCCAATACTTACACAGTACCGGCGATGGTAACACCCCAAGTGACTCTCACGGATTTCCAATAATTCTGCCCACAAACCAAGCAATTGAGCTTCAATAAATCCCTTTAAATGCACTCACCATACGAAGTGGTGATAATAGAGCAATTATTGTGTAAGGCCCAGTTCCCACAGATTCAGAAGGGTCAGTCTTAAGGGGCGTTAGAAATTCCGTGCAAATCGTTGTTGAAGTAGTCGGTAGGAAAAGTTTATAATATAAGACTGTTATTCGAGCTAATAACAATAACAATTCCTATTGACAAACATTAAGATGTCGATAATCCTTTAGACCGAGCAATCAGAGGTCGCTACCTCATTACGATACACCAATAAAATAACTAGTTACTCAAGAGTATTGGATTCGTTGTTGCAATGGCAATTACTCGTGACTTTGTGGCATCATGATAGTCCCATATACACCAGGATGAAGGCAATGTGTTTTAGGTAAATCTCTGTTCGCTCGGCTGACTGGCATCACAGATATTTGAATCTTTGCACAAATCTCACAGAAGCCACAGTCACACTTCGCAAAATCCTTTTCGGTAAACGGTAAAAAAATAAATTGATTTTGGATTTTGTTATAAAGTAAGCTACAAAATCGACCATTGTTGCGAATTGTTGCTATCTGTTGAACAATAGATAATGATAAACTACGACCGTAGGGTAGTTTCACATATATCGGATACTTCCTGGCCGAGCGAATAGGTATTTCCTAAATGCCAAACGTATCAGGTGTAACCCCTCGGACATGAGTTAGCGCATCGGCGGGCAGACACACTCGTCACCCAGCTTGCTGGCCACCCAGTCCAGATAGTTGACCAGCCGAGTGTAGATCCCCGGGAAGTTGGGTCTCGCGCACCCTCGGCCCCAGGAGACGATGCCGATCACCTCGAAGTAGCCGTTCTCCACCGCCAGGTGCATAGGACCGCCACTGTCGCCCTGCAAGCAACAACAGTGTTACGCAGGCTCAGTACCAGGAGAGCAGGACCAAGGAACAATATTGGAGCAGGTGCAGTGCAGCGACGCAACTCCTAAGATTTAGAAACATGTAGTGGCAGTTCTAGCATTCTGCTAGAGCAGGGATGGGGCAAAGGTGTCATCAAGTTTTCTCCTACCGACGGTGGTGCACTCTAACATTGAATATCAAAACTTCTTCAACCAGCCTCGTTACTCACTGGACAAGCGAAATTATTTAACTTCCAGTATCACGAAGTAATTTCTTGATTTGACTGACTCTGTTATTTAAACAAGAATACTTAAAATGCAGTTTTAATACAGAGGGGATTCGTACACCATTTACAAAGTGCCGTGTGTTTAAAATACCTAATTTTCCCCTCCCTCCCCATTATAACAGTTTTCAAACTCATTTTACATTTCACAGAGACTGGGTGACACGTCAAAAACGCCAAAACTCATCCAATGCGGCTTGGCTGCGGCATCCTAACGGGCTCCTAAATCAAGTCAATTTGTTTATTTGCTTATTCAAGAAGAGGTGAGGCCGCATTGGCGACGAGCAACATTTTCTTTGCTTCTCCAAATTAGCCACTGTCTAAAGCTCCGAATCTTAAGCATTCGCGTAAATGATATGCTAAGCTGATCCCTGGCTGCCCGCTGGCTTGGAATACCTAACACCACAAAACAAACACAGACAGTGATTTTCATCCCGTCACGTTCTGCTCAGATTCTAAGTTAAAAGCTCTGGCAAAAAGGGGTGGGGGGAGGGGGGGGATTTATATCATTATGGAATCCATTAGGCAGGATCTTACTCGTCACGGATCTAAATGGCTCCACGATGAATATTAACTCCAACGTCTGTGCGGATAAATAAAACTTGACAGGGCTTTTTTGCAATTGAGAAGTTTGGTGTACGTATTCCATTCCAGTAAACTAATAGTTACGTCTTCTTGGATAGTAAATTACCGAATACTTAAAAGCTAATCCATATCAAAACTATACGTAATAGTATTCCAGTACCTACCGGTATAAAAAAAAACAGCAAACTAGGCCTATTCTGCTCCATGTTTGCCATCACATCCCATCTTCTCGGCACGGATTCATCTAACCTTGCGTTTTTTAACGAACTATTATAAACGAGTATATCAACATCAACGTGCATATGGCATTTCGGTCTCATTCGCAAATTAATACATTTTTTGTTGTGATAGTACAAATTGAAGGTTGCGCTACATTTACTATACGCTCACTACGCTCCTCCAAATGGCAACATGTTTCATATGCTCTCATCACGCAAGTGTATTTATAACTTTGCAAGGAGTAAGTACTACACAATATAACCCCCCTCGCTGGGTAATACGTTGTTAATACTCGCCTGGCATGCGTCTTTCTTGCCGGTGGGGAATCCCGCGCAGATCATGTTGTCCGTGATCCTGGACGCCACGTATCCCGTCTTCCTGCAATCCTCCATGGTCATGATGGGCACCGCGACCTTCCTCAGCACGTCCGAGGTCGGTTTCTTCTCCTCCACCCTCCCCCATCCGGCCACCACAGCCATCAGGCCAGAGTATTCCTGCAAGGTGTGGAACAAATTAGTCTTACCCCATCTGTGTTTCATACAAATCCAACAAAAATTTGGCAAAAAAAGGCAATACAATATTCCCCGGCCAGCAACACACCGCCTAGACTGACTCGTAAACATTCTCCGATAGCAACAGGTGGTGGTGACGTCATCCTCTACCTACCTTGATGTCACGCTGTTCCCGGGGTAGACAGGCGGTGCGGACACTCTCGCCCAGCTCAACCGGCGAGTCCAGTTCGAGGACAGCAATGTCGTTGTTGAAGGTTAAGATGCTGAAGTTGGTGTGAACCTTGGCGGAGATGACTCGCTTCACCACGGTAACGCTCTCTGCGGTGATGGACCGGTCGTGGTCGCCCAGAGTCACCTTGATGTCGCTCAGCGTGAACCTGCGCAACAGACAACACACTTGTAGGCTCTAGCTTCGGTATAGCTGAAGATTTTCTGACCAGACGTAGAAAATAATGTACCATCGTAAGATAGCTTCGCTATGATACGATCTGTAGAGTTTGATTCAAATGGCACTGACTAGACATCAGTTTGAACAACTGTTGTCTATGATATAATGTGGAACCTGTAAAATGTTGTAGTTAATTAAATAATACTGCCAACAAATAAATAAATAAACAGAACTTTTTTCTGAAAAAATATCACAAGAGAACAATGAATCTGTGGGCGAGTTTGTCGGCGAGAGCCTAAAGGAACTCGGAGCGGAGAGTAAATATTTTAGTTAACTTGACAATAAAACATTTATCAAATTGAGTTAAGCCCCGAGTCCAGAAACATAACCACTTTTCTTACCCACAAAGGCCTATATCAATACAAAAGGCTTATTTTTGGAATCAGCAGTGCACCACTTTTCATGCTGATGATGAGTGGCAAATCAAATCGACAAATATCGGTTTCAAACGCTCGACTGCCAGATTTTTCTGGTGAGTAGGTTAATTCTTTAATTGTGGGTTTAATATCTCGTAAAAGAAAGGAATGAGGTACCACAGATAATTATCTGTGGAGGTACGTACTATAAAATATAGAAGATCTACCCATTTTTCCGTAGCAAGGAAGGTGGATGGAAATACGTGAGAATTACTCTATCCCTGAAGTCCGCTCTAAGACTAAGATACTACGTGAAACATGTCTGACCCCTCTATGCAGTGCGCAGCCGTGAGCACGTGGCGACGCGTGATGAGCGCAGCGCCGCAGTAGAAGCGGCCTCGTCGGCTGAGACTCGCCAACCAGGGGAACTCGTTGACTCGGGAGATGTTGCCTCCCACGATCCGGTGTCTTCGGTTCGGCACACCGCACACTGTGGACAAAACAACAACAATAGCTTGAGACACACAGGGCAACTTCAGCAGGGGCTTGTGACATTAGAACACCGGTACTCGTTCAGTAACGTAACAGTTGCTAGCACTTGACATAATATATTATTTTGTATGTTTAAAAAAAAAAAAAAAAACGCCCAAACAATGTTACACTGTTACTGCCAATCAATGGTACCAATATAATAAAAGCAAACATTTGAAGTACATTTACTTACATAAAGAGAGTGAATTGTATGTCATTCTGATCAGATTCGTTCAGCCTCATCAAAAGGAGATAACCTTATATCAATAATATATAATTTTATATCATCCTTGTGGTGGGGTACCTCAAGGGTCCATTGTAGGGGGGTCCCTTTTTATTTTTGTGAAAAGTTGTCCAAATCATCAATGTGCATAAATGGTGCGAAAATCTGATATTATTCACAAACAAAGTGATTTTAGAATGTTACATTGTATCAGTAAAAGTAGAGCAAATAAATATGGAAGACACAGTATGCTGGAGTATAAATTATAATAGAAAAATTGTTAAGTAACATCACTTGCGTTGCACAAGGATCCGTAAACCAGGGAGTACTTCCCACTGAATCAACGTGACACTATTACAACACAATTAACACAAAAACAATAATATATAATTATAATATTATGTTGTTAAGAAATTTAACGTTTTGTCTGTATACTCTGTGGTTAAGTCTGTAAAATTAAGAACATACGTAGTTTCAAGAAAGACTATTTGGCTTACTAACATTTGATACAATTTATGTATCATAGCCTTGTTTGTGTTATTTCCTTATCAGTTGTCATAATGAAAAAAAGCTCGTAAAGGGCCTTGACATTAAAACCTCAAGACCTTCAAACCATATTTGTTTTGTCTTCACTTGAATCCTGAGGATCTGTTTTACACCGGCTACACATAGTATTTTCAGTTTAATTTGACAATTACTCTTACTTTAACCCCTTAAAATAACAACCACCATCTTTCACGTCACGTCACAGACCGTGGTGGTCAACGTCTGCGAGTCCTCTTACCGCAGTTGCACGAGTTGCTGGTTTCAGTGGACCCAGTTCCTGTCGAGACCTCCGTCGTGTCCGTAGTTGTCTCTGGTGGCTGCGTCACCGTGATGACGTCAGAGGGGTCCACGCCACTCGTGAGGTTGTAGTGGACCTGCACGTTCGAGGAGGGGAGGTTCTGACGCATCCTCTGATCCCTCTGTCGGGGGAAGATACATAGTGAATATGTGATGTCTTTTCTATGTTTTAATCTTGTAGTTAACAGAACACCACCATTTATGTGTTTAAACTTAATTTATTAGTGCTACCAACAGCAGAGCAAACTCCGCAAGTGTGATTAACACTTGAAAGTTTTAAAACATGCCGGAATATCATAAACACACAATGTAAACATTAACGGTCCCAGAATTGATCCTTGGGGCACTCCAGACATATTCCGTCATCTATGACAACGCTTTATAATCGACCTGACAGAGGTTCAGAGTAGTTTATTCATTCGTTAGATGAATTTGGACACACTCACACACAAGGCACTAAATAAACTGCAGGATTTCAATGTAGGCTCAAACAGGAATACTACAGTTTGCATGCGAGAAGGGCACTTGATTCAGTACGGAATACTGAAAACCCGACAGTGTTGACTCGAGTGTTAAACGTGCAACTCTGATTCGGGAGGTCCCGGTATCAAATCCCGTCGAAACCGGCAATCCTGACTGAAGGTTTTTTACTGTTTTCCTTAGTCGTTAATGCGAATGCAAGGGATTGAGTCCTCTTAAAGAGCCCTCGAACATATACCCTTCACATCCACAAAACGTCAAGTACCTTGTTAGTTGCGTGAAGAGGGCATGAGTTGACCATTGGCAGGTTCCCCCTCCTCAAGGAACTTTATTTTAAACGGCAAATGGTGGGTTATAGAAGTTGAGTTGAGGAACATTCATCCTCGGCACAGCGCTTTGAATATACCGAGGTAAGGAGCAAAAGAGGGCGCATATTAGAACATGCCAAGGAGACTGATCGATGTGTGCTTAACGACGCAGAAACTGTGCGGTTATTGACGTCAAAGTGACATTTTACAAAAGGTTCTATAGCTTCTACATAGCCAAGTAATAGTGTACGTTTAACGTTTTGAAATATGTGAAAGAAACTTTGCAAAGCGTATGGAGCGTTTTCAGAATTGTTGAGACACTTGAGAGCAGGGACAATTTTCAGAGGCAGAGTGAGCAACAGAAAGAAAACGCAATCTACGTTAGGTGAGAGAATTACGGAGGGAAAATGAAAACTTACTTTAAAGAAAAAGTTAAACAAAATAAACAGAAACGATCGCATAGTTTTGAGGCACGACGGAATTCTTAAAAAAATCTGTAATATAATTCCAATGCGAGTGTGAGTGTGAGTGTGAGTGTGAGTGTGAGTGTGAGTGTGAGTGTGAGTGTGAGTGTGAGTGTGAGTGTGAGTGTGAGTGTGAGTGTGAGTGTGAGTGTGTGTCCTAGTAAAGAGAGCGGAGATTGCACAAGTAAAAGTATACGGTCCATGAAAATGACGTTACTGTGAAGCTATTAGAGTATGCTAAACTGTTGATAACAATAGGTGACCTTCTGTAAAAGATTTAATGGTCCTCAAGTGACATAAGTAACAGCATCACCGTGCAGTGAAAGTTGTTGTTGGGGGTTCTTAAACTTTGTGTAATCTATGACTCATTATTCAAATTGCCATTTGCTTCGAAATACATATTTGTTTAGGTGGAGATGAACCAGAACTTGCAGCGTTGTTGGAGAAATGGAGATAATATCTGTGGCATGTACAAACACAGCATAGTTCAAAGAAAAACAATGTTTATAAAATAAGGTTGAATGACTTCTGTCTCTACCTACTCGGTTACAACAAGTACGAACTATCAGTAGCAGGCATCAGTATTAATATTTACTGGCGGCTTTGTTAATATGACAACTCCAAAGCCACGGTAAACTTAGGTGTTTTACTCCGTGTATTGGTTGAGTAGAGTTTAATTAACTTTAGAAGTTAAAACACTCAACACGAATCAGAAATAATTGAAATGTGGGAAACCAGTCGAGGTATAATAAACCACAGCACAGTGGAGCTACGCCAGAGAATATATTGACTTATCTTGTAATTAAAAGAAGAGTGTTTTAATTACTTAATGCCTTGTTGGTCGAGTGGTTCGAGTCCCTGGCACAAAACAGAAAATCCAGGGTTCAAGCCAAAGATTTTTCACTCCTAGCATGGGCTTCAATCCTTCAATACTTGGGGTATGTCACGTGTAAACGGTAGCTTCCGACTTCCGAGCAACGAAGCACATAATAAATTGTATCAATGGTCCGAAGTATAGCCTCGTCGATCACTTTTTCCTATTTCAAATATCGATCTCTAGTAAAAGCCATTATTCGTGCGTCGATGGCGTCGGTGCCGATAGCGTTGGCTCGGCCACTGCCTCCTAGATGCTACTCGTGGCTCAGTAGCACCTAGGATGCAGTGGGCTCGGCACGCTTTAAATTAAAGTCCCACACTGAAAATAATTTAAATGACTGTGGTTTGACTCAAAATACAGATGTAAGATAGGTTATATAATTATTTAGTATGTTTAATAATATTCCTTCAAACAGAGTTGATAAACATTATAGAATATGGAGTTTGTAATAACTTTATTACAATAGTCAATTAAATGTTATTTTTGTTTACAAACTTTACCATAATAATATTATAATGACCTTTTTATGAGAAGCAGGAATTGTATTTTGTTTCTTTAATCGATCCGAACGTCTTTGGTAGAGGTGTTTATTTCAAATAATATTCCCTCTTTGGATAAACCTAGCCCCACCCCTGACCCACAGGGTCGTAAAACTCAATCTGTATCATCCTCTTGAAAGACGCATGCCAATCCGAGGTCATGTTCGGTTTAAACCGTACGTGATACACGAACAGACGGACGGACTGAAAGAAAAGTGATCCTTCATCAACCAAGGGTGAAAGATAAAACTCTAGCATAAACGAGAAGAGAAAGGGAAAGTGGTTGTGAAATGACATTGACAATGACATTATAGCAAACCATTAAGTTACGATACGTTGAAGTGCACTTCACTTTGCGAGGATTAATGTGACAATAAAATAAAGTTGTTTGTAAATATCTAGACAACATAAGCAACGAATACTAAAGAATAAACAATATCAAATCAAAACAAATAGATCGTGAAACGGAAGCAGGAGGGGCGGGGGGGGGGGGGGAGTCCCGAGGTTATGTACTATATAGCGCAGCATAAATGCTCAGGAGCGACTCAAAATGGGGAGGAAAACGTAATCAGAATGTGACAAAAATGAGTGAATTCCGACACCAAAATATAAATATACTATTTTTTAAATTGATTTACGTTATTTCTCGATTTGGTTACTCGGGAAACACTACCGTAGGTGGAATTGTTAATATTTAATACAATATTCAGAAGTTAAATAGTTACCGTCTCGGTGATCTAGTTGGCTAAGGCGCCTACCTGGAATGTGGGAGACTTGGGTTCGAACCCCGATCAGGATGGATTTTTTAGCTTCTGAACTGTATTAAATATTGATTTACGTTAATTTGTGCGTAAAGTTTGTTCTTAATGTGGTTGTGAAATATGGAGATAGTAGTTATCAGCGATTGGGTGTTACCGGCGAATCTGAAGAAGGTCTAGGTAGATTGTGATATGATGTGCAATATGAGATATTTAGAAATGTAAAGTGGTACATCTTGGTTGGTGACTTAGGCTCTGAAGAATAGAAATACCTACGCACGTGCGTGACAGGAGAGTACAATGAGAGATAGTGAAGATGTGCAGCGGATGCAGAGAGGATTTACATGTGTAACGTTATCTTTCAGTAGATGGGAAGAGACTTGCAGAAGTAAATAAAGCGGCTCCTCGAACAAGCCCAAGGATAGAGGATTTGGGTGACGTTTAGTTGGTTGACTTGGTTGGTTGACGATCAGGACTTTTTCATAAGTTAAGGTTGTTTGGTACATCAATGAATTGAACAAAGTGTTAAAAATAGTGACATACTGAACCGTAGTGTCCCGAACTACTTTATTAGCAACGGTTCCTGATACAATTTAAAAAATTGCTCTTTGAGCCAAGACTTGCATGCCCCTCTTCAGGTGTCTAACTAGGTATTTCAAACTTGGTTATTAGTTGTTAAGGGGTGTCACCTCACAGTTGGGTAGGTTGTTATGAAAATACAAAACTTTAACTTCTTCAGCTGAATCAATCGTATTATCATAGTTTTTTTAAAATAACGGATTAAACAAAGTGGTACGCATGATGTAGTCATGCATGAGGTATATGGTCTTCTAACACGACCGGGTTATATTATTTGCAGGGGGGGGGGGGGGGGGGTCGGGAGTCAAACAGTCTTCAGTACCTATCAATATTTTTAATACATTCCTGCTTTCTAAGAACTTGTACCGCCAGTACGAAGATTGCGGAGGGAGGACAAATTCTTAGAAGGTGAGGTATTGAAACAATGACACCCAACCTTCATATTGTTAGTAGGAATTGGTTTGAAATATTCATCAATAAAGTAACTATAATGGGCGTAGGGCCCTATTGCTCAACCCAGAAATAAAAGGGATGACTTTTTCTGACCTAAGACCACGATTGATAAACAAAAATTTAAAACAAATTTATTCCTGTTTTAAGGAAACTAAATTTGGACCGATAAATTGACCTTTGTTATCAGATCAGTATAATAGGTGGAATATTTACCTTTGTGAATGACCGAAATAAACAAAAACCTCCAATGATTGGACTCTTTTGTCACATGATGTCTACAAGAAAACTTTCGCTAGCAAGAAGAAAAGGGCAATAAGCAGCTACGTGCTAGTGGAGACAGTTTTTGTAACTGGGTTTAAAAGAATCTGGGTTTGGGTTCCAACTGACCACCTGCTCTAATAGAAGTAGATTTTACACCAGCACACCTACTAACATATAGCAGCTTGCGAACTGCCCATTCGAAACCTTAGATTGCTACTGACGACTGCTAAAGTTGTAAAATAAAACTGCACACAATGCTCAGAACTAAAAGATTACTCTAATTACATTTGCATATTGTAAGGATAGTGAATCCCTCGGATAAATAGTAAGACTGTTGGATGAACTCGAGCAAACCAGGCTTTGACGCAGAATGCAGAGGATCACTTGGAAGCTCTATTGCTTGTACTATCGGGTTGTGGTTTGCACCAAACTGTTACGTAAGAATGTGTGCATTGAACATTAGAGCACATTTTGCAAATTGTGCTTACTTTTTTCAGTAACGGACAGTAAATATGCCACAAAACGAATAATTAATAATAATTTCCGAAGCTTGTTTACGAAAAATTATTTAAAATCTTGAAATGTGCTCTGATCGCGCTCGTCCTTTATAAACAACATCACAAAAATTCCAACTTCTTGGTGCAAATTGGAGATCGAAAAGTGATCTAGAATGATGTGAATTAGCTGGATTTGCCAATCAAGGTAGTTTAAAAATGTACATTTAACAAGGTAAAAAAAGACAGTTTTGACTTGAGCGCTAAGCGCGCGACTCTGATTCGGGAGGTACGGTTTAAATACTTTCGAGACCGGCAATCCTGACTGAAGGTTTTTCAGAGGTTTTCAAGCAAGGGATTAAGTCCTCTTAATCAGCCCTCGGACATCCCTTCACAATTATCCTACCCTCAACATTGAGCTAAGACAGCTAAAGAGGGGCATGGATTGCACCCTGGGCAGGCTTCTCACGAAAAATTATAATTATAAACATTATTAAACAAAATTAATTGGTCGGGACAATAATCCAACTGTGTGGGCTATCCTCAGAAAACAAGAGAATAAATCTAAAAACTTACAAAAATATAAGCCAAGACAAGGCGTTACATAGATAAAAAGCAATCAAAGTATATTCGATGCGGCGAAATGTCCCGACCAATTAATTGTGTTTATTATTTACTGGGCTGCGAAAGATTTAAATTTATGATTATTAACACTGTAAAAAAAAGTTTGCTCGGGCTCAAAGAGCCACCAGTGAGTCTCTTACCGCCTGTGAGGTGCTGCCGGGCGCCATCACCGCTGCAGCCACCACCAACACGAGGAAGGCACCACCACAAGTCAAAGAACACATTCTCGCCGGAAGCTGGGTCCAAACTGAAGCCAAGATGCAGGGGGACACTCCGAGTAATACATTTTATACATTCCTCTTGGCAACCTGGGAGGGGCGAATCACCTTGGGACGTCTCTCGATTGAAATCGTCAGTTTTGTCTATTTCGAGGGAGGGAGGGGAGGGGGGAGTCTCGCCCCTCTAATTAACATACGCATGAGCGGGAGACAATGTGCGTTTATTTGTGTCAAGAGTGGGTCATGGCCGCCGCGCCAGCATACATACCCCGTAGACTAGCTCGCGTGCGATATCATGTCAAGAACACCATTTTCAAAACCAGATCAGATGAGTGTGCGTAGTAAGGGAACAGGTGATGTGTGGCTCGCTTTACCAGAAACAAACAAACACAGAGACGCACGTGGTTGTGAGCGGAGGCGTGTGCGTGACGCAATGCGTTGCACGCGCCGTAGCCACCACGAGGAAGTAGTTGTATACTAATCAAATGCACGTCCCAAACATTCCGTTTGTATCGTCGCCTCTCAGTCCAAGGCAAGAGAAGAAAGCATCGTTCAACTCTTACCGAGAACCCTTGCAAATAAAACGAATTGGATTTCATTGCAAAATATCTCCTTCGTATTCGTATCAGCAAAGTTAAATAAAATCATAAAGTCATAAAAAAAGCTAATAATACAAAGCAAAGCCTACATGGTTGGCTTAGTCGGTCCTCTCTGAAAAACAGATATATGACTGACTTGGTGTGGACTCTAAATACGATTTATTTAATTATTTAATCGGAATTGAATCATATATGATCCGGTAGTAATGGCGTTGTAATTTACCACACCAACATCAGTTCTATGTTACATTAATTTTGTTGCAGTAGCTTCTGCAGGGGTGGGGGGGGGATCGTTAAACGTTTAGTATTTATACAAACATTTAAGATCAAATACATGACAACAAAATAATTACAAATTACAAATTTTGGTTCCACTTTTTCGAGGAAAAAAAATAGTTTCGGTTTTTCAATTAAAAGTTTTTAATATCGTCTGAAAAATAATGTATTACTTTTTTTTAGATTACTATTAACAAAATTGCTGTATTTACCAAAAATGTATTGTGTTGTAAATGCATTGTTTCATATTACTTTTTCAATTTCTTACTGAAGTTCATTGTTGTGTTTGCTAAATCATTTTCAGATGAACTGCGCATGCGCGCTCCGTTGCAAAGCATTATGGGAGAAAGGTGCATTACATGCTAAATGATTGGGATTGTGGTGACTGCCTGCATTGTTGGCAAGGCGCACGTTCTCCATAACCCGAGCTATATGGCATTTTAGCTGTAATCCCTTTCCCATAATGCTTTGACCGTCGCTGCGATATGAGGGCGCTGTTGTGATTTTGAAAATCATCTTCGCAATCTATGGTTTACTTTTATTTATTGTCCTCTTTTGTAAATCAGTTTTCTAATGAAAGAGATAGACGTTAAATATATAAATCAATAAATAACAAAATCATTAAAATCAAACAAATATCCAAGCATGTAAAGCGTACCAAGCACCGTGTATTTGCGTTCATTGACCGCAGTGCGTTCACTGTTGAGGAAAACTCCAGTTTCTCCACCGTATTTTTAGTAACTACGCACTAAAAGTGTTGCTTCTTTGGGAACACGTTCCTCTTGTTTCTCGTTATTTCCAGTTGCAATGGTAATATTATTCATGGAAGAACTCACAATACTTGCGGTAACAAAACAAGGGGTTATTAAAACAATTTCTTCGTTTAACCGGTTTTCCCTAATGAGAGTCGCCTTACACGTACAACACATCAGACAGACGCAAGACTGTTAGCGCCCACATCAGAAACAAACTAAACAAAAAGTAATACTTGCAAATTAATTCAAATAGCAATCGTCGTGATTTGAATGCCCGTGGGTTTTCAAGTCAGTTACGTAACGAGCAGGTCGAAGAGTAGAAGCGACAGCTAACTCAGGTAGGCAACGACAGCCGTCACTAATATCCGCGCGTACGTCAATACTGGTGCATGGTGTGTAGACCAGGGGGCTAGTTGCAATCATTTCCATTTCAATATCTGGCCCTCTTTCCCTCTCATGCTGCAAGCTCTGCGTATAGCTGCCTGCCTGCCTGCGTGTGTGTGTGGGTCTAGGAGGCGACTAGGTTGTATAAGCGCAGGGGGCAGGAGTATAATATACCAGAAACAGGCACCGAAACTACTTATTTATTTATTATTTACTTATATTTTGTATTCATTTTTTCATATCAATTAACAGACTAAACATGCAATTTTTATAAATATAATTGAATGCAAGAGCAACAGAAAAAGCATTTGCCCCGTAGTACTTTCGTACCTGTTACCTTTGGTAATTAATTAACAGATAGTAGAAGAACAATATTAAAATAAAATAATTCGTCTACGTTGGCCTTTTGGTGGAGGCGCCGGGTAAAAGGTTCGCCTCTTGTCCCCGCATTAAAGATGGTGGAAATGTTCAAACTTTCTGGAAAGCTATTCACTCCCCCCTTACCTCCAGGGTGACAAACATCATTCTGCATCATCCTTGTTGAAGGCAATGCCAACAAAGCAACGCATCGGACGTCATGTTCGGTTCATATCGTGAGACGCGACACACGCACAGACGGAAGTCAAGCACGAATCTAAACTGATCATAGCGTCAATCAAATGTAGAAGAGTAACACGTGTTTTTCGTACACACCGGCCGATCATGACACGTTCTCCAACATCAATCATGCAAACCTCACACAACAGCGCAACCCACGGGCAACCGTTACCCAACATTGTTTTAAATCTGCCTCCGACAAAACATATCTTGTAAATAATTGTTTTAAATGTCGGGAAAGTGTAGTGTAGCGGTGGGCTCGCTATCATGTCTATGTGTGCGGGTGGATGATTATAGGGACCGAACTAGCTACTTGTTACTCTCTAGCCTAAGTGAGGGTACCCGATCATTATACTTTTTTTAACCCATGCGAATTATACTTTTTAATTACACAACTCTCAATATTTTTGAGATAAATATTTATTTTAATTAAAGTTTCTGATATCTCCTCTTATGAGAAACGTGCTCATGCAAAGAGAAGCACGTATTAATGTTCGATGTGGGTATAACCTCCCCAAGTAGTACCTAGATGTTTCTTTACGTGACGTGGTGTCCACTAAGCTCCCAAGGTCGCGGCATACGCACATGTGACCTTGACAAGGTCATTGTCACAGCTCACATGTGGCCAAGGTTTACTAAACATTGCGATCCGCCCACATCATAAGTGTTGATATCAGAGCAATCGGATGATTACACTTTCAAGAAACACTCCCGTATGGGTTTTATTGATTATATGGAAATAAACCTTAAAATCAAAACTCCATCTCAGCCGGGTTCGATTTCCGGATGGATTTTAAAATTTCGGAATTTATTTCCAATTTGATTTTGCTTCGTGTGCACCATTAGCTATGGGGGTACTTGAATCTAGCAGTCACTTCATGCTTCAAAGACTTTTACCACCGAAGAGGTTTTTTTTGTTTAATTTTTTCCCTCATTTAATACATATGTTTTTTTTTAAATATCTCTATACAATAAGCTATATATATTTTTTATTTTTATGTTAAAATGTTAGGAGCCTAATGGCTCAGGTAATTTTGTACACACTGTATGCACTGCTGTACCATTATTATAAATTAAATAAATACCTTTTAAAAAAAAAGACTTTTACCGACAGAGGTAACCCATGCGTAACATGTGGGCTCTGGTTGCCGGTCGGAATCCCGACTGCGGCAATTGAAACAAACATTTTCCAATGTGTTTTTCAGTCTTACAGCGAATATTGGGATTGAACATTTTCTTCATCACCTTCAGTCGATCCGTCAGGTAAAACTGATATGTCAACCCTACAGCGGGTATCCGTTCGAAAAAAGTTTTTTTTTTACAAGTTTTACTCATACATACTCTCATTTGTTTATCAAAATTAATTTGAGTTAATTTTTAACATGTATGCGGATAATACGATTTACAGTCGCATACACATTGCGCACTTTTCTGTTTCACCATCACGTTTGTTATGTTATTTACAAATTGCGAATAAATTATTAAAAATCTATAATAAGGTCGGCCCACCTTATTATTTTACATTTTTAAAAGCATAGGTGTTGCCTTATTGTACTCAGTTATCTTTGGAAAATCCATACCCCTGCCACTATACTTAACCAAGACTTATTTTTCCACTAAGGGACACATAACATTGCACATAGAGAAGAGATAAGAATGGAAAAAATATATGTCACATTTCTTTCCAGGTTGATGATATAATAAGTTACATGTTATAAGCAAACATTAACAATAGAATCTCGCTTAGCCTTGAATACACTGAGAAAACCTAGATAATATGACATTGTGTGTTCGCCCTTAAACGTTGATATTGGCTTGTAGCAATATTAGCATTGCTCTACTTAGTCTAGAATCAATTAGTGTGCGCAACAATAATCATATCTCATGCACATTATCAATTTCTCATTTAGTGATGCAAAGGTGGCCATGGGAAGATTTCAGTTTACACAATTGATGTTTCTGTTAGACGGATATCCAATCTTTTAACCCCAATACTCTAAGATATAATATTGTTCACAAAAAAGGCTACGAGTTCGCCTAAATAGGGGGTAAGGAATTTAATGAACCGACTGTCAACGAAAAGAGGAAGAGTTAAATGTCAAATGAGCAGACACGTGGCTCCATTAGAAAGATGCAATCCGACCACCGGCAATGCAACAGTCAATTTTAATATACTTTTAGAAAAATACGTCATGAATATTTTCAACATATAGGCTACATAAGTGTATTTACATTCGTCCTCATAGAACCATGTTATAAAAAAGAAAAAAATCGCCTGGACAGAACGCATACCCTTTGATACGAAAAAAACTTTTGACATGATACTAATAATCACCCTTAATGCCACTGAAATTATTTTAACTTTCTGTCATAACGCTTTCATTAAAATGATTCCTATGAGGCCCAACCGTATTTTTGTTATAAAAAGGATATATGGAACAGTACGGCAGGCAGTATAGGCAGTGGTAGGGAGACGAATATTGGATCGCGAATTTTATTTCACATTCTTTAATCTATCATCCAACATAAACGCATCAAATAACATTTTAATTTACTCGCGATACTGAATAATTCTGATCCTCTGCGCGGATCCGTATTTCTTTGACTGCATCTCTCGCTACCACCGCACTGACGATAACTCCGCCCTGTGGGATAAAGACTTCGCTCGCGCCTGGAGAGGGGCGATATTAACACAAGCTTTAGCAGGCTCAGAAAGAGGCGGAGAGCTGCAGTTATCAACGTCGCCGTGTGAGAAACATTTTCAATTTCGAACTCTCTGAGAGAGCTCTTCAAACGCAGATTCTATTAAATGCAGCTATATAGATAGCGCATGTGAGAGTAGTTCGTCGTCACGAGTATTTTGTCTGTTAGGTTGGCCACCCCACTTTCTTAGAACCACTACGTCAATTTCGTCAGGTTGGTGCACTGAATAGTTTATTCCTCAGGGTTCGATTTCCGATTTGTAATTGGGAAAAAGAACGACTGGAAATGGTTTTCATCTAACAACGCGATCGTATAGTCAGTCACAACTCACCGAATATAGTTTTGTTTTAATGTTTCCTGAAAAGTTGCCAATTCTCGTACTTATAACCTTATAATAAATAAATATTTTAATTTATTAATTTACAAGTTGTTTTTTATTTCGCCCACATACTAAGAGGTCCCTGTCTCTGCCGATAATACCGACATAACACTGATGGCTTCATCTTGAAAAAGATCATACATACACACGCGCAATATAGTCGGTGATTGCAGCATCAAAATACACCATAGACATGTGCCACAGAATCAAACGAAATGTTAGTAAATAGAGTAATTAGGATCGTCGTCTTGGATTCAAGTAGGCCAGGAGAAGATTTACTGCACATTACGTTGTTGTGTGTTTCCACAGGGGATTAACCTAAGCGAACTACGCACAAGTAAAAGTCAGTTCCTAAAGACGTGAAACCAGATCAAACTACTTGGGAATCTCAACACGTGTGAGGTATTCTTGAACGTTGTTGTGTCAAAGACTTTCTTTGCTTTACCCGAATCCCCGGCACACGCACGCCCTCCTTGCTGTTTGGGTGCGAGTAATAGGAGTAAACAAAACAAGGAGCAGGTTACACCAGCCGTGGAACACTGCTCTTGAATAATGCAAGAATATACACACACTTTTGTAGGATACCCGCTGTAGGGTACACATCAGAATCACCCATTGTGACGTATTAAGGATTAAATTTGGGAAGAGAATGTCCAAGCGCTGCTTAAAAGGGTATTCACCCGCTAAACTAAAAAAAAATTATTTCATTCAGGATAGCTAGTTATGAATTAAGAAATTAACAGAAAAATTCTTTGGTTCACCATTGACCCCCAAAATATTGTCAAACTTGGTATTTTTAATCGGCAAAAATCTCCCATAAGAAATAACATGGGGACGATCTTTATGTCCCGTGACCTTGGAGGATTTTGATCCAAAAACATTTTGCCCACTATTGACGTACTCTACAGCCTTTTCTGTAAATCCTCTATATTTTGTTTTGTAATTTGGGCAAGTGGTCTGGTCAAAATATACTGATTACCAAGAAAGGGTGTGATTTTTGAATGCATATTTTTGCGTATTTGAGACTATATTTTGTGCACAGTTTCAAGACACGTTGCTATAGAGCCATTTAAGATTGGTATGAAGCTCTAGTATCTATGTGAAAAAAAGAAGCAGGTTAAAGCCAATTTATGAAATTTACCAAAACGAGAATTTCGCAATATTCTGGATTTAAAATTTTTTATGCGTGTAAAATCACAATTACAAGATATAATATTTTAAACGGTCATTTAAGTGTAGTATTTTTGCTATAGATTATGTGGTAAAAAAAAATTGGGGGCCATCCCTTGCATTCCCATTAACGACTGTGGAAATCTCGGGAAAACGTACAAGAATAAGCAACGTTAATGTCCATGTAATCTCTTGTTCTCCCTTCACTTGGTTCGCCTATGTGTGTCTGCAATACGTCCGTGGTGGATATACCAAAAACGGGGCTCCTGTTCCCCTAAGCTGTGGGATCGATCCACTGTCCTAAGATAGAGTTATCATTATTTATCAACCGTTCTTGGATTGCTCAGAGCATAAATACGATGGCATATATTCCACGTCTTACCCCTCTTCAGGTGAGAACCGATTACTGAGGGTAGGGTGTATTTTATAGGACTGATCCTGGTTAGCATTCACCTAAATCACTGAGGAATAACTGTCAGACACGATACTGGACGGTGGGCTGCGTTTTTGCATTGCAGCATCACTTGGGAAGTGGTATAGCAGTCTCCTTTATTGATTTTATTGCATTTGATTGTTTTTGCTATTAGTAGGCCTATATTTTAGTTCATAAGTAGAACAGTTTTCTAGTTCATATTTCATAATATAAAATAAGTTTAATTTTATACCAGGGGAATAAAGCATTTTAGGTGTAAATTAGGGAAACTGTCCTTGGTTTCAAATATATCTTACACGTATTTGTTAATTTGTAACATTCAATTTAATAAACATCGCAATTAAAATAAACTATAAAAAATAAAAATCTGTTGGTTCTATGCATGTTCAAAGTTCCTGGGTTTTGACTTCCGCAACAAGACTTAAGTCCGCGCTCTTTTGGTTTGTGACGTTATCGTGAGGTGAGGAGGGGAAGCTGATTGGCAGAACTGTCAGCTCGCCGCCTCGGCGAACCTCACGATGACGTCACGCCCACCTGCGATGGCGCATGGCCGTTTTTTCCGGCGCGAAGCCCGGTTCAAATATTTCCTAGCTCACAGTTAGCGCTAATAAAAGCCGGACGTATAAAAAACTTTACTGGTCGGTATTTGAGGTTATTTGTAGGGACATATTCAAATTTGGTAATAAAGGACAGTTCCCTATTGTATAATTATTCTTTTTGATTCTAATGCTTAAAAGAAACCCAATAAAGAAAGAAAGACAGAAAAGAAGAAAAAAGAAAAAAAAGAAAAAAGGTTTCGTTTTTTACGCTTGAGCTGTCTAAATCGGAAATAATAGTAATGACCAGAAAATCGTTGGTCTTTCATAGTCATGTATTTAACCTGACTCTTATAACAATACAATACCAAATCACACTCAAAACTAATAAAATTTAAAGGAGGCGTTGTAATAATGCTACGTCGTGACGGTCGTTTTTTTAACACGAATAAAATCAGCAAACTCAATTAATCCAACTACACCGCAAAAACTTTTTCCATTTCGTAGCAATTTAAAAAAAACATTATGTAAATGGTTTTAAATTTGTCCAAATGTATTTTTAGATTGCGGGTCTGACAATGCTGGAAGTTTATTTCATTTGCATACAAAGCATCGGTAGACTGTCGTTGCTTCAAACTTGAATAATACTTTGAAGCCTGGAGTAAACATATTCGGAAGAGGGCGGAGACGAACCCAGACTTCAACGTGAGATGGACCATGGTGGAAGCTATAGGAATAAATAAATAAAAAGTAATTTATAGATTATAAAAATTATTATTTCTGAATTAAAGAATTTTATTTGGTGTACAGACTAACGGTACCTTCAAAATTTTATTTTAGAAACTTAATTCAATGTTAATTGTTAACAATGTTATTATTTGCAAAATTCGTCAAATCGCTGTTTGATAAAGTTTTCTAATTAGTAAACACATTTTCAGTTCAGAGTCTCTTGAACATAATCCACAGAATAGTTTATATAAGACTCTAGGCCTACTAAGCTTACTAGCAAACATTTTTACATACAATATATTTAAACATTAGATAAGGTAAACGACACAATACATCAATGTTGTGAATCTATGAGGCACGGTGTAGAAATAAAATCTTTAAAATATGTTTTCGCTCTTTAAAGGCAGCAACAATAATTGCAATAATGATAACTACCCCAATGACTGACCAAGTTACACGCAGCACGCGCAAGTAGCCGTGCTAGTTTCTGCAGATGACGTTGGCACAGTTGGTACACCTGTCTACGAGGAAGTGGGATCTAGGCAAGCAGGTGTACCACACGTTCAGCCCAAAAGTAAACTAGGAAAAACGAAAAAAAAACTGGTAACTGTGCATTCACAAACCAGGGGATTGCCCTGACAAAAAACCTTCAGGTCGCGTGGCAAAGTCTGGTTCAGAATCAAACTCTAACGAAATTAATTTGTTTTCAGCTAAATCTAATTTTCTCAGTTGAGATAAATGTAATATAAAGCTTGCGAGTCGAATGTAGACAGTTGATTTTTTGAAGAAATATGTGTTTTAGATTCAAACATTGTACTTGAAAATGTTCGGGGTACTTGTAATCCACAACATTCCAGTGAAGTTCACGAAGGCTGGCAAATAAAAGCCAGTGTCCTGGAAGTTCTAGTCCTCGTTTTGTCCAAAAACAAGCTTCTAGTTCATTGTGTGTTGAAACACACGGCCTCGTTGATAGTAGTAAATGTTGTTCTTAGCAAGTGACAAGAAACCGTAGTTGTTGTGAGTCTCGGAACGCGTTTATCTCAATAGTTTCAGACATTTCAATCCATGCGCAGGCCTCAAGTTTCGTTATACCATTTGTCTACAAACACGTCGTTCTTCCCTAAACGTTTTGATAGAAGTGTAAGGAAATGTTAGAGTGACTACTGAAACTACCACTGGGTACACCATCACCTTTGAGATAGGAGAAGTTGCAGTCCACTCGACTACTACTGAATGTCGTCCTGTTGGTTGCACCTACACGGCTCGACATTTTGAGTGAACAGCCACGGGCACCACGAAACAACACACACGACAGAGAAAACCACACGGTTAGCATATATGGAAAGCAATAGCAATGATCACTGCTGTTGATGCCATAGCTTCCTCTATCACTGATCACTGGTGTCGGCTTGCTCCATGATGCTTGTGTGCTCACAGGTATTGTGGGTGATCGTTTTATATACATATTGAAGCAGCAGAATGAACATCAATTGAATAATGCAGGGTATTATACATATTCAAAAGCAGCAGGATGAACATCAATGCAATAATTGCATTCGACCTAGTGCATATGCAAGAAATCAAGTGGCGGATGCCCCCAGGGGAGAGGTCAGTTGAGGCAGGATCTATACTAGTTCCTCATGCATGTCACAGCTATAACCACACGTCTTGTTTGTAGTTTTAGATCTTAATATAATAATAATAATTATAATTATAATAATAATAATAATAATAATTATTATTAATAATAATAAATAATAATAATAATAATAATAATAATAATAATAAAAATAATAATAAAAATAATAAAAATAATAATAACTTCAGAAATAAATGATAACAAATAATAATTATTATTATTATCAATATTAAATGGTTTTCGAGACATTGTACCGCGTTAATTAGAGCGTTATAACACACACACGTCTTTTTACACTGTTCACATAATGATTGTCCCGAAAACCGTAATATTAATATTTTGGTCTGCGTATTATTATTCATTACTTACTATTTTAGTACTGATTGCAAATAGTTCTTTAGTAGATGTTGTAGTAGTCCAAGAATGTATTGTTTTCCAACGTTGTGATACTGTTGAAATTCATATCGACGTAGAACACGTCTTAAAAGTAGCCACACGGTATACTTCGTTCCAAGAAGCGGTTTTGCCGTCCATCTTGTATTCTACTACGTAAAATTTCTCAATGCATCGACACATTCGGCCAATGGACCATTACACAGATTTTAATATAAATTAATTCACTCGCATACAAAGACTCGTTGGTGACAGAACTTGCGGCACCGACACTGGAGTAATCCACGTATCACATGGATCGTTCAAAAGTAATCAAACATGATTCTGAATTACCCAGATGAAAACAAATTACGATTCAATTGAATAAGTATTATAGTAAAGTACATAAACACATTCAGTCGTAGTTTAGATCACCAGAGGATATTTGACACGACTCTTTGAAGGGACAAACTCATAAATCTAAGGATATCCTGATTCGTAAAACTAGGGAAACTCCAAAGTCGTTGTTAGACGAGTGAGTGAGCCATGTGTTGAGTACCCGGTAACATTAATTTTCTTCCCCCTACATTAGGCCTATCTAGCCTATGTAAGGCTACAGTTGCGCATTATGACCTAACAGTTGACGCGCCCTTATACCAACTAAAATGAAAAACCCTTTTATTTATACAAATATAATTATCAACTTTAAATGCAAATGTTCCCGGATACTCAACACATGACTCGCTCACTCGTCTTACAACGACTTTGGCGTTTCCCTAGTCTAGTTGGTTAAGGCGCCCTTACTCAAAATGTGGGAGACCTGGGTTCAAACCCCCAGTCGGAAAATATTTTTTATTTCTGGATTGTATTTAAAAAATTATAAGTAATGCATACAAAACTATGGAAAACATAGACAGTACGAAATACGAGTAAAGATTGCAAAGTTTACTCAATGTCCCAGCGGAATTTGGGGAACCTTGGTCGTACCAGATTCGATAAACCTTGCTCACAGCTATGCATGTAATCACCGCCTACCAAAAATTATTTGATAAAAATGACTTCTTCAAGTACAAAGCATTGTTGTTAAAATGAAAATTATACATTGGCAGTCTATTTTTCAGTTTATTATTTCTTGTAGGTTTAAATCGAAATGGATTGTGCTCATTTTGTTAGCAGTTCTCAGTTATCTGGTCACGGATGTCTGTTTAAAATTTCAGCTCAATCTATTTGGCCGTTCGGCCGTATGGCCCCGGACAGACAGACATTGGACACAGTCACGAGAAGGTCCGATCGAGTAGCGTTATAGACTGCGTTTCGCTGCGCTCACTCGTCTAATAATAATTTTTCGTAGGAAACTTGCCAAGCATGCGATGCATGCCCCTCTTCAAGTGTCGAACTAGCTATATTGAAATTATGACAATTAAAAAGGGATTTCCGAGGGCTGTTTAAGAGAACTCAATCCCTTGCATTCGCATTAACGACTGAGGAAAATCTCGGAAGAACTTTAGTCAGGATTGCCGGTCTGGACGAGATTTGAACCCGGGACCTCCCGAATCAGAGTCGCGCGCTTAGCGCTCAAGCCAACACAGTCGGTCTGAGTTCTATTTTAAAAATAATTGAAAAAAAAATTTTGAAAAACAAAACTGCATAACTGAGTATATTTTTTTTAGTCGAAATCTCTTTTGATGTAATTCTTGTACTATCAAAATACTGCCACAGAGTTCAATTCAATTTCTGCCATTTTTTTCTTCATATTTTTTTTAGGCCTAGCCATTAATATTTTTAAAGGGAGAGGGAAACCCGTAGGTTTCTGGGGGGACGAAATATCGGGGAAAAATTTGGGTTTTAAAAAACTTTTTTGATGTTTGTGCCTAAAGCTGATAATCCCCCTCTCTTTCAATGCAGCTTTTTTATTTTCAAAAGCAGAATCGTCTATTTTTCCTGATGTTCTGGGCTTTTTGTCCACCTCTCCATTGGACAGTCCTCCTTTCACCCCCCAAATTTCGCTATTTTCTGGATTTAATTTTTTTTTAATGCGTGTAAAATTACAACTACTAGATACAATATTTTAAACGGTCATTTAAGTGTAGTATTTTGCTATAGTTTTGTGTAAAAAATTTGGGGGTAATAGCTTTAAAGGATCGACCCCTTGAAACTCCCTTAAACACTGTGGAAATCTGGGGAAAAAACGTACAAAATAACAACGTTAAGGTCCATGTAACCCTTTTGTTCCCCCTTCCTTGGTTCGCCTGTTCTGAAATCGCCCGGGGCGGAGTTACCAAAGGGGCCTCCCCCCCTTGCGGGGATCATCCCCCCCTTTCCCTAGGTAGGTTTCTTTATTCCTCAACTTGGATTAGCTCAAGAGCAAAATACCGGACAATACCCCCCCATTTTACCCCCTTCAGGATGAACCGATACTAGGGGGGGTATTTTATAGGACTAAATCCTCAGCATTCCCCTTACACTGGGAAACTGTCAGGATTGCCGGTGGGGCGTCTTTTGCATTGCATCATTTGAAGTGGATAGATTTTTCCTGTTTTTTGTTGTTTATTATTTGATGTGCTTTATAGTTTTAGTTCATAGGAACAGTTTTCTTTTCATATTTCTAATATAAAATAAGTTTAATTTTTCCCAAAGGGGAATAAACATTGGGGGTTTAAAATGTATAATTTATTTTTTAATTCTAATGCTTTAAAAAAACCCAAAAAAGAAAGAAAGAAAGACAAAAAAGAAAAAAAAGAAAAAAAAAAAAAAGAAAAAAGAAGTTCTTTTTTTACGCTTGACGTCTAAATCGGAAAATAATGGGTACTAAGCCAGAAAATCGTTGTTTTCATGCCCTTATTTAAAACCTCTCTTAAAACAATACATACCAAACCATCAAAACAAAAAAAAAATTTAAATTGGCTTTTTAAAAATAATGCTACGTCGCGACGTTCTTTTTTTTAACACGAATAAAAATCACAAACTCAATTAAATCCAACTACACCGAAAAACTTTTTCCTTTTCGTAGCAATTTTAAAAAAAACTTAGTAAATGGTTTAAATTTGTCCAAATTTTTTTTAAAATTGCGGGTTGACATGCGGAAGTTTTTTCATTTGCATATAAAGCTGGGTGACTGTCTTTGCTTCAAAACTTGAATAATATTTTAAAGCTGGAAAAACATATTCGGAAAGAAGCGGAGAAAACCCCAGACTTCAACGGGGAATGGACCAGGTGGCAGCTATAGGTATAAATTAAAAAAAAGGGGTTTTTAGAGCGTATAAAAAATTATTATTTCTGAATTAAAAAATTTTTTATTTGGGTATACAGATTAACGGAACCATAAAATTTTTATTTTAAAACAAAATCAATGTTAAATTTTAACATGTTATTATTTGAAAAATTCGCCAAATCGCCTTTTGAAAAAGTCTCTAATTGAATCACTTATTATTGAAAGGGGTAAGTCCAAAATTAGGGGGTTTGAGCTAGCTATGTTATTTCCCCAAAAAAATAGCCGCTGTTTTGGGTTAGAAAGGGCAAAAGTGATCCTATTTTTTAAACATTGGAATTTTTTCGTTTATTTTAAAAGGGCGTAAGTCCACAAATTTTTAAAATTTTTTTTCCCACGACACGTTGTGATTTTTAAATTTCTTTTTTTCAACGTTTAAAGCTATTTCATAGCTTTACGGGAAAAAAAAGTAAAATTGAGCCTAAAAAAATATGGTAATTAAAAAAGAACATTTATTTATTATCTAAAAACTATTTTTTTGGACTTATGCTTTTTTAAACAATTAGTGATTCATTAGTAAACACATTTTCATTTTCAGAGTCTTTTGAACATAACCCAAAGAATTTTTTATAAAACCTACTAAGTTTTTCTAGCAAACATTTATACTACATATTTTAAAACATTAGATAAGGTAAAAAACAAAATTTATAACAATGTTGTAAATTATGAGGCACTGTCCTAAATAGAAAACACCCCCAAAAAATTAAAAACAAAAAAAAAAACACTTTTTTTTTATCCAAAATTGAAAAAAAACAAAAAAAAATTCCTGTCACTCAAGTCAAAACAGCTGTTGAAAAAACAAATTACCAAACCCTTAAAGATGCCCCGGGGTCTAGCTAAAGTCAGTAGTTTTGCCAACTGCTGAAGTTTAAATTTAAGAAAACTAAAATAAATATTGAGGGGACAGACACAAAAAAGAAAGGTTAACAAAAAATTAACAAAACCATTTCAAAAAACAATTATAATAAATCAACAATTTTTATGTTACATTTCAATTAAAAAAAACATGTTTCAATTCCAAAAGTTCCCAATAATAAAAGTTCTCTTTAAATAAAAAGTTCTCAATAATAAAAGTTCTCAGTAATAAAATTTTTACCCAGCCTTTTATAAAAGTTCGTTCTAGATGCAAGTTTGTTTTACCGGTTTCGCGTTTCGTATATTTGTGATATTGACCAGGCCGGGGGGTCAATTCTCGCCCAATTTCCCAAAATTCCCAAAAATTCCGCCCAATTCCCCCCCGTTCCAATTTCCCAAAATCCAAACGATTGAAAAAAATTCCAAGTCCAAGACTTTCCAATTTCCCGACGTTCCCTTGTATCCGGGTTGATCTGCTCCAACCCGGCCGTGAATTTCCCTCGAGAACCGAAATATGTTTGAAGAAATCACCTTTCTCTGCTCGCGTTTGTTTCACTGAAGTTTTTGTACGTAGTAGGGAAAATTGAGTGTTGTAATTGGTTAGTCAAAAATTACCCCCTGGTGATTGGGCGAATGGGGGTTGTTTTCGGTCCCACGGTTCTAAAACGTGACGTAGTTGCATAAAAACCGATATTTTTATTGATCCCAAACCATTCAAAGTGCATCAGCAAAATTGAAACTGTCTTTTCGGGGGGAATTTTTTCCCCCCCCCACGTGCAAGTTGTGTTCGCAAATTTTGATGAAAGTAATTTTTCCACACTCCACAAGCTATGTGTGCGTCCTGAATACAGAGTTCGTTTGCCTTCCCGTAATGAGCCAGTGAACGAAAAAACTTCTTCCCCGCAAAACTTACCGGACATGTTTATGATTCCTGCACACAGAGTACACGGCCCGATTAGTAATCACCCGCTGGCCATGGCCATGACGACGCGGATCGAAGCACAAACATAGTCATTTTATTCGCGTGGCTGAAAAATTTGTCTAAAAACAAAAAATGAAATATTATTGGCTGAAATAGTTCATGAAATTTTTTAATGTAATTTAAATTTAAAAATAATTATAAAAATTTGAAAGGGGGGAAAAAAAATTAATTTTTAAATATCTTTAAAAATTGTCTCAATCAGCCAAAAAGGGTTAAAATATCCCCTCTGAAGGGCGAAAAATTGAATGTAGTGAAAATTTTGAATGTTTTACTAGTTCTTAATTTAAAATTTTTTCATTATTTTTTTAAAAGATTATTTTTTTCCCAAAAGCATGGTTATTTTTTTGAATAAAATGAGAGGGGGGGGTTATTTCCCTTTGGGTTGCAAATAATATTTAGTTTAAATTAAGTTTTTAAAAAAAATTACAGAAATTAAAACAGTTTTTATAAATTTTGCTTGATTTTTATAGAAGTAAAATATTGAAACATTAGCAATAAAAATAATGTGAAACAATTGTTATTTGGTACATGAACCACAAAATACAGGAATAGACATGAAAAAGAAAGGTGGTTTTGGGGAACAATATTCAGGCAAAACCAAACAACACAGTCTTTTAAACGAATTTATGTCTGCTATCCCCCCTCCCCCGAAAAAAATTTAAAAACAATTGAATAAACGTAACAATAGCTACGTGTTGTCGAAAAATTAAAATTTCCCATCAAGTTATTTATCAAAAAATATCCAAAGTTTTCTTTAAACCAGATCCCTTCCCTCAAACCGCGGGGTTTAAAACCCTTTTACTGTCCACAAAATTATTCTCTCATTGAGAAAAAGTAAAAGTAAAAAATTTTAAAATTTTTAATTTTTAAAAATTGCACAATGGAAAATCTTTCCAAAAACAAAAAAAATTTAAGTGTCACAGTTATGATTGCAATAAAAATTATTCAGCATTGCTGTTGTTTAAAAATAGGTAAAAAAAACAATACAAAATCAGCTGATAAAAAAAAAGGTTATATATAACGAAAAAAAATTAGAAAACTAAGTTACTGCCCGGGTCTTACAAGGGAAACCGCCCGTTTTCGCCTTTAAAATTAAAATTTTAAATTTTCATAGGTTATATGTTCCAGATAAATTTCAAAAGTTAACCCGTTAAATTTTGGGTATGCCCACTACTCACGTACAAAGTTTTCGTTAGAAAAAAGAATCAAATCCATAAAATACCCCAGGTAAGAAGTACTGACTCCAAAATTTCCGCTTAAAACGTTTTTCCCGTTTGTTTTGTCAAATTATTATATGGGGTTTATTTTTTTAAACCTCTCCCACTCACCACTCGCTCGCTGTTCTAAAACAGCCTCCCATAAATTTTTAACTCACAGGATAAAGCCCCAAAATATCTAATAAAGATTTACTCGATCAAAAAAAATTACATCCTAAATTTAAAACCCATAAAAAAATATATAACGAAACACAACCTATACAAAACTGTTACAAAAGGGTTTAAATTACTGCTCACTAATATTACAGATGACAACAAAAACAAGTTAATTAGCACGATTACAAAAGGGTTGATTAATTAAAGGTGTTAAAATATTGGTTCAGCAATACGGTCTCCCCTCTTATTGTAAGTACATTGTAAAATCCAGTGTGTAGGTGTTTTTGTTTTTAAATTTTGGGAAAAGTTGTTATTGTGTAACAAAAAAGCCCGCAAAAATTAAAATAAAAAAACTTTTGAACTTCCCAGTTCAATCCCCCCTCCTCATCTATTTCTGTTCATATGATTTAAAATTTAAAAAATTTATTGTTTCTCTTAAAAATTCCCCAAAAAATAAAATTATTATTTTAAAAATTATTTATTAAAATTTCTACCCAAAAATGGTCAAAAAAAAAATATGTAATCACAAGGTTGAAAAAACAAGTAACATCAAGTTCAAGTTTTATTTCACTGTTAAAATATCTCAAAAAAATTTTTTAAAATTGTTCGGGTTAAATTCCCAAGGGTTTTGTTTAAAAATCCAAAAATATGTCAAGTATTTTTTTTTCGAGCTTACCGAAAAAATTTTTTTTTATTTTTTTTTAAACCCAAATGTCAAATCCAAGTTTGAATTTATTAAATTAGTTGTGGGCCTAATTTAAAAAACTTTTCAGTTAAAAATTATTTCAAATTCAATCCACGAGTAGTGGGGTTCCCGTTGTTTTTATAAAATTCCCCCAAATTTTTTTTAAAAAGCACAATATTCACATCCAGTTCAAGTTAAAGGGTTCACGTTCCATTCATTTCCACGTAGAATTCACGTTAATTTTCAAGTTTAAATTAAAAGTAAAGGTTTAAATTTCCAAAAAATTCAAAAAGTTCCAAGCAAATTCAAAAATTTTTTCATAAAATAGTTCAATGTCTCCACTTTTTTCCCAAGTTATTTTTTTATCAATAAAAAAAAAAATTTTCCTTCAAGTTCAAAGTTCACTATCTCCAGTTCACATCTCTCATTTTCACTATCACTCTCACTGTCCTATCCCTCATATTGAAAACGTTAAATACCAGATTTGTGACTCCGAGTTAATAATTTCTATTTTTTCCCATTTCAACTTTACTTAATTCTAATTCGCATCCCCTAGACCCCCAAAAAAACTTCAACTTTATTAAATCTTCTACCCCCTTTATCACTTCATCACTTATGTTCACAAAAAAATTCAACTTTCCCAAAATGTTCCTAAGACCACAGAAAACCCCACAAAAAATTCAACTTAACCAACATCGCCACTTACGCCCCACAAAAAAATTCAACTTTACCGTCCTTACGTCCCAAAAATTAATTTAAACCACTCGTCACTTATTTACATTAACCACATTATTATTAAATTATTTTTATTAACTTTAAACTCGAGCCCAAACCTTTCAATCTAGTATTTAACTTCACCCTTTTATCTATCAAAACCTCCCCATCTTTTTTCTGTTTCGCTTCTCTCTAGCCATACTTTATTTCACTAAAAGGCTCTCAAATTTACTATTTATTTCTATTTCTTTTTTTAAATTTTACATCTAAGTTTGTTTTAAAAATAATTGGTTGTCAAAGTTTTTTAATTTTCAATTCAGAGTTCCAATTCACTTTAACGTTTTCAACATTTCAACTATAATTTAAAATCTGGGCATTTTATAAAGCCCAAAAACAGGTTTAAAATTATTTTTTTTTAAAAAGTAAGTTTTTTTTTTTTAAAAAGTTTGTAAAACAAATCCAATATTAGGTAATTTTAACTTCAAAATTTTTAAATGTTATAAAAAGGGGTTAATTTTTTTTTGGGTGGAAACACATATTATGTGTGTGAAAAACAAGTGTGTGAAACCTAATTGTGTGTGATGCAAAAGAATGTTCCCTTTTCCCCCTTTAAAAATTTGTCTATAAATGTTTCCTTTAAGATGTGTTTTTAATTTTTTGGTAGTAACATTGCCAGTCAGTAAAAGATTTGTTTACTTATCTAAGAAAGTCTTTAAATTTTTATTGCTTTTTTGCAGCTGGAGTGTCTATCTGTCTGTGGAGGCGGGCCCTATGCATCCTTGTTTATGTTTTTTTAAGTCAAGGCAAGTTTTATAAGGTACTGGTTGAAATTAAAGAAATCTATCTCTCACTTTCTTTTTTATAAAACGGTAGTTTTTAAAATGTTTGTTTTTAATTTGGGCCTACGTGTTTTTCTACTGTGGTTTTAATCCCTCAAACTCCTTTAATTTTCTATCTTATTCATTAAATTTCAAGTTTTTTTTTTTTTTTAGTCACTTTAAAATAAATTCAAGTTATTTTTAAAATTCACTTTTTTATTTTATTTAGCATCAAGTTAGTTTAAAAAATTGTTGGTTTTTGGGTTTTGTGTTAGTTTAAAGTAATATTTTTTAATTTATGAAAAAAAATTTTTTAGGTTTGTTTATTTGGGCTTTGTTACCCTAGTGTTGACACCTGGGTGCCTAACCCCCTACCGATCTAATTTTAATCTTTTAATTTTAAAATTCTTCCCTTTTTCACTCTCTACTTTCTGTTTTTGCTGAAGGCTTTTTTTTCCAACGCCCCCCTTCTCTTGTTAGTTCAGAAGCTTTTAAATTTTTCCCCCAAAAACATCTGTCATTGTTTTTAAATTTTACTCTCTGTTTTACAAAATCCCACTTATCCTGAAAAAAAATTTTTTAATTTTAAGTTACGCTTGTTTTTATTTAAATTTGTTTACGCATTAAGTAGGCCAATCCCCTCATCTCTCACATCATAACTCATTTCTCACTGGTTCGTTTTTCCCCTCCTTATCGTCAACTACAAAATTATTTATGTATTCCGGGTTTAAAAAATTTCTTTTATTTCCCTTCCACTTTGACATTATTATTTTTTTTTAACACAAGTTTCCCCTTCATTTCCCGTTTTCTTATATCAAAGTCACTTTTACCTAGATTCCATTATCAACATCACTTCCACTATCAATTTTCTTTATTATACTTTATAAACGTTTTCCTTACATCACAACAAAATTCAACTTTTTACTGGGTTTCTCTCTTATAAACTTCGTCACTAACTTCATATTGTTTAGCCCTATCTCCCCCTACACTTTCACTTCCGCATCACTTACACAAAGGGTTTAACTCAACGTTATCATTATTATTATTTTTAAATTTAACCCGGAAAAACATAAATATTCTAGCATTCCCAAAACCCAAATTTTTATCATTTGTTTCATCACACGCTTCAACATCTTTTTCTATTTATCTCTCTCTACCCCTACTTTACCCGCTTTTAATTTTTGATTCACGTTCTATGATCTGCTCTCGTTCCTTGTTTCCTGATCATCTGATCTATTTTTGTAGAACATTCTCAAAGCTCCAATTTTTTCTTCCATATCTGCTCCACCTTGGAAAAATTTTTTAAAATCGCTGCTTCCCATTCTAAAAAGCCCTACTCTTCAAAATTTTTGAATCTATTTCATTAACCACTGTTTTTTGGTTAATGCCCGTATACCTGAAAAAAAATAGTCCTAGGTCAGGTCTGGGGAAATCTCATTAGGCCTTGTGTTTCCCCATCACTGGTCTAGGAGATTCTAGGCCTAGGTGGGGGTTTCAGCAAGTGGGTTTCCCGGGGTTTGTGAGGGGGTTTGGACCTTTTGGAGACCCTGACTCAGGTGTCGTGTCACTATAACATTGATTTGCTTGACACTCTCAGAAAAATCCCTTTCCCTTGTCGCCCTTTTTCCTCATTTTTTTTTTAATTTTTCATTTTCAAAATAAAATTTTGGTTAAAATTTGGCAAGCACCACGTTTATATATTTTTTAAATTTTTTATTATTAATCTCGGGTAGTGTATAGAATCAAGCCACACAGTTGGCGCGCCAATGTCGCAAAATAGCCAAAAACCCCCCACAATAAATTAAAAAAATAAAAAAAACCTTTTATTTTTCCAAAATTAAAAAAACAATAAAACAAAAATTCACTGTCACTAAAAATCAAACCTTTTGAGAAAAAAAAATTACCAACCTTAGAAGAGTGCGCCGGTCTAGCTCAGTCGTAGTTTCCCAAAACTCTGAATTTTTAAAAAAACTGAAAAAAAATTTTGAGGGGGACAGACACACAACAAAAGGTTTAAACCCAAAAATTTAACAAAACCAGTTTCAAAATAAAATTAAATGAAAAAATCAATTATTTTACATTTACAATTAAAAAAAATTTTATAAAATTCTCAAATTTCCCATAATAAAAGTTCTCATTAAAAAAAATTTTCTAAATAAAAAAAATTTTCTAGTAAAAAAAAGTTGCACCCATTTTAAAAAATTTCGTTGTAGATAGCAATTTTTTTTTCCGTTTATCGCGATTCGTATATTTGTAGATATTGCCCAGGTCCAGGGGTAAAGTTCTCGCCCAAGTTCCAATTTTCCAAATTCTCGCCCAATTCTCGCCCACGTTCCAATTCCAAAACCCCAAACGTTTGAAGAAAATCCCCAAACCCAAAGACTTTCCAAGTTCCGACTTTCCCTTGTACCCTGGTTGATCTCTCCAACCCGGACGTGAAGTCTCCTCGAGAGACAAGAAAGTAGTTTGAAGAACAGCCTTCTCTGCTCGCGTTTTTTTCGACGAAATTTTGTGCCGTGTCAGGGAAAATTTGGTTTTGTAATTGGCTTAGTCTATTACCCCCTGGTGATTAGGCAGAAGTGGGGGTTTTTCGGTCCCAGGGTTCAAAAAAACGTGACGTAGTTGCATGTAAAAATGGGATATTTTTGATCCCAACCATTCAAAAGATGCATAAAGTCGACTTGAAACTGTCATTCGGGTCGGATATTTATGAAAACGCACGTGCAATTTTGTTGCGCAAATTTTTGTGAAAGAAAGTTTCCACACTCCAAAAGCTATGTGTGACGTCACTGAATGACCAAGTTCGGTTGCACTTGCCGAAATGTAGCGCGTGAACGAAAAAACATTCATTCCCGAAAAATTTACGACTGTGACATGTTTATGTTTCCCCTGCACACAGATACACGGACAATCGTTGTAACACCGCGCGGGCCATGGCCAGACGACGCGATCAACACAAACTATCATTATTTTTTACCGGGCTGAAAAATTTGTCATTAACAATAAAATGAAAATTTTTGGCGAAATAGTTCGAATATTTTAAATGAAATTAATTTTTTCAAAAAAATTATACAATTTGAAAGGCGGGAAAAAATTTAAATTTTAAAATATTTTTTGAAATTGTCTCAATCAGACCAAAAGGTTACAGCACGGGTAAAAATAAACTTTAAAATATGTTTTCGCTTTTTAAAGGGCAGCAACAAAAATTGAAATAAAAATAACTCCCCCAATCTGCCCAAATTTTACACGCAGCCGCGCAATAGCCGTGCATTTTGCAGCGGAAGTTGGCACAGTTGGGACACATACTACGGGGAAGCGGGATCTGGGGGAAAGGCAGTTGTCCCACACGTCTCAGAAAATAGAAAAACTAGGAAACGAAACACCCCGCAAACCCTGTCGCTTCACAAACCAGGGGTTTGCCCGAAAAAAACCAGCGGTCGCGTGGCAAATTTGGGTCAAATCAACTCCGAAATTAATTTGTTTTCACTAAATCTAATTTTCTCGTTGAGTAAATTAATTAAGCTCGCAAATTAGATATTTGTTTTTTTTCGAGAAATATGTGTTTTAGTTTAAATGTCTTGAAAAAATGTTGGGGGATATTTTTGTAATCCACAATCTTCCAGTGAAATTTCTCAAGGCTTGTAAAGAAAAAAGCCAGTGCCCTGGAAGTTCGGGCCCCTCTTTTTTTTGTCCAGAAAAAAAGCTTTATTTTTGTTGTGTTGGAACACAGGGGCCTTTGATCGTAGAAATTTTTGTTCTTAGCCAGTGACAAAAACCCGTATTGTGTGATCCCGGAACGCTTTTTATCTCAATAGTTTCCAGACCATTTCCATCCATGCGCGTCTCTCAAGTTTCGTTATACCCTTTTTCTACAACACGTAGTTTCTTAACGTTTTGATAGAGTGAAAGAAATTTTAAAGTGACTACTTGAAATTTACCTCTGGGTACACCATCCCCTTTTGAATAGGAGATTGCGTCCACCTCGATACTCTGAATGTCTTCCGTGGTCATCACGGATAGGGACAATGCACACCCCCGGCACACGATCAACACACACGAAAAAACCAAAAACGGTTAGCATACTAGGGAAGCCAATCGCATGATCACTCGCTTTTATGCCATATTTCCCTATCAACCCTGGTGCGGTGTGCTCCGATTGGGGGGGTGATCGGTTTTATACAATTTAAGCAGCAAAATGAAAATAAATTGAAAAAGCGGTTATTAAAAAATTTTTAAAACAGCAGGATGAAATCAATTGAATAATGCATTCGCCCTTGCATACTAAAGAAATCGTGGCGGATCGCGGGGGGAGGCAGTGAGGCAGGATCTATATAGTTCCTCATGCATCCCCACAGCTATAACCACACGTTTTGTTGTAGTTTTAGATTTAATATAATAATAATAATAAAATAAAATATAATAATAATAATAATATATAATTATTAAAAATTATATAAAAATATAATAAATAAAAATTTTATAAAAATAATAAATAAAATAATAATAATTAAAATATAAAAATTATTATTATTATTATAAAAATAAAAATAATTAGAAAAATCAAATATTTTACGAGTCATTTCGCTGTGTTCTTTTTTATTAAATTCTGCGTTTCGATACGTCTGTGCGTATCATATCTGAGGCAACATGAAAAACTTACATTTGGGGTTGTTTTTTTTTTAATTCTTTTTCTTTTTCTTTGGCTCTGATTGGCATTGTCCCAAAAACTAGAAACATTTTGACTTCTTTATGCTGTTGCTGCTGCTGCTGTGCTGCGTTTTGTTTTGGGGAATGGGGGTGGTGGGTTTTGTTGTGTTTTTTTTGTTGTTTTTGTTTTTCGTCCCTTTAAGTATTTTTTCCCATATCGGACTCCATGTTTTACTTAATTTAAAAAACCCCCTAAGTCCTGAATCCTGAGTCATCAAACCCCCCTGCGGATTAAACTTACTCTAGGGGAAAACTGGCACTCCCAAAAAAAAAAAAAAAAAAACCGCTAATGACAACATACGTGTTATGAGAGCGGAAAAGGTAAAACAGTTGTGGTCATGGATTTACTAATTATAAACAGAAAGAATTTTGTGTTTCAGGAGAGTGTGTATGAGAAACTTACACGTAGCCCTCTGAGCGAATAATCTATTACAAATAGACTTATTAAAAATTCTCCCTTGGGTCCGGTCATTAAGAAAAGATTATCACTGATCAAAAATTTCCCCGGGTTTTTTGGACTTCCTAAAATACATAAAAAGAATATTCCTTTTTAGACAATTGTGAATGCAATGGGTCTCCCCCTGAGTTTGCTCGATTCTTTTCAAAAAAATTCAACCGTGGTGCCCGAGATAAAAACATATGTAAAAGACCAGCACATTTCGTAGAAATTCTTAAAAAACCTTTGGGGTTGACGAACAAGATCTTTTGGTGGTTTTGATGTGGTTTCACTTTTTTTTACTAATGTCCCAGTTCCGATGCAAAGGAAATTTTAAAGAAAAATTACCTCTTAGCAATCCATTACTGAGCTGATCGAGCATTGTTTTCGGGTTACATTTTTTTCTTTTGATGGTGATTTTTACAAAAAACGGCATGCCCAAAGGGAGCCCCTTATACCAGCAGTAGGAATCTGTTCTTTGTGATTTTTTTTTTTAAACAAAAGGGATTGATGCAGAATCTCAAACCAAAGGGGGGTTGAGATAGTAGACAATATTCGCAGTGTGGTCTCATGGCAGAGAAGCTTTAGAGGATTTTTTTTAATTTATTAAATGGGAACATCCAAGTATACGTTTACTATGAAAAAGAAAAGGAAGGGCGATTGGCATTTTTTTGGGCGTTCTTGTGACTCGTGGGATCCCGTGGGTCCTCGTTTTTCCGTAAACCACTCATACAAATTTGTACATTCATGAGACGTCGCTATCATCCTCCAAAGAAACACCATTTTTAAAATACTCTAGTTACCAGAGCCAAACGTTTATCAGACAGTACCAGTCTGGAATCGGAAAAAGCGTTTTGAAAAAGCGTACTAAAAAATGGCTATAATAACACAATGATTATGCGAGCATTTAAAAGAAAACCAAAACTAAGGGGTAGGGCCCACATTTTTAAGAAGAACAGAGAAAAAAAAAAAGCCATATTACCTACTAAAGTTTACAATGATAGAATTGGTAGCTCCTCCAAAACAAAAAATTCAAACAAATTCAACCGGGAAAAAATTCAAATTGATGTTCCAGTTAAAGATAAAATTCCCTTTTTAATCAGGGGGTTTTATGAAAACCCTTGTAAATGTGGTTCGGTTACATTGGACAAACCTGTCGTACAAATTGGACTAGAATTAAGAACATAGAGCGCACGAAAACCCCTACAGAGAGGACCTTTCGGGAGTAGCAAAACACGTGGTGGAAAGCTAATGGGTCCCACGCACAAGATCCTTTTTGAAGATCCAAAATTTTATGCACAGAAAAAACTTTTTCCCCGACCATAAGAGAATCGATTGAAATTGCCCAAAACCCCCCAAAAATTTTAATGGGGGTATTGGTGGTTTTAAAATTAAGTAAACTGGAGTCCGTGTAGGGAAACTCTCTCAAGACAACAACAACAACAACAACAACAAAAAACAACAACAACCACCACCACCACCACCACCACTGCCACAACAACAAAAGCACAGCAGCAGCGCAAAGCCGGAAGTCAAGATGTTTTTTTCTTTGGGCATCCAAACAGACCAAAGAAAAAAGCAAAAAATTCAACAAAAACAATCTCAAATGTAAAGTTTTTTTGTTTCCTCAGTGATGATACGCGACTATCGAAAAGTAGGGAATTTAATAAAAAAAAAACACAGCGAAATGACTCGTAAAAAATATTATTTCTCTAATATTTGGCTGTGAAAGCATAACAAGAAAATAAAATAATAATAATAAAAAATAATAATAAAAATAAATAATAATAAAAATAATTTTTTTTTTTTTTTTTTTTTTTTTTGTAGATAAATTTTTTCCATAACCTTTCATATTTTTCATTTGACCTTCCACAAAAACTGCGCATGAGCTTATCTGTGGAACTAGTTTATTAAAGATAAAGGTTTATTCACTTTTGAACACTTAACCTAATATAATTTTAAATTTATTTTTGAAATTTCCGCTGGAGTTAAACAATAAAAAAGTGAAATTTATAAAGTTTTAATTATGAATAAATTTATGAAAGAACAGAATAGAAAAAATGATAAAAACCCCGAAAAACTAAAATAAAAAAAACCCCCATAAACCCCAAATTTTCCCCACCAACTATATATGTTTTTTAAGCAAATGTCTTTATTTAATTTTTTTTCTCTAAAGAATCTAATTCTTTAATTTTTGGAGAAATTTTTTAAAATATAAAGGGACAGAGTACTTAACGTCTCTTCCCATATTTATTGTTAAAGGGTGGGAATGGGAAATTCCTGCCTTTTTGGGTCAGTTGAAGGCTTGTGGTCAAAAAGAAATTTTTTTTTTTTTGTCAAATAATGCTTAATAACAGCTTATAAAAAAAGATTTCCCCAACTGGCAAAAAATCAAAAATAAAAACAAAACCGAGCACATTCCTCACGATTTTTCTTTCTTCATATTTTTATAATTTTATTTTGTATGATATTAAATTTTTAAGTTGCGAGTAAGACCATTACCCCAAGCCGATATGTACGATAAAACTGCTCAGCTAGAGCAAAATATCCCCTTTTACGGTATTTAAATGATAAAATAAACTTTTACGGGGTAAAGTGAAAGCACAAGATTTTTGCTATTGCATAGTTTCCCTATTTGAATATCCCCGAAAAATCTTCGATCTATTTTAAAACCTAAATAGGGGTGGCTGTAACATGAAAAATTTTTTTCTGGCATGAACATATAAAAAAACTTTGCCAGCGTTTCCCGTGCAAACAAAAAATCGTGAGCAAAAACCCCTATACTGGCATTCCCATCACGTTTTAAAGGTGGGCAGATATGCACAAATTTTAGTTTTTTTCCGCGTGATAATGATCTCATGTATGGTTCCATTTCAAGGATTAAGAAAATCTGGGCCGCAAATATTCTACGCTATTTGACGTTTTATGTATTGTATAATGCAGCGTCGTCCGCAAAAAAAAAAAATAAACACTTGACAAAATCTGAAACCCTAACGTTGAATATACTAAAATTGTTTAGGACCCCCAAAATTTACCCTTTTTGGTACGCCACTGCGACATGATTTAGCTTCATAAAAATCCCACTTTTTTTTTTAGCTTCCCATTCAAAAAAATATTTCAAACCACGTTAAAAACGTCCTTACGCCTATTTTTTGTAATGCATCAAAAGGGAAGTGTATCAAGGGGGTCAAAGGGTTTTTTGAAAACTATGAACATACATATATATGACAATTTCTATCAAATTTGGAGTTTATTTTGTCGAGAACGTTTAACAGGTCTTCTGTGCTTTTTTTTCCCTTTTTTAAAACCAAAAAATTTTTTTTGTTAATTTATTAAATTTTGTCATATAGTTTATTAAACAGTCAGTCGTACTTTTTTAATATTTTTTCATGTTGGCCGTATTTTCAATAGGCCTGTAATTTTTTTAGTCGAAATGATCGCCCCTTTTTATATATTGGTCTTATAATTGAAATTTTTTAGCTCATTGGGATTTTTCTTCTTTTATAGACAAGTTTAAAAAAAACGCTTTTAAACCGGACTTTTTTGATCTGCAATTTTTGTAAATCTTTCATTCTAATTCCAAATGCCAGCCTGTTTTTCACATTCATACTATTTTTATATCTTAACTTTAGCTAACTAAAACCGGGGAAGTACATTGATTGGAGCTGTCTATCTCGCATCTTCTCCGTAGCGTAATCAACAAATTTGGGTGTCACACCGGTGGATTGTATTTTTAATTTCGTCAACAAAAATATTTGCGAATGCTCACTATGTTTTGGGATTGTTTCGCGTTTCCGAGGGATTTTTTCTTAATTTCCCCTACTGATTTTTTCTTTTTTTCTACCAAAAAAGACTATTTTATTTTTGCCATGGGGTCCCTCAACTGTTTCATCTTTTCTATTGAAATTAAAAAAATTGCCTTTTTCTTTCAAGATTTTTTTTTAACAGTATTTTTAAATTGTTGTAATTATTTCCCATAACATTTTTAAACACACTTAAAAGTGGACACTTTTTCCATTTTTGAAACCATGGTCTCTTTTTTTTTAATTTGGGAGTTTTTTTGTCACCCCGTTTTGCACTCTTTGTTTACCTTTTTTTCTCTCTGTTTGAAGCTTTTCATAAGCCCATGTAAAATTAATGTAAATTGCATCAAAATTGGCTACAGTTTTGTAGCTCAAGTAAAAACTTTCCCCTTTAATACCCTTTTAAAATTCCTGAAATTTTTTCTCGTCGATCATTTCTTTGGGGAAAAAAAAATTTATGCTCTCATTGTTTTTTTTTATCTCAATACCGGTGATACGGCTACTACATAATGACACTGACTTTATTGTTTTACAATGATTTGAGAGTAAGGTCAAAACCTCGAAGTAAATATGACTAAACATGACCAAGCCCGGGCGTGACTATCTCCTCCTTTGTCGGTTTTTTTGATGCATTGGATAAAAACCCTTCGTTTTCTAGCATTTACTGAACAGTTAACTTTCATCAGGGGGATCAAGTTTTGTTAATGTTGATGTCCCCCAAATATTACTATAATAAAAATAATAATATAAAATAATAATAATATAGTAGTAAAATAATAATAAAAATAATAAAAATAAAAATAATAAATAAAAAAATAAATTCGAAATAAAAGATAACAAATAATAATTTTATTATTTTCAATATTAAAAGGTTTTCGAGACTTGTCCGCGTTAATTAAAGCGTGATAACCCCACCACACGTCTTTTTACACTGTTCACATAAAGATTTCCCGAAAACTGTAATATTAATATTTTTTTTCGTATCATTATTCATTACTTACTATTTTAATACTGATTGCAAATAGTTCTTTGTAATGTTTTTAGTACCAAAAATGTATTTTTTTCCAACGTTTTGAAAAGTTGAAATTCATATCGGAAACCTCTTAAAATGCCCCACGGATACTTTGTTCCCAAAAACGGTTTTCCGTCCATCTTGTATTTTTCTACGTAAAATTTTTCATGCATCGACACTTCGGCAATGACCCTTCACGATTTTAATTTAAATTAAAATTTAACTCGCATACAAAAACCGTTGGGGACAAACTTGTGGCACCGACACTGGAGTAAAACCCGTATCCATGGATCGTTCAAAAGTAATCAAAATGATTCTGAAATTTCCAGATGAAAAACCCTTTCGATTCAATTGAATAAGTATTATATAAAGTACATAAAACATTCAGTCGTATTTTTTGATCACCAAGGATATTTGACCGACTCTTTTTAAGGGCAAACTCATAGTCTAAGGATATCCTGATTCTAAACTTGGAAAAGCCAAATCGTTGTTAGACGAGTGAGTGGCCTGTGTTAGTACCCGGTAAAAATTTTTTTTTCCCCCTACATTGGCCTATCTAGCCTATGTAAGGGTACAGTTGCGCATTAGACCTAAAAGTTTTCGCGCCCTTAACCAAATAAACTTAAAAAACCCCTTTTTTTTTAATTACAACTTTAAAAGCAAAAGTTCCCGGGTATCAACACATGATCGTCACTGTCTTACAACGACTTTGGCGTTTTCCAGTCTAGTTTTGGTAAGGCGCCCTTTTCAAATGTGGGAGACCTGGGGGTTTAAACCCCCCGTCGGAAAAAAATTTTTTAATTTCTGGATTGTATTTAAAAATTATAAGTAATCATACAAAACTATGGAAAAATAGACGACAAATACGAGAAAGATTGCAAAGTTTACTCAATGTCCCCGCGGAATTTGGGGAACCTTGGTCGTACCAATTCGATAAACCTTCACACAGCTATGCATGTAACCCGCCTACAAAATTTTTATAAAAAACTTTTTCAAATACAAACATTGTTTTTTAAAAAAGAAAAATTTTCATTGGCAGTCTTTTTTCAGTTTATTATTTCTTGTAGGTTTAAATCGAAAAGGGTTGTGCTCATTTTTTTAGCATTCTCAGTTACCTGGTCACGGGGTTTTGTTTAAATTTCAGCACAATCTATTTGGCCGTTTGGTCGTATGGCCCCCGGGCGACAGACATTGGGCCAGTCACGGAAGGCCGATCGAGTACGTTATAGACTGCGTTTTTGCTGCGCCACTGCTAAAAAAATTTTTTGTAGGGGAACCCGCCAAAATGCGATGCTGCCCCTCTTCGTTCGAAAAAGCTTTTTTTGAAAATTTACAAATTTAAAAAAGGGGTTTTCCCAGGGGTGTTTAAGGAACTCAATCCCTTTCATTGCATTAAACTGAGGAAAAACCCCGGAAAAATTTTGTCAGATTGCCGGCTCGACGAGATTTGAACTCGGGGGCCTCCCAAACAGAGTCGCGCGATAAGCGTCAAGATAACAGTCGGTCTGGTTCGTACTGAAAAAAATAATTAATTAAAAAAAGAAAACAAAAACCATAGAAAGGAGTATATAAATTTTAGTCAAATCTCTTTTGATTAATTCTTTTTACTATCACAAATACTGCCAAAGAAAATTTTATTTCAAATTTTTTGATTATTTTCTTCATATTTTTTTTAGGCCTGCCAATTATGGAGATGGAAAATATGGGTTTTAGGGGGACGAAAATATCTGGAAGGGAATTTGGTTTTTCGAAAAAGTGTTTTTGAGTTTGGCCCAACAGCTGATAATCAAGGAGAGACTTAGCCCCCAATCTTTCAAGCGCAGTTTTATTTTCAAAAGTCAGAATCGTCTAGTTTTCCTGACTGTTCGTGTGCTCTTTGTCCACCTCTACCAGTTGCGACAGTCTCTCTCTTTCACCCGCAAATTTCGCTATTTTCTGGATTTAATTTTTTTTTAATGCGTGTAAAATTACAACTACTAGATATAATATTTTAAACGGTCATTTAAGTGTAGTATTTTGCTATAGATATTGTGGTAAAAAAAACTTGGGGTAATAGCTTTAAGAGGACTCGTTCCTTTCAATCCTTACGACGTGGAAAATCTCGGGAAACCGTACAAGAAAAGCAAAAGTTAAAATCCATTTATCTTTGTTTCCCTTCCTTGGTTGCCGTGTCTGCAATTCCGTGGGGTATTACCAGAACGGGCCTGTCCCCCTATGTGGATCATCCCCTTTCCCTAGGGGAGGTTATCTTATTCATCAACCCTTATTAGCCCGAGAGCATAAATTTCGGGCATATATTCCTCTTACCCCTCTTTGGGGACGAACCGTACTGGGAGGGGGATTTTTTAAAGGGCTGAACCTAGCAGCATTCCCCCCTTTTCCTGAGGAAACTCTGAAATACCTCATCAGGGTTTCCGGTGGCTGGTTGGGTTTTTCATTGCATCATTTTAAAATGTTATTAGTTTTCCCAGTTTTTTTATTTGATGTGATATTTTGTTATTTTAGTTCATAGTAGTAAGTTTTTTTTGTTTAATTTTTATAATTAAAAAGAGTTTTTAAATTTTTTCCAAAGGGGTAAGATTTTAGGTGTGAATTGTAAAAATTTTTTTTTTAATTCTAATGCTTTAAAAAAAACCCAATAAAAAAAAGAAAGAAAGACAGAAAAGAAGAAAAAAAAAAAAAAAGAAAAAAAAAAAGTCCCCCTTTTTTTACGCTTGAGCTGTCAAATCGAAAAAAAATGTCTAAGCCAGAAAATGTTGGGCTTTCATATCATGTATTTAACCTGACTCTTATAACAAACAATACCAAATCCACTCAAAAAAAAAAAAATTTAAGGGGCGTTTTTTTAAAAATGCTACTCGCGACGGGTTTTTTTTTTAAAACGAAAAAATCAGCAAACCCAATTTTCCAACTACACCGCAAAAACTTTTTCCATTTCATAGCAATTTAAAAAAAAAACTTATGTAAATGGTTTTAAATTTTTTGAAATGTATTTTTAAATTCGGGTCTGAAAAGCTGGAAAAATTTTTTTATTTGCAAAAAAGTCGGGGGAAATGTCGTTGTTCCCAAAATGAATAATACTTTTAAGCCTGGAGTAAAAAATATTCGGAAAGGGCGGAGACGAAACCAGACTTCACTGAATACCATGGTGCGCTATAGGAAAAATAAATAAAAAGTAAATTTTTGATTATAAAAATTATTTTTTCTGATTAAAGAATTTATTTGGTGTACAGACTAAAGGAACCTTTTAAAAATTTTTTTTTAAAACTTAATTCAATGTTAATTGTTTAAATGTTATTATTTCAAATTCGTCAAAACGCCGTTTGAAAGTTCTCTAAAATTTTAATTATAAACACTTTTCAGTAGGTCTCTTGAACATAAACCACAGAATGTTTTTTAAAAAAGACTCTACTAAACTTACTAGCAATCATTATCATACAATAATTTAAACATTGTAAGGTAAAGACCAATATATCAAAGTTGTGAATCTATGGGGGACGGTGTAAAATAAAATCTTTAAAAAAATGTTTTCGCTCTTTAAAGGGACAACAATAATTTCAAAAATGATAATACCCCAATGATGACCAAATTAAAACGCAGACGCGAAATAGCCGTCTAGTTTCTGCCACGGATGTTTGGGACAGTTGGGACACCCGTCTACGAAAGCGGCCCGATAGGAAAAGGCAATTGTACACACGCGCAGCAAAAAGTAAATTAGAAAAACCAACCCACCCGGTACCTGTAGCATTCACAAACCAGGGGATCCCTACAAAAAACCCGCAGGGCGCGTGGCAAAGTTTGGGAATATTAATCTAACGAAATTAATTTTTTTTAGCTAAAACAAATTTTTTCAGTTTAAATAAATGAATATAAGCTGCGAGTCGAATGTGATAGGGGATTTTTTTGAAAAAATATGTGTTTTAGATTCAAAATGTACTTGAAAAAATGTTCGGGGATCTTTGTAATCCACAATCTTCCAGTGACAATTCTCGAAGGCTAGTCAAGAAGAAGCCTTTTTCTGGGAAATTCTGCCTCGTTTTTGTCCAGAATCAAAACTTCTAGTTTCTGTTTTGTGGGAACACCCGGAATTGTCGTGGTGATCTTTTTTTCTTGGCCCGAACAAAAACCGTAGTTGTGTGAGTCCTCGGAACGCGTTTATCTCAATAGTTTTTCAGGCCCTTTTCCCCCATGGCGCAGTCTTCAAGTTTTTGTTTTTCCCCCTTTTTTACAAAAACCCTTGTTTCTTAACGTGTTGATTGAAAATGTAAGAAGGTTTAAATGACTACTTCTTGAAATTCCCCACTGGGTACACCCCAAACCCTTTTAGGTGGGGAATTGCAGTCCACCTCGTACTACTGAATCGTCTTTCCTGTTTATGCACAAGCACGGGGACGGACAAAGCACAGCCACGGCACACGATACAAAACACGACGAAGAAAACCCCACGGTTAGCATACATGGGAACCTCGCATGATCACTCGCTTTGAGCCCCTACTTCCTCTATCACTGACACTGGTGTCGGTGTGCTCACTGTATTGCTGGGTGATCGGTTTTTTTACATATTTGAAGCGCAGAAGAACATCAATTGAAAAACAGGATTATACATATTTTAAAACGCAAAATGAACATCAATTTATAAAGCAGATTTTTTATCATTTTAAAACAGCAAATTCATCAATTGAAAAATGCAGGTTATTATACATTTTAAAGCACAGTGACCCTCAATTTAATATGCTGGTTATTAAAAAAATTTAAAACGCAGAAAAGAACATCATTGAAAATGCAGGTTTTTATACATATTTAAAACAGCGGGTGAACATCAAATTAATAATGCATTCAACCTAGTGACTGCAAAAAATCATGGCGGATCGCAGGGGGGGTCATTTAGGCCCGGATCTATACTAGTTCCTCATGCATGTCTCAGCTATAACCACACGTCTTGTTTGTAGTTTTAGATCTTAATATAATAAGAAAAAAAAAAAAAAAATAATAAAATAAAATAAAAAAAAAAAAAAAAAAAAATAATAATAAAAATAATAATAAAAAAAAGAAATAAAAGAAACAAATAATAAAATAATTGTTATCAAAATTAAATGGTTTTTTTAGACATTGTCCGCGTTAATTAGAGGTTTTAAACACACACACACAGTCTTTTTACACTGTTCACAAAGGGTTGTCCCCAAAAAATGTAATATTAAATTTTTGGGCTGCGTATATTTTTCATTCTTACTATTTTAATACTGATTGCAAATAGTTCTTTATAGATGTTGTAGTAGCCAAGAATGTATTGTTTTCCAAAAGTTGTGACGTTGAAATTCATACGACGTAGAAAACGTCTTAAAATGCCACCGGTATACTTCGTTCCCAAAAAGCGGTTTTTTCCGTCCTCTTGTTTCTACTAGTAAAAAATTTTCAATGCATCGACACATTTGGCCAATGGGGCCCTTTCACGATTTTTATTTAAATTTTTTCACCGCAAAAAAAAACTCTTTTTGACAGAACTTGCGGCACCCACAGGGGGGGGGTAATCCACACACATGGGTCGTTCAAAAGTAATCAAAAAATGATTCTGAAATTACCCCGATGAAAACAAATTACGATTCAATTTAATGAGTATTTTTAGTAAAGTACATAAACACATTCTGTGTAGTATAATCCCAGGGGGTATTTTAGGGGGCATACTCTTTGAAGGACAAAATCATAAATCTTGGATATCCCGAGTCGTAAAAAAATAGTTTTTCGTAGGAAACCACCAAGCGTGCAATGCATGCCCCCCCTTCAATGTTAACTAGCTATATTGAAATTATGACAATTTTGAAGGGTTGCCGAGTCTGTTTAAGAGTACTCATTCCCCAGGAAAACTCGGAAAAAAATTCAGTCGGATTGACGGTCACGACGGGTTTGAAACCGGGACCCCCGAATCAAGCGCGCGCTTGGTCAAGCCAACACTGTCGGGCCAGTTCGTTTTTAAAAAAATTGACTAAAATTAAAAACGAATAAAAAATTGAAAACAAAACGCATGCTGAGCATATTAATTTTATCGAAAACTCTTTTGATGTAATTTTTTTTTAGTACTATCACAGTTTAAAACAAGATTTATTTCAAATTTCTGACATTATTTTTCCCTTTTATTTTGTTTCGCCCAGCCGTATATATTTTTTTTAAAAGGGATGGGAAAAGTATGGTTTTAGGGGGACGAAATATTTGGGGGGTTAGGTTTTTGAACGTTTTCGATGTTTGTGCCCAACAGCTGACCAGAGTAGAGGTGTAGCCCTGCCTACATCTTTCACTGAGCAGTTTTAAAATTTCAAAAGTCAGATCGTCTAGTTTTTTTGACTGTTGTATGCTTTTTTCCCCTCTCCATCCCCCCCTCTTTCACCCACCTTTCATAGATGTAAATTTACGGCGAAGCGAGCGTCTCCATTGACTCTTATGGCTCGAATGTCTGTTTTTTTTTTTTTTTTTTTCTGTTACTTTCTTCATAAAAGGTCGCACCGTTTCTCTGATCGACCGAAATTTTTACACATGTACATCCACCAGGGGGGTTGCTGTATATTTTTTTAACAAAATCCTATCTAATCGTTAGTTATAAAAATAAAAAAAAAAAATAAAAAAAAAAAAAAATAAATGTTCCCATCGTTTTGAAATTTTGCAGGGTCAATAAGTACACCATTCTCTCCTATTTTTCAAATTTTCAGCTAAATCGGTCAAGACGTTAAAGACTTATTGGTAATCATAATTCGAAAAATGATGCTAAAAAATGAAGAAGGCAGTGAAGATACAAAGATACACTTTAGAAGGCATGACGTGAATTAGTTCAATGCAAAGATGTTGGAATAGTATACAGTGTACAATGTCAATATCCAGCTAGGCCTACACTGTGTGGTGGGCCTTATGGGAATGTCGTACTCGGTCATGTTGCACGTACCGGTGCTCGCTCAACAACGCGTCCAACTGAGCGTTTTCCTAGTAGATGGATTTGCAACGTGCTCTGTGCATCAATTATCTGTACGACCATTAAGAGCCACCACTTTGCCATCACTTTATTTCCTATTTGCTTTTACAGCCACTTTACATTACATAAATATGGACTTCTATGATGTTCCACTCAGTCACACATCTCTTTGCCAGTTTATATATTGGCAGTGTACTATTTTACACATTGCAACGCGGCTTGCGTAATGTTCCGTATAAAATCTCAAAATGTAGGCCTACGCGCTGCTCGAAGATAAGGGCTATTCTATTGGTAGTGTCGTTTGGTTTAGAGCTATTCGCTGCCTAAATATCAAAATATAGTTCTTCCACTTCATTTATCTTTTAAATAATAAAACTAATTACATTGTCAGTTTGTGCTTAAGTCAAACAATAAGAAAAAAATAAAAAATTATTTCAAAAAGCAACTTCTTTTTGGAACATTTTACGATATTGGTACATTTTAATCTTTAACGAAGACTTGCATAGGCAAGCACAGCCTATACAACTATATAATATAAGTTAATTCTTACAATGACAGGAAACAATACCAGGTTAGTGTTGCAATCAACGTAAACTGCAACGTATAGTGATGAACACCAGCAAAGCCTCGTCATAGGAAATGCCAATTGTGACAATCATCATATTATCGATCGTGGTCTCGCCTCACTGACCCATATTACTTCGCATCGCCCATCCCATCTGTGCTGCAGCCTGGGCTAAGTGCGTAACTGATAACACCTCTTACTTCACAGAAACACAGATTGACGCAAGCCCCAACTCAATGTCAACCCGAGAATACACGAAAGATTCACTTCTTCTTATCGCGTCCTAATTTCTGTTCTAGTAACCGCATCCACCTTGCACCACGATATAGGCTGGCCGGCGTCGACAACCCACATAGCGCGTGGCCCAGTTACCTTGACCCACAGGCGACAGGGACGCAGGGTCCGCGCCGACCAACAGAGATATAAATATGAATATTCGGTAGCTGATGCTCATTACAAGAGAGGGTGCTCGTGGGATCACAGCAAGACTTCGTCGAGATGCAGTCAGCGCTTCTTGGATTACTCGTGTTCGTCGTTGCTGGCGTGGCGTGTGCGAGTCATCAGCTGAGGGCGGGTGCACCGGTGAGTGATCAGCTGAGGGCGGGTGCACCGGTGAGTGATCAGCTGAGGATGGCTGCACCGGTGAGTGATCAGCTGAGGGCGGGTGCACTGGTGAGTGATCAGCTGAGGGCGGGTGCACCGGTAAGTGATCAGCTGAGAATGGCTGCACCGGTGAGTGTCAACCACCACCGTTCAGCGTCCAAGCACTGCGTCCCACAGCAGTGTCTGGACGTTGCTGCGGACGCAGAACTATACAGCCCGCCTTTAGAGGTAGAAGAAGATGGCCGCCGATGGCTCTTAGGGTTGGACGCAGGCACCAAGCGTGTGGTGGCCGACTAAGTGAGGGGGTTCGATATCTACATTGAGCAGCGCTTTGTGGTTATCTCCTCTCGTCATAATACCCACACATCTATTATACTTGAGAGCATTTATGCGAAATAGTAGATAAGTAAAAAACAAATTTGCCAACACTGAAGTAGCTAAAAGCTATATTATGATAATGCATTTGTTGTTTGGAAGACTCACATACACATCGCACTTCGTACGTTTTAACATTCAAATCTTAGTACGTATCCACGCTCCAACATTACAAGACATTATTTTAGGAGCATTCGACCATTTCTCTAAGCTGAGTTATACTTAAGGACAGGACATTCAAACATTGCTGTAATCAGTGTCATCTAAGGGACACTTCAGGAACACTCAACCGTTGCTAAAGGAGAGAAATATTCAAATAGTGCACTAAGGGAAGTTTTGGGAAACTAAACATCGCACAAAATGATACATAAGTAAAACTCACACATACTTTCTCACACTGAAACGTTGCACGAATAGTCCAAAAGCAAATTCCTGGTAGGGCCCATATTAATGAAATTGGCTCAACCCACTTAACATCTCAAATCTGATTTGACCACGTGTTAGTATGCATCTTTTGAAATAACTCTAGGGAGGTTTGTCACTTCGAATTGTGGTAGCAATTTTTTTAGCAGACATTTTGTTTTTTGGATGTGCGATCATTGAAAAGCTTAGTCGGTTTACTATCTTAAAATGTGCATCGTTGTACAAGAACATCGGATAAGATAACATTATCTGTTTTGTTTATGTTAGGCAAACCCTTTTGTGAATAGTATTTACAACAAATAACAGGAAAGTACGCTGTCTTTGGGTATTTTCATCTAAAACTAATCCAGATATTATTTATATTCTGTGTTTATTACCCAACTTCTATAATTTCTAGATTTGGTTAGTCAGGAAACACTCCCGTAGGATGTAATTGTTATTATTTACTACAATTCAGAAATTTAAAAAAACGTGGTCCGAAAGCGGACTTTTTTTTATTTTTGAATTGTAGTAAATAATAACAAATTCATCAAGGGTTCTTTCTATACAAGTGAGGCTTAACGAGGCAGTTGATGCACATACACAATGGTGGTTAAGTTATCACTAGATTGTTGTGGCAAAGTGTGCGGTAGATGTGTCTTACTCTGTGCTAAACCCCGCCCGATAACAATGAATAATGCAGCAACTCGACGCTACCTCACGCGCAGCGCTATTAATCACTGGACCAGATTTATCTACGGTGTTTCTTTCTTGGATGATCAACTGCGCGGTTGTTTATAGTCTCGTTAAACTAGCTTCACGATCACATAGTTGAGCGAGTGAAGCGAGCGTCTCCACTTGACTCTTATGACTCGAATGTCTGTTTTTTTTTCTGTTACTGCTTCGATACAGGTCGCGACCGTTTCTCTGATCGACCTGAAATTTTGCACACATGTACATACCAACTATGCGGGTTGCTGTATAGTTTTGTGGGAAAATCGTTCAAAAGTTAAAAAGTTACATTAAAGTTAATCTAAAGTTTTTTTAAAACTAAACGGCGACAAAAATGAGGTGGCCAAATCATTTAGAATGTCCGTCCGGTCACGAATATGCTAATTTTATTTTGATCCGATAAGTAGTGTAGATGGAAATTACATTATAACAAAGTACCGTTACCATGGCAACGGAAAGTCGCGCAGTTATTTGGCTCATGATAGCGGTCGAACGGAGGCTCGGATCGAGTTGAAATTTTGACCATCCGCAAGCTTCGTTCCGGATTGAATGCCATTAGTTTTTGTGGTAAAATCGTTTCAAAAGTTATAAAGTTACATTAAAGTTAATCTAAAGTTTTTTTTTTTAACTGAACGGCGACAAAATCTGAGGTAGCCAAATCATTTAGAATGTCCGTCCGGTCACGAATATGTTAATTTTATTTTGATCCGATAAGTAGTGTAGATAGAAATTACATTTTTAACAAAAGTAACGTTACCATGGCAACGAAAAGTCGCATGAGAATTCTGGTCACTATGCACGGCCATCTAGAAGTAACTAGGAAAACGCTAAAGTCCCGTCGCGTTGTTGAGCGAGCACCGGTACGTGCAACACGACCCGAGTACGACATTCCCATAATGTTACATACCAATAAGTCTTTAAGGTCTTGACCGATTTAGCTGAAAATTTGTAAAATAGGAGAGAATGGATAAAATCCACCGCCATCTAGAGGACCTTGACATCATTTCTTTGGGAAAACTATTTTAACTCTTGATTACTTCTAGGTGGCAGTGCATAGTGACCAGAATTCTCGTGCGACTTTTCGTTGCCATAATAACGTTACTTTTGTTAAAATGTAATTTCTATCTACACTACTTATCGGATCAAAATAAAATTAACATATTCGTGACCGGACAGACATTCTAAATGATTTGGCTACCTCAGATTTTGTCGCCATTCAGTTTTTTTAAAAAAAACTTTAAATTAACTTTAATGTAACTTTATAACTTTCTGAACGATTTTGCCACAAAACTAATGGCATTCAATTCGGAACGAAGCTTGCGGATGGTCAAAATTTCAACTCGATCCGAGCCTCCGTTCGACCGCTATCATGAGCCAAAAAAGCTGCGCGATTTTCCGTTGCCATAGTAACGGTACTTTGTTATAATGTAATTTCCATCTACACTACTTATCGGATCAAAATAAAATTAACATATTCGTGACCGGACGGACATTCTAAATGATTTGGCCACCTCAGATTTTGTCGCCGTTTAGTTTGAAAAAAAAAACTTTAGATTAGCTTTAATGTAACTTTTTAACTTTTTGAACGATGTTGCCCCAAAACTATACAGCAACCCGCATAGTTGGTATGTACATGTGTGCAAAATTTCAGGTCGATCAGAGAAACGGTGCGACCTGTATCGAAGCAGTAACAGAAAAAAAAAAAACAGACATTCGAGCTATAAGAGTCAAGTGGAGACGCTCGCTTCGCTCGCTCAATCAAGAGTTAAAATAGTTTTCCCAAAGAAATGATGTCAAGGTCCTCTAGATGGCGGTGGATTTTATCCATTCTCTCCTATTTTACAAATTTTCAGCTAAATTGGTCAAGACCTTAAAGACTTATTGGTATGTAACATTATGGGAATGTCGTACTCGGGTCGTGTTGCACGTACCGGTGCTCGCTCAACAACGCGACGGGACTTTAGCGTTTTCCTAGTTATATCCATTCTCAAACTAAACCCCTCAAGAATGGTGACAAAACAGTCCTCAAGATCGCGTACAGATTTACTTTAATTAATTTAACTTCTATCCGATCCAGTTCAAAAAACTGATTTACAAAGGAGGACAACTAAATAAAAGCAAAGTAATAATTAAGTAAATAACGGTGGCTTCTAGCCATCCTTGCTGATGCACAAGGCATGTTCATACAAATGGCCGTCTAGCCCATGCTTACGACAGTTTTGTAAAGACTTCAATAAAAACAACTCTAATACTTTATTTGCCACGGGCCATTACGTCAGTAGACTTCCAAAATGTTATTTGAACAAAGAATATCTAGTCGGAATGGACATTTCACCTAAAACATAGCACATAGAATTAAGGAGAGGAGGGAGATTCTTCCAAGATAAGAATCTAGGAGGGTGGCGGTAACAGAAGCTGCTAAAACATTAATTTATATTATTTATAACATCTTTACAATTACCTTCATTTTTCATTTCAACTTGAATAGGGAATTTTCATAACATTATATTTTTATGGTTTTACTGGGTTAGGGCACCTCCTTACACAAAAATATCTTATTTTCTTGATTTTGAGAATATTTTCATTTATAAAATAAGGGTGAAAGTTTCCTACATATTTTGGCGGGAAAAAAACTGGTCATACGTCACCAGCCTTCATGGCCACCATCAACCAATCAAGTAACGATACATCAAGTTAATGGCTTTCGGAAATTATCTTGGCTGTAGAAGCACATTTTGGCGTCTAGTTTGTTATAATATGCTTAATATTTTATTTTATACATTTAGTAATATCACAACGTAAGATTTAACCGCATTTTAATTGATAATAATTAAAAACACAATGTTGATTACAAAACTTGGTAAAGGACATCAACTGTTGTTTATTGTTGGCCATTGTTGTAAGAACCAAAGACTTTGGTAAAAGGAGGGAATTTCGTTGTTTATCTAGACGGCCGTGTTCGTCATGAGGGCTGGTGACGTAGGCAGCCGTTTCAAAATAAATGAGCGGGAAATTTAAAAGGTCAAACTTGACCCTCAATAGATATTGAACGATTGACTTTAAAAACCTTAAATTATCGTTTATATCATTTTTAGACGACTATCTACATATTGCACATACTTTTACCGATATCTGGAACTTATTCAAATTCCCTATTCAATACACATATGCAAGGGTTCGGATAAAATATTGCTAAATATCCTATATTTTCTTTTCATCGCTTACCTAATCACCATGTAACCAGTAAAATCTAGGTAACTAGTGTGCTCTATGCACTTTCTGTATGGTTAAATACATTGAAACATAATTGTATATTTTGTAACTTTGAAACATGGGCTTGGTAAGAGAGGTATCCAAGTTGTCGTGACTCTCTCTTCTCTCAATAGACAGGAAATAGAAAAAATGAAGTACATAATAAATTCTGTGATGTATCTTACACTATATACCAAAAAGGTTATATTTAAGCCGCGTGGTGGCTCTTTGAAGCATTGAAGAGGCAAAGATTGAAAAAGCCCGTCTTGGGAGCCACTCTGCTGTCTTATGAATACAATTTCCACCATATGATAGTTCGAAGAAGGTCCTATAAAAACCGGAGTGGGAACTTATAAACATTATCGTTTTAGAAAAGTTTACAAATTGTACGTGAACTTTTGATGTTATTATTATTATTGTTGTTAATGTTAAAAGCACCAACAAATCTTACCGTGAATATACAGCGCGTGTTCCCCCGTTCAAATATCGTTGGTGGAGGTGCCAAGTATACAATGATGATTCAATGTTTACCGCGTGTTGTCTTGTTAGCAGGCGCAAGGTGGCAACTTGACAGTTTGATACGTTTCCAGGCGCAAGGCGGCAACTTGACAGCGTGATATTATGTTTCCAGGCGCAAGGCGGCAACTCGACGGCGTGATATTTTGTTTTCAGGCGCAAAACGGCAACTTGACAGCGTGATATTTTGTTTCCAGGCGCAAGGCGGCAACTTGACAGCGTGATATTATGTTTCTAGGCGCAAGGCGGCAACTTGACAGCGTGTTATTTTGTTTCCAGGCGCAAGGCGGCAACTCGACAGCGGAGGGGAAGCCTCTGAACGAGTTTCTCGAGTGGCTGATGAGCATCACAGGCGGCGCCGGGGTTTCCCCGACCAAACCACCGCCTGCTAACGACCCCGAGCCGGCCGCCATTGACCCCACCTCCTGCGCCGCGTGCGGTAAGAACAACAACAACAACAACAACAAACCATTCGGGTCACTCGCGCAAAGCCAAAGTATGCAAGATGTGCGGTAAGCAGTAAGCACCACACCATACACTTAATAACTAGATTCAACTGTGCCAAACATACAAGCACCACACTAAATTTAATAAAAACTTTCCATATCAAACACTAAAATTATTATCCTTAATTTTTTAACTAAACTCAACAATGCCTAACACGATAAAGTTTAGTTTCGTAACTAGATTCCACAATGTCATACACAACAGGCACACCAATAGATTCCGAGTTATTTAGGAGCGCATAAACAAAGCAAGTCCCTGGATTTAATTAATTGACTCGAATCAACAAAGCCAAATATTATTAGAAAGGCGGCAGTTTGAAAGCTATTCAAGGGAGCCCAGAATAGAATAACAAACTCAACGCTACATTTAATCACTACGTACCAAACCAACAACAATGAAACTAGATTTAATAATGATAAATTTAGATTATACCAAACACTACACGCAAGTTCCTCGACCTAATAATAATTATTATGTTTTTTTAATTTTTCCATGTTATAATAAATAATATTAATGATACATCCCTCAGTAATACAATACAGACTTGAGACATATAAGAAAATATACTATGAACTATGACGACTCTAGAAGTAAAGTCCAAGTGCGATTTTATATCAGTGCTAGCCCATTCAACCACTGTCATAATGTGAACTTTGGGGTTGTATTCTATCTTGAGCCCCCCTTTTATCGCTATTTTATTATTGTATTTTTTTACATATACGTCCATACAGCAAAGCTGGTCAGACCCCTTTAGCTTAATACGTGATATTCAATGTTTGAAATAATAAAATACTCATTGCTGTAGCTTATGTTTCAGTTCAATCCGACACAAGGTAACTCTTGTGACATCTCTTTCCTTCCGGGCCCTTCAATATCAACAGCGGAAATGCAACGTGACAGGCTCTTCTTTTATCATAATATCAGTTAATATGAATACTCTTTATATAAATAAATGAATTCGTATTTAGACCTACCGACTCAGTTACATTAAGAACTTTAAGATTCTTGTGCTGTTGGAATAAGATTTAGATACTGGTATCATGAAAACTACAAACGGAAATAATGTTATTAACAACTTTTTAATTAGATAATGATAAACAATGTAACACTTTAACAGTTGACAAAATAAATAGAAACACATTTCAAAACAGTAACAATAATGTGGATTCTCAAACTCATTGACAGACGATGGATGTAAAAAATATAGCAAAACAAAGCCGGTTTATCATTGCACACTTAAAAGTTGGGCCCCTATTTTTTTTAAGCTTTTAAATAAGCAATAGTAAATCACAATAATATTCTTGTTAAGTTTATTTATCACCAATCATTAAATCATGGAGCTAAAAACAAGTTAAAAGTCCATGATTAAAAAACACAATTTAAGTTAACTTTAAAATTTTATAAAGACATCAAATATATTTTAAAATGTGTAAAGTACTGTCCATCTAAACTCTTAAAAATAAACAATGTAAATGAAGGAAACGTTTTCAGGGCTAAACTAAGAGTAGAGTAATATAGAATTATCCAGTGTCGTAGGACAGAAGAATAGCTCATCAGTTCACATTAAAGATTTGAAGGGTTTTATTTGAATGAGCGAAGAGAAACTTAAATTTTTCACTCACCCTGAGAAAAATAGCTCGGGTGTTTTTTTTTATGTTTGTTCGCTCTCTACCGGGCAAACGGCATATTATGCAATCTTAGTGAAATTTTCAGGGGACCTTCTAAATGTCTGAACTTAAGATCTGCCAAAAAATCGTATTTTTAGGGTAACGAAAAAAAATCATTCCATTCAATTTCAGCAGAAACTTTAACTGAAGTAAACGTAAAGGAACGATGTGTAGCTTAAACCCACATTATGGCTCTGTGTGCACCTAATTGCCGCCAGTGAAGGGCGTCGAGTGCAGACTGTAGAGGTTGCGTGCAAGCTCAAATAAATTCACTTGTCTGGTTGAAATTTTCTTACATAACCAACCATTGGGCATTTTAAATTACATGCGGGCATTGTGCGAAGTAAAGCACTGATGTCATAATCAGCTGTATTAGCGAACAAGAAAAGATTTGTCCCAGATAGGAATTATGTATACGCTCACTTAGGGTGTGTCTGAATATTATTCCAAGTCTAGGTCCAAGTCCAGGGGTTATTTACTAATTGTGACAACAGTCGACCGACAACTTGAGTGAGCAGAGCAAGTGAGAATTGCCACCTCGAATTTTCATCATACCAAGTAAAATAGTAATTGCTTACATTTGCTTTATGGAGTTGTTGGCAGACGGCATTTAAATTGTTAAATGTGTAGCTGAATTATTGCCAATAAAAAGCTCATACGCTTGGCTCAACGCTGTCATCATGCAGCTTGTGAGTACTCTCCGAAACTAGAGGGGAGCTTTGACATTCGTCGTCCGGGACTCCCTTCTTCCTTCACCCAGATCCCCGACGACGATGATGACGACGACATGAGCCCTGCCCCCTCTCCGCCTGTGGCAGGATCTGTCCAGCAAAGCTCTGTCTTCCCAGCATCCCTTAGACCGGGTGCGCCTTACATCGTATCAACTAAAGTTGAAAAGAGAGAGGAGGGGGGAGGGGGATTCAATAAGCGAAGAGAGTGTTATAGTTGTGATCCATCGTTAATATTCAGGTTTCCAGCAGATGACCCATTGCTTCTGTGACAGATGTCCGCCGTAAATTTTTGGGGACGTACAATATGTATTTAGGATCTTCTTAAATTGTTCACTATAGTAGTTATTCTCCAGCTTCAGTCTTAGTTTTGGTCCCTGGGAAAAAAGGATATAAGTCAAGTTACATAGTCCCTAAAAGGAACTGAGTTTAGAGAGAAGGAATGTGTCAGATTCTCAAAAGAAAACTGGCTTCTTCAAATTTTAAAGTTAACTACCAAATCAAATTGTGAACGATCTAAAACCGTCTAAAATTTCCCTAATCCAAACTATTAAATTATATAATTTCAGGCAGTACAATTTAATAAGTATTAACAGGGAATTGGTGTGTGTAATTTTAATCACAAGGAATGACGACAATTGAAAGAATATATAATAAAAAAACGTTAAATTCGCTCTAAATCTCACATGACAGTGGTTTTAAACACTTTTATTCCATAAAAACGCTTTGATTCCCTGAAAAGTTAAAGAAGGTACGTCATTTGATAATCATTACATCGATCTATTCTACTTCCTCGAAACGATCAAATCAGTATTTCCAAGTCGATTATTTTCCCCCTTTTTCGGCATACTTCCTCGCGCCATCACAGGGGACACTGCCTGCAACAAAAGATGAAATTAATGATAGGGTTTTTCAAGTTCAGGTTACAATTTCACTGTGGATTTAAGCTAACTTTAAGAGGGAAAGGTTAATTTGGCAGTTTTGCTGTGCATAGGTGTTAATAATAAAGCGAGCATTTCAATTTCTTTTCCGTGACATATGTGCAATATCTTACAAAAGTAGTGTCAGCCAGCCGAGCGTACATAAATTTGCTACAACAGGTTGTCCTATATCGCCTTTATTGGATCGATTGTTGCGTTCGATGTAGATGTGCAAAGGTTCTGTAATATAACAAAATATTTTATTTTAAGTCACGTTTTCCGGGTACGCGCTCCTCCTGCTTCTACCTTATGATTGACTCCGCCGTGTCTGTGTCGTAGCCTGCGGCCGGACGAACAAGAAGACCCGCATCATCGGAGGCCAGGAGACCAGATCAACGAGTACCCGTGGATGGCGCTGTTGATGTCAGCGGCCGGTTCTACTGCGGCGCGACGCTCATCAACAACAAGTACTTGCTGACCGCCTCGCACTGGCGTGGACGGCTTCACCCGTCCAAGATCACGGCCAGGCTGCGCGACCACCAGCGAGACTCCACCCTCGGAGGTGACGCACTTCGACCGCAAGATCGCGCAGATCCGCAAGCACAGGGGGTACACGAGAACAACTTCAACAACGACATCGCGCTGCTCAGGCTGGACAGGGAGGTCGGGGAAACAAGGGGACATGATGCCCGTCTGCATGCCGCCCAGAGGTAGGTTGAGCCACATTCACCCCACCTCACATGCACCCTCACATGCCGCCCAGAGGAAAGGTTTAGCCCACATTCACGCACCCTCACATGCATCCTTACATGCCACCCAGAGGTAGGTTGAGCCACATTCACGCACCCTACATGCCACCCAGAAAATAACATTCCCTAACATACTAAAAACCAAACATTCACGCACCCTCACATGCACCCCTTACATGCCAAACCCCGAGGTAGGTTGAGCCCACATTCCAGCACCTCACATGCACCCTTACATGCCGCCCCGAGGTAGGTTTTAGCCCACATTCACGCACCCTCACATGCACCCTTACAGCCGCCCAGAGGTAGTTGAGCCCACACTCACGCACCCTTACATGCACCTTACATGCCGCCCAGAGGTAGGGTTGAGCCCACATTCACGCACCCTTACATGCACCCTTACATGCCGCCCAGAGGTAGGTTGAGCCCACATTCACGACCCTTACATGCACCCTTACATGCCGCCAGAGGGAGGTTGAGCCCACATTCACGCACCCTTACATGCACCCTTACTTACATGCCGCCCAGAGTAGTTGAGCCCACCCATTCACGCACCCTCACATGCACCCTTACATGCCGCCCAGAGGTAGGTTGAGCCCACATTCACGCACCCTTACATGCACCCTTACATGCCGCCCAGAGGTAGGTTGAGCCCACATTCACGCACCCTCACATGCACCCTTACATGCCGCCCAGAGGTGTTGAGCCCACATTCACGCACCCTCACATGCACCCTGACATGCACCCTCACATGCACCCTTTTCATGCCGCCCAGAGGTGTTGAGCCCACATTCACGCACCCTTACATGCACCTTACATGCCGCCAGAGGTTTGGTTGAGCCCCATTCACGCACCCTCACATGCACCCTTACATGCCGGGCCCCGAGGTAGTTGAGCCCACATTCACGCACCCTTACATGCACCCTTACATGCCGCCCAGAGGTAGTTGAGCCCACATTCACGCACCCTCACATGCACCCCTTTCATGCCGCCCAGAGGTAGGTTGAGCCCACATTTACGCACCCTTACATGCACCCTTACATGCCACCCAGAGGTAGGTTGAGCCCACATTCACGCACCTTACATGCACCCTTACATGCCACCAGAGGTAGGTTTTAGCCCACATTCCGCACCCTCACATGCACCCTTACATGCCGCCCAGAGGTAGGTTGAGCCCCCACTCACGCACCTTACAAAGCACCCTTACATGCCGCCCAGAGGTAGGTTGAGCCCACATTCACCGCACCCTCACATGCCACCCAAGATGTAAACATTCCCTAACATACTAAGTAACAAAACATTCACGCACCCTTACATGCCGCCCAGAGGTAAGTTGCATTGCGTTCACCTTCAAGTACTTGCGTGGACAGAGCATGCTATACCACAGAAAACAGATTTGTGGCTATACTGAAACACGTAGGTTGTAACCTTGAAGCCAATAAGCAATGAGCCTATTGGTCAGTTTAGTTCGATGTCCCTCAATTGCAAGTGTGATTGCACCGCCATCTGGATGTAAATGGTAGCGGCAGCCTCCCCAAACGTTCAGACGGCGGTGATTTACTATACGAAGCCACTGCGCGCGGCGGCCATGTTCGACGTCCCTACCAACCCAGACGAAGCAAGCCACTGCGCGCGGCGGCCATGTTCGACGTCCCTACCAACCCAGACGAATCTTTCACCATTATTCGTTCATCACTAGTCATCACCAATCTACACTTATCGTCACCGATGGCAATATGCATCTACATACATGTTAACAACAATAATCAATAACGGAGTATGGGGAAAATAACTTTGTATCCGTATCAGTGTACACAAGAATGTTTTTATTCACCGTAAGTGGCTGTTTGTTTCCACAACAAGTGGCTGTTAAGTCGCTGAATCAATCATCCCAACTCCCGGGGTGTCAGGTCCCATCTTGAAGCAAGTGTGTTTACTACCCCTCTCTCTCAGAACACGCTCACTTCCTGAGCGCCGCGTCAAGATTCCTGGTGCATTAAATCACAGCTTACATGTTGTATTCATGAACGGGTTAGCCCGAAGCCTATTTCTGCTCCGTACGTCCGAAGTTACGTAGCATGCGAGTAATTTACATCAGAATCACAATGGCGCTCAATTACATAATTACATTATGGAATAAGTACCATTTAAGCTCCACGATTAAATAATGCACGTCAGAGATGATGATAATAATAAACAAGGCACAATGGCTGCCTGTTAGTTGCAACCATGTTACCATATTACTCTGCGTATGTGATTTATTAGATCGGCGAATCATGCTAAGTCTGTAAACCCGGCACCTCCACCAAAACTCTAGCTATCTCATTGAAATCTCATGGTTGGATGTATGTATTGCATTCCCAGTCGTACAGTCTTCTTTACTGGGCTTTATAATGATGACATGGGTTCCCCCCTCGCCTCCAGCTTAAATTTAATCGGAACAAGTGGTTTCTGATAAACTCGCAATTTCGATGCACTTCTTCACTCTCTGCAATGAGCTCTAGCAAACGCATTTTTTCAGCTAACGAAGGTTTTGCCTCACTTGTACGTGTAACTTGAGCGTGATGTGAATATCGGGTACTTGTGCCCGCTTGTTCCATCTCATCTGAACACATGAGGGGCACAAGTCCCACTGTTCTTGAGTGATATTATCATACTTAATGTTTAGGATCGAGGGAGTCAGAACTGTATGAATCATTAATGTTACAGCCTCCACAGGGATACGGATGAAAACTCGATTCTATCTAGTCACTAAAAACTTGATTGTAAAAGTTATTTTGATATGAAGCTTTCACGTGTAGCCTGGAAAGACTGCACGAATTAATTGCGGAAACTCCCCATGTGTAATTTTCTGTATATTTCGTAAAATATTTCAGATTTTTGGATCTGTTTTACGTTCAACTGCTCGAACACAAGTTGAAGTATGTTGACTTATCCGATCGAGTCGAGATTTAGTAATGTGTTTGACTATTGGCCTATCACTCTGAATGTTTGATTACAAACAAAGCAAGATGTTGTAGTCGTTGATGGTGGTGTGATCTGATGTTTTCACCTACCTAACTGAACCTTGTCTTCCAGGGCGAAGCTTCACGGGGCTACAAGGGATCGTGACAGGATGGGGGGTGACCAAGGCGGGGGGTTCCCCCTCCCAGACCCTCATGGAGCTGACTGTGCCGGTCATGTCCAACACAGACTGCAGGAAGAGCGCGTACGGCGAGCGGAAGATCACCGACAACATGATGTGCGCAGGGTATCCCGAGGGCAAGAAGGACTCGTGTCAGGTGAGTTAATAATGTCACATCACATCCTTGGAAACCTGCGATATGACTAAAGAGCCCATTCCATAAGATATAATAGTCGCAATATGGAGGCACTATAACAAGGGGAGTCTTCGAGCCCCACGACCTCCCCAGACAGATAGACTGCTGGATAACCTGTAAACTTGTTGGGTAACCAAGTTAATTTCACTCATCGTAATAAGGAAATTTCAATTTTGCCAATAAGGCGCAACAAGCCTGCTCTGTTTGATAGCGATTGACATATTCATAGCGATACTCACGCTATCCCTATAGAATCTCAGCCCAGAGTAATATTTCAACAGCTGAACTGGCTGAAATTGAGTTACTTTTGAAACAATCTCACAAGTTTATAAACAATTACTAGAAAAACATTAACATATTATGTAAAATGTATAAATGTCTATGCATAAAACTAGAACTCTTTGTCTGGCCAAGGTGAGCTTGCTAACCGTCCCTCTTGTTGCCCTACAGGGAGACAGCGGGGGCCCTCTACACGTGGTCAACGGGACCATCCACCAGATCATAGGGGTGGTTTCCTGGGGTGAGGGGTGCGCGGTGCCCAACTACCCTGGGGTCTACGCCAGGGTCAACCGCTACGTCACCTGGATTGAGAAGTACACTCAGGACGCGTGCTACTGCAAGCCCAGCTAGTAGTCCTAGGTTGTGAAATCCCAGACTTATTTATCATTCTAGGTTTAGAGAAACGAGTGGTTTTGAGGAGTGTTTGCAGTTGGTGGTGTACAAGGATTCCTGATCTCAGTATTGAAACAATAATTGATAAGCGTTATCAATATTGTTTTTACTATATACATTATCTTGTATATATTTTTCTGATCATAATTATGTTTTGGACTACGTTTTTATCTTTATTGAAAGGGACCTACTCGAAATATTGAGCTACAACAGAATCATGTTGAGGTTAAAAACTGATTGATGCATATTACAGAACCGAAATGGTTAAAGCAAAGTAACGATAATTCCGTTTGATTTAGCCCAGATTATTTCGTCAATATGAGAAACAACAAGAGTGACAGGTCGTTAATCCCTTGATAAGAACTCGTCAACAAAGTCTGAAAGCTCATGCTCTGATAAATGCCAGGTTAAGGGGTTGTTTCGCGTGGCCTAGCTCCGTGCTGAATCCTTACTGAAAACAAATCTGTAGAACACCGACGCTGGACTCGACCTGATAATACTTACAAAGTTGAACCCAGACCATGAGACCAGTTGTATAAAGTTATTCCCGAGTAGATCTTTTATTATGGAGCTTCAACGTCTCTGTAGTTATTAAGATGTCAGTGTTGTGTTCACGTACTTAACAGGTTGGTTATTAAGTTGATGATTCACAAATACCTTGAAAAGATTCCGAGGATGTAATTAGGGTGTCACAAAATGGAGCTTAAATTCCTGCTGCAGTTATAAGCAACGCACACTGCGACTAGTTGCTCGGATCAGCAGCAGCTGCAGAAATTTCAGTTGGATGTTGTAGCTCACTCTTACATCGTCAGCACCTCTTCAAGTGTTCTTTGAATCAACTTTATCAACACCAAGTGTTCCAAACTAGAATATATAATAGAATGCAGCTTCCTTTCTTGGGAGGATCTTAGCAGTCTAGAGTCTGAACCATACAAAGAGGGAACTGAGCGAAATGTGGCCTGAATGATACGACTTTTTCCACATTTCATTCTTTAGGATTTTAAACGTTATCCTTCTCAATGAATTAGCCAGACTGTGAATAGGGTGTATGCACTTGGTAAGGCTATGCTGAGGATGTTATCATGATTGGCATTTATAGGGCTGAACAACAGTCAGGACTTTCTTTGAGTTCATATTGTCGGGATTCTTCTTGATATTGTACAAACTACAGAGACTAGTCACACCGATATGTTGTAGGGTGCACTGAAAGTGATGAACATTAAGGTATTTAATGGCAGAATTGTGATATTCTTTACGCGTTGCCAACATAACCAAGATAAATATTAGAACGGGAAGGAATTTTGAGGGTGGAAATAAGTGATAAAGAACGAATTAGCCGAATTGTGAGTAAGTGTCTGCTCTTCCCCCTAACTCATTCAGTGTACTTAGAGCCAACGTGGGTAGGGGCAGCAGGATAGAATAATTTATTGTGCATGAGAATAATAATTGTGTGACATATTCACTGATCATTCCGAATTCAACTCAGTGGACTGTGGATTTGGAAGGACAATAATTTATTGGATAGCAGAATTGTGATATTTGTACTTCTTGTCAACATATTTTACCTCTATAGGGTCAGGGAAATGGTGTGGGGTGAAAAGCTTGAGGGTATTCTATGGTGGTTAGCCTATTTACTTATTATATTTCACGTCTACATCACAGCGTTCTGGGCGTCATGCTGAAGGGATTGAGCTAAGCTCTGAATAGGATCTCACATCATTTGAAATGTAATCAACACAGTATTGTTGAAATAAATGTTTTATTTACATTGATTCTATACACGAAAGCTCTGCTTGCAAAGCAACATATTACGTAACTGTTTGTCTTTGTTTATTTTTAACAACCTGCTAGTTTCGATGTTTAGATTGTAAAATATTGTGCAAGGTTTTTGTTATGCACAATATTTTCAGTCATAAATGAAAGATGTTGAACGAAGCTAACGTTTAAACGTATGTTAAGAAAATAAGTAATATATTATGAAAATGTTCTCACGTTGTATTTGTAATTTAAGTTTGTTACTCGTCAAACATAATCGTCCGCATTGACGCAAGTTACAGAGCTGAAAGTTTATTTATTGGGCCTTATGTTTGACGAGAATTATTAACTAATCGATTGTAAATATTGTTAATTAAGTTTATCTTTGCTTCAACAATTTAAATAATTGTTCGTCTTGTTTGCTTCTTCTTCTTCTCTTGTATCACATGTATAGTTCACATCCACTTATAAACAATACGGACATTGCCATGTTACAAGCATGTGCACTGTAATGTGTACAAATAATATCTTCGACTTGCTTGAGATTCATAGAAATAAACACAAAGTTTATAAAATTATTCGTCTCAATGTACTTCATGAAAATTAGATTTGTTTTTGTGTAATGTACATACAGTTAAAGTTATAAATACTTGTTTGTGTCATATAGACGACGTTTGTATATTGACACTCAACCACTTTACTCACGCATCGTTTTAAACTAGAATACTGGATGGCAACGGCAACGTCCATGTTTGCCCCGTCCAGTATTAGAGCACGCACAGAAACCACAGCTTGAGATGGGGGGCGCGTCAACCGCCTGTTAACGTGTATTGCAGCCTGTTTGGCGCAGTCTTCTCTCATCTTGTAAACACACTTGTATCGTTGTTGCACGAACTGTGTATCCATGTCAGAGGAATGTCGAATAAAGCGCAGAAATCAACACTTATTTGTAGTTAGTTCTATGAAACACCCGCCGCTCCCTCCCCATCCTGTGACGCGTTCTCTCCCTTGTCTGCTATCCAGAACGTCTCCATCTCGCCCTTGCCCTGGAACCAGAGATACGTCACATCCACATTAGCTCATACTTGCTTCTTACATTCTCGTGTACTCAGTTTAGCAAGAGTGTGCGTCTCAACTCTAGTAGAAGAAACTTTCTGCATGCAGGGTAGTGAAAACTCGAAACTACGCCATCAGTGACATAATTACCTTCAGGTTAAGTACTAATCATCCTTAACTCAAGTAGCAAGTTAAGTGAAATCAGTTTACGAAACTTTGTAGCTAAACAGAAGTTTCTGTTTATCTACTACAATATTAATTATTAAGTTGTGAAAAGATAAAAGTAATTTTTACGCGCATTAAAATTTCTCAAGACATTTTTCATCGCATCTGTTTGTGATTTTATATTATTGTATAAAAAATATGAAGGCATCTATCATAGCACTTTTTCATTTTAAATGATAAAAGAAAATAAACAAGAAGTAAATTCAATTTTCTAGACTAGAATCTGTCAAAATGGTCAAAAACACCCAAATAACTACGCCTTGGCTGATTGATCTATGATTAGTATTGAAAATCTGATAGAATAAAGGCGTTAATAGTATGTCCTTCATTATCAAGTATGCCAAGTTGTTTAAAGGTGAAATGATTGATGGCTGTAGGACAAGGAACGCGCCGAACATCAAATCACGCCGGCTTCCCACTCGTGTGTTTGTTGTTTGGTGCAACGAATCCTACTCAAGTTGTGAATTATTTCGTATTTACTTTGACTGTGACGATTCCTCTGGGTTCTATGACGTACGCGTCTGGAGGCAGGAGCTGCTGTGTCCCGCTGGAGACGTGGAGCTTCCCTGGCTGGAAACAAACATAGCTCATTAGAGACAGATCGACCATACCGCCATCTGCAGACAAAACAATAATTAGGGTCAAATACACTTCCACCATTTCAAGATTTTGTTACAGCGTTCTTTTAAACCATCGCAATCATTTAGTAAATTATAATTCACAATGTTCAATTTTATAAATATGCCCAGTCCTTTCTACTTGTTTTTGACTGAAAAAAAACTGATTATATTGGACAACAAAATGCTTTTTTTGTACACTTTAATACAAAATAGTCATATTGAACACATCTGTATGAGTAACTCCTAAACTGCGTCTTCGCCTCCGTTCCGAGCACTAACGTCATATGTTTCATTACACTCGTATTTGCCACCACCGGTTAACTTGTAGCAATAGAGGGCGCAGGAACAGGGGGCTAAAAGGCCTGTGCCCCTGCATTATTTAGAAAAGTTGAGATCTTTGTCTTTGTTCGGTTAGGTCTCTGTTATATATCCTGGCCCCGCGATATAACTCATGTTCATAACATGACGCTCAACGCAAGGTGCATCGAGCGGGTGTCCTGGCTGAGTGCCACTGACGCCAACATCACATCAATGCGCGCCCTCCATGAGGAACATCGAACATGCTAGGGTGCCAGATTTGCGCTTATAATGGAAATGTCAAGAAAAGATAGAATCTGAATGTGAGTTTTTCATATACATCTACCCGCCCAACTTTGATATTATTTATACTTATACATTGTGTGACACTATCGTATTGTCTTATGCTTGGAGGTGCCCCCTACTCGTGCGTCAAGGTCAAACTCCAGCCCCTTCTAACAGAAATGCTGCAGTGTACACGTGGCGATCATACTGTATACGTTAGTTCTCTTCTGTATTTATCACTGTATCCTATTATGGGAGCGTTTGAGATGATGGTCTACTCGGTTGAGGCGTGGGTGTTGAGAATTAAATATATCGCAATTTGTTTGTTTTAAATATTTGTGGTGTGCAGGTTCCCGAAATATCTGTTCAAATATTTGGGGTCCGACCCGACTGTCAAAAGGGCACCCGATTTTCGGGTAACAAGAAATTAATTTTTGGGTGAATGGTGGAGGTGCCGGTCCGTGATTTACGGACGTTATTGGTGGAGGTGCCGGTTTAGTTTTTTTATTTAAACCTTGTGAACAAAACGCCACTCAATACAATGCTCACGGTCAGCAGGTCAGCAGGTAACAGGTGGTACTGTTGTTGTACTATCTTACCATGCTGGTGGTCTGCATCCTAGCCGCTACGTTGACCGTGTCTCCAAACAAGCAGTACCGAGGTAGTTTCAGGCCGACTATCCCAGCGACGACCGGCCCGGAGTGGATCCCTGGTGAAACAGTTGAATAATATAGTGTTATACTTCATTGCTAGATCCGGTCAGGTAGAGGACCAACACAACCTGTGTTTGTATCAATAGGTAGAAATAAAATTTTATTGTTTAAATAATATTTTATCAACCCGGACTGTAAAGAACTTGCGTAAAATACCTTATGTCGAGAACTATTTCTATACTTATTAGGGAAAAGGAAGATAATTCTTCACATAATGTGGTTAAAAGTATTGTTTTGAATCTTGTCCGACAAAATAATTACTAAGAGATCATGTGATAATATTGGTCTACTGTATAAGGGTGTGTGACGCTAGCCATTCACAATCTCCTGTACACTGAACTGAATAGATGTTTCCATTAAAAATATAACTTTTGGAACTCCATTTCATTTCCATTTCGTCTTCACTGTATCCCACCACCTGAGACAATAACGAAGCAAACACAGAAGCTGTGGTATTAAGTGAAGGCTAACGATCGGTACTTCTGATCACTGGCTGGTCAACAAGTGTCGTATCACTGATAAACAATCTTTTGACTCGCCCTTACCTAATCAATCGTCCTGTGAAAGGTGTTTGTTTGACCACCACCGGCATGTAGATATAGCTGGCCATCGCTTTGCCAACCGTTCATGCAGGTTTTAGTACGTTATGTACGTTATGTTTTAGTCGGGTCAGTAGTAGCTACATGATGAGAAAGTTTCAGACATTTAAAGGCTGTGTGGTGTCAAAGTGTTGAGAAAGTTGTGGGAAAGTCACGGTAAAATTATGGTTAAAATCTGGTGGAGTTCTAGCAAAGTAACGTGAAAGTTATAATAAAGTTCTGCAAAAATGTCAGGACGGTTATGGTTCAGCTATGGAGAAAATATGGCAAAATATCGGCAATTAAGACAGTTAAAATGAAAATCTGGAAAAGTTATGGCAATGTTCCGGCAAAACTCTAGCAGAAATCTGGAAATATGTACAGACTGTAATGATCGAGTTCTGGCAATATGTCAGGTAAGTTATGATTAGCAAAGTGTCAGCAAACATTTGCCGGTAACGGCCCGGTAGCACGCCACAAGTAACGGCCGGCTGATGGTCAGTGGGACACATCAAAGCCCGTCGTAACTTGCCCAAACGGCTGGGCTATTAGTGCCTTAGTGGTTAAAGCCAGCTTAGTTATGGCCAGCCGCTTTTTAACCAGCACTGCATGGGTGGGAAGGTGCAGAATTTAATTCATTAAAATAAAAAGGTAATAATTTCAGCTTAACGATATATCAAAATATAGTTATACTTGGATGCTACAATGTATACCGAGCTGAGATAAAGGGATATAGATAGACGACTGGAGAGCTGGCTTATGGGGAAGAGGATTAGTCTTCACTGATAACCCATCGTAAAACCTACCTATTCGAACTTGTATCTCTATCCCCGATGGCAGCAGTAGCTTCTTGACTTGTCGTAGTAGGCACAAGGAGACGTCCACTGTGTTCTGTGCATGTGTGGACGAGGGCTCGGGGGCGCCAGACACGGCCATGTAAACTTGTCCAACTGTCTCCACCTGACAAAAAATACAACAATGGCGCAAGTCATAACATGTCAATTTGGCAACAGTGATAGAAAACAACAAAAAATATATTTTAGTTTTAATGTTTTTAATGTCATTAATTTTCACTAATTATGATGTTTCTGGTTTTTAAAATATGTTTTAAAAAATCAGGAAATATTTCAATATTTTCCCCACAAAATATAAATAATGTTTGTGGGAAGCCTGTTAGGACAATTGTGAAGGGATGTCCGAGGGCTGATTCAAAGGACTCTTGCATTCGCATTAAGACGATAAGCCCCGGAAAAAAGCTGCAGTCAGGATTCCGGGATTTGAACCATGGACCACCCGAATCAGAATCGCGCGCTTAACGCCTGAGCCAACACAGTCGGTAGTTACATTTTTCGAAACTTCGGGTCATTTTACCGTTGCCAAACATATGCCAAAAAACTGATTTCGCATAAGCGATTTACTGCTAAGAATTTTGATAACCTGTACTTATAAAAATTATTTTGGGAGGAAATGGTTAATATCCTTTAAAAATATTTGGCGAAACTTTTTGATGCTAAGCGAGCTCTCTACAGGAACTTAAATAACTCCATTTGATGCGAGATACAAATGCGAAACAGACACGAATTATTGATGGCTGAGCTAGAGTTGATATTGTGATAGTTTATCATAATTCAAAATAAGCTTTATCAACATTTTTCCTCTTAACCCTTATCCAATAAAAAGCTATGGTGAATGCACAGATAAAACACAACCGTCAGTGTGTATTTAAAACAACGGAGATAATGTGTACACAAATGCGCCAGCCAATCTTGTCACACGGAATGTTATATCTCGATGTTTCGTTTCACATTCGGAATCCAATAACACAGCAAACATCAGTGCTATACAGCTGGGCCCTGTCACCTCCTGTCACATTGTCTCTCTTCGGTATTGGGCGTATTGAGTATGTCACAGGGTCGTAGACGGTTTACATGTGTGTTTTTTTCTTACCATTGCTAATAAAAATATGTTGTTGGTAAAAATGAAGAAGATTACTTAAAAACCATCGCCTATTATAGCTTTTGATTGTTTTACCTTCAAAATGAGCATCGTGTTATTCGATTAATTATAAGGAAGGACAAAACGTGATTCTCATTCAATTAACTCAATGAAGGTGATATGGATGATGAAAGAATCTCGGGTTCACTTTCCACAAGAGAGTGAAAGGTTTTGCCGAGGTGAACGGGGAAGTCCCATCCTTTGACACGTGTGTGTCCTCACCTTGTACACGTGGAACCTGTCCATCAGACCGTCGAAACAAGAGAAGACCGCGTTCATCCTGGCTACGACGTCCATGGCGTCCTGGACTGTCGTGTGGCTGAAGTCCACCAGCTCGCAGAAGAGAATGGACACGGAGTCGAACGACTGACACGTGCTCAGCGGACTCTCCCCCATGCGAAGCTTCTCGGCTACCGGCTGGAACACACGGTACGCATTCATCAAGGTCACGGAAAAAGGGTAAATTTATTCTTTGTGCAATCTACAAATTACCTTTCGAATGGTGCCTTTGAAATTTTAATCGGTCAAATACTTACAAAAATATATAAATGTTACAAATTTGCATGATAGCAACCATCTTGTTATTGACATGAAACGTCTCAGCCAAAAAATTAAGATTGGCACCATAAAATTTATTGATCTACGCTTAAATACGAATCGATTGATACCACATTCTTAGCACTTTACTAAAACTGTCACTGGAGCATGTGTTTTCTATATGGATAGACTCCCGGCTATTCTGAGTGAAGCATGGAGTACGGTCAGCTCGTCAGAGCGCGCTTCTGTGCTGCAATGCTAGAGTAACTGTGCTCCACTCGTCAGAGCCGATCTGCTCGCTCGCCATCAGTCGCAGACGAAAACCATGGTGCTCCCACTGTACCTCACATCACGGCTAGGCAATGAAAGGCTTAGGTTTCAGACAATAAAGCCAAGACTTAGCTCTTCCAGGTGTCTGACCTGCCATACTCCAAACATCGCTATGGAACAATAAATGACACAGTGTAAAGTGTTGAGTGGCTTGAGATCACCGTTATTATATCTGTCTGCAAGGATGTGGCCTGCTGTACCAATTCATCACATTACCTGGCTTACCGCTTCCGCTTCGACTTCGTCATGGTGACTAGCTAGCCAGCCTCGCCTATGTGCATCTGTAATAAAAGTGTTCTAATAAACTCCACGCTCAATCTTGGTTTGTTACTTTATTGATATCACAATACTACATGGTATCAGAAGTAGAATGTTACCAAAAGAATTCAGATTAGGATTAAACAGATAAACCAAGGAATCGAAAGTATTGCAAGGCTGGTTACTTAGCCACCATGACGAAGTGTCAGCAGAATTACTGGAAACTGGCCCTATGGTCATGTGACCCACAGGCCACCGCATTGGTAGCAGAAGGCTGAAATGGCTCAGACTACAGCTGATCTTCATGCAACCATTAGGGTACAACTCTCCATTTTTCATTTTTAGCTCGGCATGTACCTGTTTAGGTCCACATTCCTTTCAATGGAATTTTTCAACACTGTTGTCAGGCTACTTCTAAAACACTCGACGAGTTGGGTATGAACTGGCCTCCAAATAACTGTGCCCATGGATCTAAGGAGCAGGTTCACATTTTCAGGCGAGGGCAAATAATAGGTTTCTCTATCTCCCTCAGGATCTGCATTCAAACCATAAGCAATGATGTGATGTGACCCATATACTTAACCTCGTTTACTTCGAACTGAAATTTTTAAGTTTTGAACTTGATACCGGAACTCTTTGCGAGCTCAAGGCCAACAAAAGAGACTTATCGTGTTCTTCTGGATTTCGACGGGCCACGATTAAATCGTCGAAAATTTCTTGGCATTTACGAGATCTTAAAAGTTTTCCGATAGTTTTTCGGAAACATCTCAGGGGCCGACGAGATACCAAAGGGCATTCTTAAAAATTTATATCGGCCAAAAAGCTGTGAAATGTTCAATAATCATCTAAAACCAATTGTAAATTTTCCTCGCTCATGTCAACGACTTAGAAATAGAACCACCAGATACATTGGCTAGAATATCATCTTGTGTGGGGCTTTGGAAATGTTCTCTCTTAAATGGCCTCATTGAGGTCCTTCGGATCAAGGCATATCAATGATATCATTCTTCTTCGAAAATAAGTTTTTATAACTGAATTGTATTAAATGCGGTGCTCACAGCGGGCTGCAGAGGAAGATGACTGATCGGAGGTCCTTGAAGTATTTCATCTGTCCTTTGAGCAGGATGCTGCGCGTCCCCTGGCTGCCTCGTCGGTCCAGCGTGGCCTGCACGCTCACGGTGTTCTCCAGGGGGCCCGTTGGGTGTGGGCGCCGGTGGCAGAATCTTTTTTCGGATGATCTCGAGCTCGAACAACACCGACTCCATGTCGAGTGTCTGAGAAGTATCGATATTCGTTAAGTTATTAATTTCTGATTAAAATAAAATAGAATTTGTGTCCTGTTGTAGGGATGATAGAGCTAAACAGGATTCTGAGTTGCCATTATAGGAAGATCTGTGGTAAAGATTCCTCGACCCCCCCCCCCCCGATCCCCTCCCCAGTCCACTTCATAGTAACTAGAAACCAAGCCCCCTCCCGTGACACCGTCCTTTAATTAAACATAATTTTTTAAATTTGATCTATTTATATGCACTTTTTTTTAGCATTTTGACTTTAATATTGTTGGGGTGATTGTGTTTGGAAATTTAATATAGCATGTCAAGTTAAATCTTAAAAACTATTTAAAACTGAGTTAAACTTTAATTGAATTACTGTTTTAGAGTCACAACTCAGTCACATACTTATCATGAACATTAATAAGCAAATCTGCACCTGTCAGCACCACCCTTGGTCAAAATGGCCAAAATGAGAAAATAAACGACACAAAACAACATAACTTATGTGAAGGCCTTGGTCTATGAAGCAGTAAACTTTCAATTTCTAGAAAGTGACAAATTTACAAATCTAATCGATCATTGAAATAGAAACGAAACTTAGCATTGGTTCAGGAATCTGCAAATTCAATTAAAAAAAATCGTAAAGTCTTGGTAAATTAAACGTGAAAATAGCATATCAAAATTAGGTCAATTTATCTTGTATTGACATAAGCCAAAACTCTTTCAGAGAAAAAAGGTACAGGTCAAATTTTCTATTCATGGCATATGCCGTAATTGCCGTTCGGTGTAAAGGAACGATGATGAAACAAAACGAATATACATCAGGAAACCACAACAAAAAATAAATAACTGAGGCTAAATTTTTGTCAGGAATTGAAGGTGGTGCATCGCTCGCACCAATAAACTTCAAACCCATCACTGGTGAAAGTTGATAATTAATTAAGAACAGACAAACGAGAACATTATTGTCTTATCAGGACACCAGGCCACCAGTATTTGAGGACACTGCCATAATATGGGCAGCTTTAGCAACAAATCAATAAAAACTTAAGCTTTTAGAATAATATACATAATATAACATGCATAAACGTACATGTAAAATAAACTAAAAATAAATATATATAAGCAAGAATAAAACTTTATAAAAAATACTAGACCTAATGTTTAAAAAAATCAATAAATTATTAAAAGTTTTTATTTGTTTAAATAAAAATTCCCAAAACCAAACAACAAAATTAATAAATAAATTCTATTAATATGTGAATCATTTTGAGCATTTTGAGCATAAGCAAGAATAAAACTTTTTAGTCAATAAAAAATTAATGTGACAAAATGACTAGACTATATCAGTTACTAAAATTGAAGTAACAAGTTAAGAGTTTTTTATTTCTTTAAGTTAAAAATCCCAAGATAAAACAACAAAAATGCAAAATAAATTCCTTCTATTCATTATAACAATTAGTGAATCATTTTGAGAAGTTCCTCCCGATTCCCTAAAGATTATTACTCTTTTAAAATAATTCAAAATATAACAAATTTAACGTGAATAAAGTTAGCTACACCCTAACCTCAAATAAATGCGTTACTAAGTGTAAGTAAAATTAAAATTAAAGTTAACATTAATATATGTTCATACAAATATAAACTTTAATGTTGGTGTTATTAAGAGTGACTCATTTTGTATCATACCATTGATGTTTCCCGTATCTAAAATCCGTTACTTAGGTAACGATTTTTTGCGACAGGTTTGGTTCAAAGATTTGTATTCCGCCTCCGGACAAAGCTTGAAAACAACACACAAACAGGGACTCTCGGGAAATTCGCCCCCACAAACCCCGACAGTTCGAACGAAGTATCCCTCAGGTGGCGAGAAGTAAATTTGTGAATGATCTGAAGTATGTGTTTGAAGGCGAAAAAATCCGTATTCACAAAGATAATAAAACCTTTGTATATATTCTGCTTGAGTTACTCATTTTGGTTCAACTTACACTTTATACGTTCTGTTTTAAGAAGTTGTAAGCTTGATCTTAATTATATAACGTAGTTGCCAGTAAAGTGATTAGTTCTGTAAATAAGCTGAGCCTCCCCGAGCGCAGTGTCGGGTACACGGCAGCATAGTTGCGCATCACTTTAAACTCTAAGCTCCCAACACCAATCCAACTACATAGTACTTTTAAACAAGATTACAGCATCTATAAGTTTTGTAGCGACATACTGCGAAGAATATAATTGCTAAGTTTTAGCTTAAATCCTACACTTGAAAACATTTGCAAAACTTTGGGTACGTTTTCAATGAGATCGATTGTAAATTATTAAACATTCATTTAGAGAAACAGAACATTAAAAGTGTGCGTGACAGCACTTGTAATTTATAACTATTTAAATAACGTACATCGTGTTCAGTTCTAAAAAATATTTGTGAAAGAGGACTATAAATTACTAATACTTGTATTGCATAAAAGCCTACAGAAAGAAACAATCAATATGAGTGACGCGATGGTCTTGTCATTAGCATCTCTGCTTCCAATGCAGAAGGTCGAAGGTTCTATTCCCGCAAAAGTACGAAGTATTTTAACTTCTGATTTGGACTTATGTACATCAGTTCTTGCATTAGGAATTTGTAAACGGTGACTTTTGAGCCGTCCTAGCAACCAAGCTTTGGTTTACTGTCGTCCACTGAAAATTAGTAATATGACTGAGTGGGTAGACTCCAATTACGATTTTAGTTATGTATTTTATTTTTTTAAATAATAAAATAACTTTCAAAATATATCTATATGCACTCATGTAAAAATAAGAAATACATGTACGGTATAATTAAAAATGTTATTCGAAGTGAATTGAATAAATAAATAAAATTATTTAAAATTTAAAAATCTTTAATAAATTGATGTACATACAATATGGAGAGAGCTTCTTTAAGAGAAAAAAATTCAGAAACGAAAAAATAAAGCATGCAAACGTGTACTTACAAAAAATATGTACTTGTAATTGACGTGCGCCGATCAGTCAAATGTATTGAGTATTTCAGCATAAGCATGAGTGACGTAGGTCTACCACATCTTTACTATAACCATGTATGGTTCGATCGTTTCAATACGACAACCACCACCACTGGGTACATTTTTAATATCTGCTCACGTTATAAGGTGAAGTGCATTATAAAAGGATTAGAATGTGAGTTCATTATTTTATTATTTTTAAATCGTTGATGTGAAACAAGTAATCGAGCCCCTACTCGCTTGGGCGCCAAAGACAGTGAAACAGACTGTGGTATGACTGGCCGTAGGAGCAAGACATGCTAGCACTGTACCACATGAGTTTCGAATTTTTCAGGAACGATTTTTTTAGTCCACCTTTGAGTGATTCTGGGGCGTACATAAGCCTGATAGCAATGGTACAAAGTTTTATTCCGATGTAAGTATTCAGTGGCACTTGCATTAGAAAAAACACGCATGAATATCTAATTAAAATCACAGTCCTATACTTACATCTCTTCTCAGGGGAACAATGTGCATCCCGTTTCGGCCGTCTTGAGTTTGGAATCCGCTCCGTCACGTGCTTGCCCTATGATGGCCTTCCCCGCACACCCTGAGTAGCTTCTCGCACCGACCGCCTGGATGCGCAATGTCCTCCCCCAGGACCACGGCGAACTCAAAACAAGCTGTAGCAGGAACGACTGCAAGGGCAATGGAACGGCAAGGGGAGCAGACGCTCCATGTAGTTCTTCTTCACCGCTCTGTCGCCACGTTAGTCGCCGTTGGCGAAGTTGCGATGCGGTATTGATGATCACATTCATGCTCGCACCGACACCGGGTGGTCTTCGTCGAGGACACCTTGGAGGAAGGAATATATTATTTTTTTTATATATGTCTACCTTGCACATATCTAGATACTACTCCTAGCTTCGATCAAGGCGCTAGGAGTCATACTGGGAGTAGCCTCTAAAAGGCAGTAAAATGTCCATCTTGGTTACAAGCGGCTAGCCGATTAAAGAAGTTTCCCACTCTGGTTACAAAGATCATACGTGCACATAAACCAGTATACTAAAATTAATATTAACTAGGCTATAATGGAGAGTCTGTCTAGCACTTGATGAGGACCATGGAAGAGGTGGTTTAGATCACCAAATATTACAACAGTATCAAGGAAGTATGTTTCAAACTTAACAACTTTGTTCTCACGTAGCATGGTGTAACATAATAATCACTTTGTATAATCCACGGTCTCGTTCGCGTAGATCTCTAGCGCCGATCTGGTAAGAGCTGCCCTTGGACTCTAAAGTACTGGAAGTACTATCCTTGAACTCCATGGCCGTCTCGTGCTGCGGTCTTCTATAGACTGTAGGACGACACCTTGAGGCCTGGCCCCATCGGTTGTTGCGGTGAGATGAACTATGGCTCATGGGGACTCTTTCACTTCTGAGGGGTAGGTGAAATGAAGCAGCCATTCTGAAGGTGGATGTGCTTCCACGTTCTGTAGGAAGTCCGAGGATCTAAGTAGCGTCACAGTATCGCCTTGATCACACTTTTGTCGTACGCGTCGACATCACAAGATCGGCTCTTGTGTCATGAGAGTAATTACAAGACATACAACTGTGTGTCATGAGGAGAATTAAACTCTTAAGGGTTAGTATTTTTTTAAATAAATTTTGTGGGAAGCACGTAATAGTAATAATAACATACAATACACTACCTACGGGAGTGTTTCCGACTAACCAACATAGAGAAAAAGCATACCCAGGGTGCAATTCTTGCCCTCTTCTGTTATCCACTAGGATGTTGCGGAAGGACACTTCTGGGTGAAGCGTGATGTCCGAAAGATGCTTAAAAGGACTCTAATCCCTTGCATTTGCATCTCTATTAAAAAAACAAAAAAAAAAAAAACGGGGGAAAAGATGGAAAAACCTCGCGCGAAAAAATCTTCAGTAGGGATTGCCGACGTCTCCAACGCAGATTTTAACCCAGGACCCCCGAATCAGAGTCGCGCGCTTAACGCTTGAGCCAAACACTGTCGCGTGGGTAGGAAATATATTTTATGAGAAATCATCCAGAAATTACAAAAATCACATCTCTCTGAAGAATTTCCATAAAATCAATTACACTACGTGATGTGGGCTCCGTCATCCGATTAAATGAAATCTGAGAGAGAGGCAATATATATTGATAAAACTTATAAACACTAATACCTATGGTATATTTAATACAACACCTTTCTAGTAATCCTGGCTGAAGAACCCATATTGTTTTTCCGAAATGTTTAGTACATGATCGCAACAAGGATGACACGCAGACGAGTAAGTAAGTTGTCTATGTTACTTAGTTTGGTATGTGGAGTTGTTTTTTTAAGATAAATATTACGTGTTTTCTAGATAGTAAATTATAAAACGTTACTAACGCTCATTATTATATTTCACACTGCGTGTTACGATTTAACCTTGTGTTTTAGCGAGTGCTTACTTCGTGTTCGTGTATAGTTCGCTAAACTGCTAATGGTAATTATGTTCTATATTCAGCCGGTTCATCGATATAGATCAAACTCTTCCGCAAATGAAATATCACATAAAACATTGATAAAATCAATACTTGCATTGGCGTGGATATTGATTTGTAAACTGTGACTTTGGAGGGCCGTTCTAGCAACGAGCGCAAATACAACTGTTAATTAGAGCTTGTCTGTTCGAAACAACAACCTGCGAGTTGGCTTCGCACACATTTGGGTCATGTCACAACCTTGGGTCGACTCTACTTTCAAGTTCCTATAACACCAAGACACCAGTTAGGCATTAATTCTACATAGTCAATGGTGTTATGGTGAAAGACGCGCTGTTATTTGCTCCGCCTAAAATTAATGTACCACAATAAAAACCAGTTATGTGAGCGGAGTAGACTCTGCTGAATACGAAATTATTTTAGTCACAACACACAAAAGATACAAAAGTATCAAATGTACAGAAATAACAAGTAATTAAAAACTAAATTCATTTTGAGAGCAGACAAAGTACGATAATGTGTAGAGTTAACTTTGTAGTTTGCAATCACTTGGGCAGTCAAGCAAGGGAGGGTCTGGGAGGAGTGTGTCATACCCTCAACTTAGCGGAGATAAAAATCCTTGGCGGGTATTAGCTTTCAGTTTTACGTGGAATTGAGCTTTGATGATGTGTTACAGTTTGGGAGAAATGGAGGTTTTTAATTTCTTCTTAGTAGGGGACGTTAGTTTGCTGCCAATGGCATACAAAGTTTTAGAATGGCCCTTCTGTATAGAGAAAATATGTGGGGATATGAATGTTTGATATCTGAACACGTAACGTGATGAGTTTAGAAGGGAAGAGTGCTGTATCTTCCAGACAAATATTGATGCGTTAACTAACTATCCTGCAGGGTTTATGGTCATAAATCATGCCTGAGGAGCCTAGAATAATCCTCTATGCTCGTTTTAAATGAGATATTCTTATAAAGTCACTTCGGGAATCAGGAGTTTTTAATAGAATTCCCATACGATACATGTGATGAAATGAGGCACGCTAAACTAATTTCATAGTAATAGTCTCCGAATGGTTTCAGTCTTCTTAATAAACTTTTTATTTGGCTCAACAGATAAGTTTTGCCCTAAGTTTATAAGACCAACACGTTTGCGCTTTATCCCGCCTTACATTGAGAAGCAAACATCGTGTAGAGAAAATAAATAGTGTTTTTGTACTTGAAACCAGTTTGATTACTCGCATGTTTCCACTCCACTCGGTAACATCTATTGATTCTCGATTGGTTGGGAGTTGGGACCAGAATAACGAGTGGTAAGCGCGGAAAATGATACGATGCGCTGCTCGCCCTATGCGCCACAGATGAAAGTACACCTAGCGTCAGAAGTAAAATCAAGGGTGTCGTTGTATCTACAATAACCAAGCCTGGCTGTGTACTCCTGACGCTATACGGGGTACATCGCCATTCAAATGCTTTGTCAACAGGAAGAAACTTATTTGCACGCTCTGGCCTTTTAGATCAGCTGCCGTTCTCTGCGTGTTATAAGGGGGTGGGGGTGGGGGGGGGAGTGGCTTTATAGGGGAACGGAGCATCCTGTGTTTCTTTTTTCAGTCATATTTGATTCACCTCAATGATCATGAAACTTACGTGCGTAAGCAAAGTGTAGCGTAAACAGACCAATAATGTGAGTGTAAACTGATTAAGCCGTGAAATTATGTGTATGTTAAAAAAAATAATTTCCAGTGAAGAACTGAGTGATGTCAATTGCAATCATGCCGATTTCTCATCAGTATGAGGTCTTACGATTAGTGGATATAAAAACGAGACCACAAACATTCGGTTTGTTCAGATTATCTGTCAAACAACTTTATTAATTAATCTTGTTGCATAATCATAATCATGTATTGCATACATCGATCATAATTCACAATGACATCGAGCCAAAAAATATTTTTATTTTGTTCGGTTTTCGGTTTTGGTTCAAACTTTAATGATGTATACGACATACTCTTGGACCTTGAACAGATTCTAGTAACAGCGGTAAAGGTAATAACATGTAACAGGGGTTGCATTTCTGTGGCATATTCACATTCTAATTCAAGTACTTAAGAACTAATCCTACTATATTGAACCAGTGGGCCTTACGAAAGGATTTTTTTACGCTGATTAAAGTTTAAAGGCGGCGTAGTCCTTATAGGACAGATCAAGCACAGACGGTAGCCGTTAGTCGGAGGAGTTCGAGAAAACACTCACATTACATCTAGAACTCTTTTGAACAAAACTCGCTGTAAACATACCTAGAAGGGTTCTAACAGATAATGCAAGAGTGATTGCACAATGTCACCAGGTTGATGTGTTTATAGACAGGGTAGATCGTTAAATCTAATGGGGTAACCTAGTTATGTTGGATCAACTCTAACTTTTTACGCTAATATTTCTGGTGCAATGCACATGCGAAATAATACCCCACAAAACCTGTTTCGTCTGTCTTCGCTTCTTTACCCTGAAACAGATAGTTGTTAAGACGAGATGAGCAAAACAATGTATGTAAATCCTCCCCGGGCCAGAATAGCTTTTCCGTTAACATCATAGACCACTTGTAGCAGTAGCTGTTTGAAGCCCGCGAGCCACGTAACATAAGGGGGTTGTTACTGAGCCTATCCTCTGAAAAACAAGTTATCGGAAACTCGAGCTACATGTTATTATATATCCTCCCTAGCTATAGCAAGTAGGATGGATTTGAAGCCCGCAACGAGCCACAAGTTCAGGGGGTTCGTTATGTATCCCCTCTGAAACAACTGTATCGGAGAAACCCGAGGCTACATGTTATTTATCCTCCCTGTATAGCCAAGTAGCTTTGGAAGCCGCAGATGCCATGTCAAGGGGGCTGTTATGTTATACTCTGAAAACAAGTTATCGGAAACCCGAACCGCTACCTGTTATTATAATCCCCCCTGTATAGCAAGTAGCGTTTCGAAGCCCGCAGAGCCATGATCAAGGGGGTGTGTTATGTTATCCTCTGAAACATATTTGTTATCGGAACCTCGAGCTACATGTTATTATATATACCTCCCTCGCAGTGAAAACACAGGCTACAATTGAACGGTGGGGGGAGCGAGGGGGGGGATGTAGAAACATCAATACGTCCACGTGTAGGACCCCCAATCTCGTAGCATTGGGGTAAACATTGATTGAGAAATGTGTAGTATTTACTAACGATCTTAAGCGAACAGATAGTAAGATAAGAAAATAAAATTAAGAGAAAATAAATTTGTATTTAGAGTCTACATAACTCAGACATATAACTATTTTCATTGAGGACATTAACCAAAGCGACCATTGGCCAACCCTGTAGGCCCGACGCAATCGACGACTCTGTGAGTGATAACCAACCAAGATCGATATTTGTTATACACATGGACAATAACTAGCAATCAGTGGTGTATGGACAGTGAGGCAGCCCACCCGGGATTCAACCGCCCACTAGAATCCAACAAGACCGTATTCAGAACAACTTTGGAATTTATACAGGACCTCGTTGCTAGACGGTCTCCAAAGTACACGTTACAAATTCGTAAACCCGAAAACTGAATGACTTAAGGTCCACACCAGAAGTGGAAAAACTTACTACTGCACCAGCGGAAATCAACCTGGATCCTCTGCATGAAAGCAGGAGACGAAACCACAAGACCAAACGTACTATATATACGGACTATATCAAGGAAGTATAATTAATCAAGATCGTTGAAGAAGAAAACCAAAATAAAAAATACATTTATTTCCAGTGCAAAAATATCGTTTTTGGTGGAGGTGCCGGGTATTTCCAGTCAAGGTTTTGTGACGCTAACTCCGCCCTTCTGACCACCAGGGCAACAAAAGATCTGTATTAGTTGTAGTTTGACGAGAAATGGGCAACAAAAAACACCATCCAATCGGAAGGTCGCTTGTACACGGTTTTTTATCGTGAGTATGACGCATGACACTCGCACATCGGAACATTCCAACAGTGGCACTGAAAGTATGTTTTATTTTAGTTTGTACTAGTATAATTGAGGATCAGTTTCCCTTGTCAGAAACCTCGCTTTACAGCGATGTTGGCTCAGCGTCGCCGCTAATCTTCCCGATACTGAATGAAGAGCTAGGCGGGGAAGGGCAGCAGCAGGGTGCCAGAATCAAACGTTTCTTCTCCGGGAAGTTTGAGCCCCACCCCCCACCATTGAAACCGTTACTCACAAAAAAGCGTAAGAAAAACGGTTTCCAACCTATAACAACAACTTTCGGATGACCGTTTCGTTTCATTACCAGTTCGCTGAAAAAGTTCCGCTTGTTGAGTTTACTTCCTATACAGCCCAAGCCGATAATATCGTTGAAGTTGCAGTCTCCAATACGAGAAGTTCAATTGTAACTACGACAAGAGTATGGTGTTCACGTAAGATTTTGGGTTTATTTGATATTAAGAAATCTATGTTGAATGAATCATGCATTTGCATAATAATAGAAAATGTCCCAATGGATAAACTTTCGTGATTTTTTGTTAAGGTTTCCACTTATTTGATGTAGGAATGTATAATACAAAAATAATATTTCAAAAATATTAGAAAATGTAGGTAGGCCTCATAGATTAGGAAAAAAAAGCATTTACTATTACCATCTCAAACATTTTTATACTTTCCCAGTAGAATTTAAACATTCATGTTTTCAGTCTATTATAGTTGTTGACTTTCAATAATATGTTTGTAAGTAAAAACTGGGCCTAAATATCATCCTTTTTCAGTCGTACATCCATCACATACTCAATAAAACAAATTGTGAACAACACAAGTAAAAGACAGTTTTTGTACGGGTGATGAAACACTCCAAACTAGTTACTTTCATAATGGGTTAGTTCACCCTGCCTTTATCAGTTTGAATATTGAATATAAATACAGGAGAAGACACCAGGAATAACACATAACCACGAGGACAGTTGTGTCTTTACTTGGGAATTAGGTGATAAAACGCTGACAATCCTCTTAAATTCCATTATTTGAGTAGTTAAGCTTCCTCGATTAATAAGTCAGTGACGCAGGTTCGCGGTTGGTCTGCTAAGTGCCGACGTCGCCGAAGCTTATTTCTATGGACCGGTTGCCTCAACAAATGAAGCGTTATCAGGGAAGGCAATGAGAACTCTCAGCAGTGAAATGGCGGTCAGATGAATTCGATAAGTAGTACATTTAAACTCGCGATGTAATAGAAATGTCACTCGATGGAGGGCTCGAGGCAAAAAAGTTTTCATCTCAAGCCCGTGTATGAACATTTGATGTGACGGAGATAGAGTGGTGTGCTGTGGCTCTCTCAAAGCAGCCGGTATAGGGTTCGAAAAATCCCCCGGCTAGAAATAAAACTATGGGGCACATATTATATTAGATATTCTTTACATTCGATCGCGCACGTCGATTTTGTCGGAACTTGCAGGGTTGGCTTGGTCGGCTTTAAATTTAATGTCCACACTCAAAATCCGTTGTAACTGAATGGGTAGACTAAAATACGAACGGATTTATTTATGTTTGTATTTATTTTATTCGTGTCGTTTTTATGTCCGTCTGTCTGAGTATGTGTCATGTCTCAGATAAAGAAGAACACGGCCTCAGATCTATAAGAGTATTTTGTTGACATTGTATTTCAACAAAGATGATAAGAAGTGTTTTTGGCGTCCCTTAAAGTAGGAGAGGTGGAGCTATCCGTTTTTTAAATGAACATTTTCGGGCATCTCCGCTAAGAGAATTCAACGTTGAAAAGGTAATTTTTGCGAGTTCTTCTTTGACAATCTGCTGATTCAATAGCTTCGCTCCCTATTTTTTTACGTACGATCTTATAATTTTAGATTTTGTATTAAGATTGATAGGAACAAAATTTAACTACAACCTTTGGAGATTTCAAGACTTTTTTTAAATTACTTTGACGATATTGTAAGTGCACATATTTTTGTAGGATTATTTTCGTAATGATATTAGTAACTAGGAATTCGGTGAGAAATTACTATAGAATTATTATTCAAAATGATTACTACGTTCAAAATCCAGTTCTCTCTGCTTGAAATGAAAGCAGCGCTTTCATTTCTAAAAATGTGTCGGTTTAAAGTAAAACACGTCCAGTACAGAAACTCGCTGACAGTTTATCGGTTGAGCCTCCGAGCCCGGTACGTACGAGTCGCGACAACTCAGAGTCGAGAGGACGAATGTCAACCGAAGTGGACAGAACTTTCAATACTTCCCCACTAAAACTTTGCAACGATGTCTAAACTTTCGTCCGCAAAAGTGATTTTTTCGTGCCCCATAAATTTCTGCTGTACGTGCGATGCCTGGGTCGGTCTCGGGGTACTCGCGCCTGATTGAGTCAGTCCCGATAACATTGTGGCGTCACCGGCGTCGAGCGGTAGGCCGGCTGGAGTGGGGGGGGGGTTGTTAGAGAGTATTGTGACAGGGGCGGCGAGGGAGGGGCGGTTTGTCAGGGGTAGAATATGATAGCGGAGAAGATTCGTGGCACCACCGAAGCGATTTCACTGAGATTGCAGCCGACGAAACGGCGGATAAGCCCCTAGATAGCTTCGGTGAAATTGGTTTATAATAATAATATGAAAACATCCCTTTCAGACTTAAATTACTTTTGAAAACATTCCCCGTCATAATACCCAGCCGAGAAGAGAAAACACAAGTGTTATTGTCGACGTATCCGGTAACCATAAAGTTACATCGCTTCGCCTTGTTTAGCCAGCACGTGCACATTTAGCCTATAGATACGTTGCATCGAGAACGTATCAGACATAAACACGCGCAGTTGTAGCTAATCATCGTCTCAATGATGTCTCAACACATCCTAAGTACTGACGAGCAATAAACATCAACTCACCGGAAGTTACTGAAGAACCGCACAAAGCATTGTCCAAAGTAGCATCAACTTACCCAAAGTTACTGAAGAACCGTACAAAGCATTGTCCAAAGTAGCATCAACCCAACAAAACATTTTTGGGCTTTCCCGCAGTCTTCCCGCAGTCTTCCCGCAGTCTTTTTCCCGCACTTGCCCGGGCGGGACCCTTGCGGGACGTCCCGTACGGGTCCCGCCTAGAAGTGTCCTACTGGCCGATACCGGGTCCCGCGATCTTCCCGCGAGAGCCCCGCACGGGACGTCCCGCGATCTTCCCGCTAGTTTCCCGTAGCTTCTGTAGCGCAATCTAGGTGCTAAATATGTAGGCTAAACGTAAAAATAAAATAAAAAGTTTACATCGGTTACATGGTTATTTTGTCTTATTTTCGACACCAGTTGATTGCCTGTAGGTGGAAACACAACATGTATTAATTGCAAGTAATTATAAAATTTCAAGTTTGGTGTCTCGAACTCGGTCCAGCAGGGCGACTCTCCATCTGTAAGCCACGCATCTAACCGTTACGCCACGGAGGATGCTTGAGCGGAGTGGGAATAACACCCTATAGATTCAACAGCAAATCTACTCGAGTATCATAGTTATTGTGTGCTTGCTTTGTGGCCTATCCGTATAGTCTTTTAATTATTTTGGATGTGTTGGAATAGTGTTCAGTATATTATACTAATGGTGTACGGTATATTTTAAATGTGGGTACAGTAAATAATGCGCATGTTAGATATTTTGTTCTAGTTGTTGATAAATGCCGAGGTGGGTGTATCTGCATAAAATAAAGTATAGGCTGTCCGATGCGATGCTGGTTGACCACAAAATAACGGTACTAATTCTATTGGAACATGCAACCAAAATTAAATGACATGTGAGATCTTCATATCTTTTTGTCTCAGTTGGTGAAAAGTAAAACCATGGAGTATGGTGAAATTTTTTGATAACTAGGAAGCTTCGCAAACGCTTTTTCAGGGGAGGCGTGTTATTGGATGAGCGTAATTGGTGCATTGAGCTGCTATGTGTTATTCAGATGGTATTTAAATTGATTTCGTTTTCCCATTGCTATGGGCTGCGAGACACGCTTGGTAATATTGTTTTAAGTTTAACGACGACGATATGAGGATCAGGGGCGCACATTATATTACACACTACATTACAATCGAATAAAGCATTTAGGTGGTATAAGTCAAAGAAATTTATTAAAGTCGTAAAAAATCGTAAAATTGTGATTTTCATGAGAAATAATTTTTTGATTGCGCTCAAATTTCACGCGAATATATTAACTCATAAAATTAAGGTTCTGCGAAAAAATCATTACAATCGAATAAAGCATGTAGGCTAGAGGTTTAAGTCGAAGAATTTTTTTAAAAATCGAAATATATCGTAAAATGCGACGTGGCTCGTGGCAGTTCTAAGTTCATAAATTCAAAGGCCTTTAGAAAATTTCATCGCCGGAAACGTGTTAACAAACACACAAAAATACAAACGGAAAAAAGAAAAAAACATTCCGGATTTTTTTCACCAGTGTAGTGAAATGGAATCTTTGCTTCGCTCATACAAAAAGTATTACAGGAGAAATGAAAGCAGGCCAAATGCTACAGAATTATCTGCATAAACAATTCAATGTTATTTCGCGTGTGCAGATGAATGTTGGCTCCGTGGCGGTAAATAAAAATAAAAAAGAACGTTCTACAAATTGCTTTTGAATTTTCATAATATACCACAAAATTTTCTTTTTAATTTGTTGATGCATACAGCTGTTGTTTAATTAATAAATAAAAAACTAATAATATATTCATTACCAAGGTGATTGGTTATCGTGTTTTTTCAATAATGTACACACACAACTCTTTATGGTGGAGATTGATTAAAGTACAATATGCTCATTTTGTTTCACAGGCAAAATAGTAAATTATGTTGACTAACTGGATCGTTCATAATAAACGGGCATTGCAGTTTACCCGTACGACCTTATCCGAATCCCTTCCTTCGCGGGAACTATGCGGGACGTCCCGTGACTTTCCCAGACACAGGGACGCCCCTAAACTTGCCCTCCCGGGTCCCGTGCGCGGACGTCCCGTGACTTTCCCCGAGACGGGACGTCCCTTAACCTTCCCTCGCGTTTCCCCGTGCGGGACGTCCCGTGACTTTCCCAAATACGGGACGTCCCTTAAACTTCCCTCGCGGGTCCCGTGCGGGACGTCCCGCTTCCCGCAGTTAACCCGCACTTCCCTTAACTTTCCCGCACGAGACCCAGATAATAATGTTTGTTGGGAACTCACCCGTAGGTACTGAAGAACTCACAAAGCATTGTCCAAAGTAGCATCAACTCACCCGAAGTTACTGAAGAACCGTACAAAGCATTGTCCAAAGTAGCATCAACTCACCCGAAGTTACTGAAGAACCGTACAAAGCATTGTCCAAAGTAACATCAACTCACCCGAAGTTACTGAAGAACCCCACAAAGCATTGTCCAAAGTAGCATCAACTCACTCGAAGTTACTGAAGAACCGCACAAAGCATTGTCCAAAGTAGCATCAACTCACCCGAAGTTAGTGAAGAACCGCACGAAGCATTGTCCAAAGTATCGCATGAAGAATTCCTTGTTGCCCTCTTTGGTGACCTCGGCACACGCTGCGGCCAGATCTGACATAAGGTTGTCTGGGTAGAGCTGGTGTGTCTTGAAGACTGAGTACTTGCATCTCGCTACCTCCACTATCTTCTGCCAGACCTCCTCGCCGTACTGAGCCTAGAAGAACACAATTACATGTACTTGCACCACCTTATAAATTCACAAATCTCTTGGAGCGATACCCTTACCTAACCATTAGACAGGAGAAGTGAAAGGTAAACAGGAATTGCAAGTGCTTTAAAGCTTTGTGAAATGAGGATAAACTGCAACGGAGTAGACGAAGTTCTCTGCAAGTATTAAAATAGTTTTTATTTATTAAGCATACAAACATATAACCCATTAGTCTGCACAGCAGACGGGTAATGTAGTTGTAGACAATGATCAAACATTTAAAGTACCATCTAATTTACAAAACATCAATCATCCTTGCTCTGCGCTAGCGCCTAGCCGGGCAACTAGAGTCGCTTGTCGACTAAGAACTCGTCAACACGCAGTATCATATTATATCAACTCTATAAAGTTTTAAGGTATGATTAGTCCCTGGGGACTGAGATCCTAAGCGGCTACCCCGGCTCATTACTTTGGTTCAAACGAGGGTTTTAACGGACAGAGATAAAATAAACTGAAACAAACCCCATTACATCATATCGATTACAAATAAATTATCAATTTGTCAAACACGCTATTCCCCAAACAAATCACACAGGATTTACGAGCCGGATATATACCGGCCAACTGTGCAATCACGGGTTTGTCACCTCTTTGTAATCAAGCTTAAATGATGGGCGTAGGATAATGGGCTCACAAATATAATTACCCGCGGAGCAGGAAATACATATATCAAACACTTTATTTTAGTCGTTCATGGAGTTAAGTTCCACTATATTCATCACCCTCATATGAGCGCGTGTGTCACATTCCACGGGATGCGTTTATTGTTGACATAGGCCTTGAACAAGGATCATACGGAATGATTTGGTGACCCTGGAGTCAGTGGGCGGAGCAAAGAGTCAGGGGGCGGGGCAAAGAGTCAGGGGGGGGGCAAAGAGTCAGGGGGCGGAGCAAAGAGTCAGGGGGTGGGGCAAAGAGTCAGGGGGCGGGGCTTAGAGTCAGTGGGTGGTGCTAAGAGTCAGTGGGCGGAGCAAAGAGTCAGTGGGCGGAGCAAAGGGAAATGATGAACCCGGCACCTCCACCAAAGATGGCATAACAGCATCTGAACATAACGAGAACATTCTATATTATATATATTTTTGTATTAACTTAATTGATATTATATCAGGTTTAATCGATAAGGTTTTGATCTTAGTTGGTATCTCTAGTCTATGATAGGCAAAGTAAGTAAGACTCATCTGGATCCAGCCTTGTTTAGGGGGAGTAAAGAGAATGTTATCGGGTACTCAACACTTGGCTCACTCACTCACTCGTATAACAACGACTTTGGCGTTTTTCTAGTATATTATTGGTTATTATTGAATACGTTCCATACATTATTTTCTTGTGTGTTGCATGTTGTATGTACTATTGTAAATAAAGGAAAGATTCCTAATAAAGAAACAAGTATATTAACGGTCGTATATTATAAGAAACTAGTATATTAACGGTCGGTTTTGTTCCCTACTTGGGTTCTCCTACACCCGATTGTTTTATTTATTTATCAGTTTATAAACGTATAAGATGGAGGTATAAGATGGAGCTGAGGTTTTTTCTACGCGAATTAGATTGAACATTCCGCCGTAACAAACGGCTCTACACGGGCAAGAGCCAACGTTGACGTTAAAGCCGCAAGAAAGGATGACGTAGGGTGAACTATCTGTCACCTTCAGTGTGCGAGCCGTGACTCCCCCGTACGACCTCGTCCATTCTGATCAGCTTCAAGCTAAGCCCGAGATACGGCGGGAAAATAAAAACACGAAAGGGGAACTGGCGCAACGCATTCTTGGAAACAAACGATTATGATGTGCTTCAAAGTAAATAATGTTTTATTTTATTTTGAAAAAGAATTACTTAAGTCCCAACGCAACCCGAATAATGTGTGAATTAAAAGTTGGCAACAAAAGAGTTTTTAACGAAAGTCCAGATCAAAACCCGATAGGCATTTCCAGTGGAAACAATTGTACAAGGGATTATACTCGATAATGGTGGAAGGATGGTGGGAGCACAATGGAGCTACGTGGATTGATGACCAGTGATGAAGTACAATAACGACCAGGTTCCATACGCTCCAGACCCTCGTCCGACCGTACGGGACACAGCCGACTGAAAAACCCGAGCGCCTCATATTCCGGCCACGCCTGTAGTTTATAACCCTGGACGTCTGATGAGTGATGTGTTCTTCTAGGGCCCTCATGTCGTGTCGTCTTTCTTCCCCTGACAAGCCTAGAGTGGTCGTTGTTATTAAAGCACTTGGCCGCCAAGCTTACATGAAGAGAGCTGAAGCGGTGGGGGGGGGGAGGGGTTGGGGGGGAGCTCTCATTTATTTCACATTTTCTCACAATTCCGGCGTGATTACTTGCTCGTCAGGGGATGTGTACCATTTGACTTCTAGCAAAGACCTATTCCAGTAAATATGATGTACATGACAGTGTTGTCAAGAACAGCTATATTCGTTGCAGTACTGTTCCATCCATTCAGATCCATAATGCAACTACAAATTACAAGCTATTTATAAGGTTACAGTCTCGGTGGTCTAGTTGGCTAAGGCGCATACCTGGAATGTGGGAGAACCAGGTTCAAACCCCGGTCGGAATGGATTTTGTAAATTTTGAATTGTATTAAAGATTAAAGAATATTAAAATAGTCTCTAAACACTTCATCAACAACGTTCATTACCTTCAACGAAAATACAATTTAATATTAATGCTTCTTAACAAGACCAAATCCTAAAATTCGTTCGATTTAGATTAGATTCGTTCAATATTATTATATATAAAGTGATCTAAGTTTCCCTAAACGCATATTTTCTGGCCGACTTCTGTCCGTCCGTCTGTGCGAGTGTCACGTCTCACGATAAAACCGAACACGACGTCCGGTTGACACTCGGTTTTCCCTTCAACAAGGATGGTACAGAATGTTTTGGTGACCTTGGTAGTTAGGTATTCACGATGTATTCTTAATGAAAGATGATATAGAGCTAGTGAATCCCTCAATCCCACTTGATATATAACTGATTGTTTGTTACGATTGTATTTAATTTGATGCAGGCCGTACCTATCTTCTACAAATATTGTATTGTCAGCCAACACAATCCACTGATTGCCCATTGTATGAGATCAATGTTTTAATTTCGTGCGTACTGTGCTCTGAACAAAATTGTAAATTGAAATTAAAATGTCCGCCCCCCTGACATCAAGTGGACAACGCTTCTGACAGCTGCGATGTCAGTCAGCCGAGCACACTGTCGCATGTCATGTTTCTGTCACCATGTATTCATTGCGCGGACTGGTTGTAAGTCGTCACAACTCGGAATTATTCGGTCAGTCTTTTCAATTCCCCTTCACAAATCCAATCTTAGTATTCATATTGTTCACCGCACGTCTCTCACATTCTTATTCCTTGGCACCTCAACTCAAAACGCAGCCTGCTAAACGATCGATCGGTTCCAATCAATAAACTTCCCCAAAACTTTTTCCTCTTTGACTTCTTAAAGAATTGTTTCTTATCTCTATACCCCACAGTTCTATGAAAGTCAAACGTGTCTAGAATCCCATTTTTCATTTTTTTTTTTCAATGACCAAAATTTAATATCGCCTGGTTCGTATCCATTGCTTTTGTGAATAATTGGTTTCCCGGTAGACCTGTCACCATTCATAATCATTAATAAAATAAATAAAAGCAGTCAAGAATGTTAATTGATAAGTTTTTATGTCGAATTATTAGAGAGATCTTCGCGTATACTGTCCTACAAAGCACTCAACTACACTTTTTTTAGTAAGCACTGTTATTCATCAAATATGAGCCCAACAATATAAAAAACAATCTTTTTTAAAAAATGTAGTGAAGGCCTTCTTGTTAAGTAGGGCAGTATAAGCATCAGCTTTTGTCCCTCAATCTATGGATGTTTCACGTCTCTAGATAAAACACAAACCCGACCTGCGATTGACATGAGTGTTTTTTTGTTGATATTGACGTTAAACAAAGATGATGATGATGATGATTAGTATATTTTTGGTGACTATTGTGGTAGAGGGCGAGAAAATAATTTTTCATAGTGAGGTAACCGGCACCTCCACCAAAAATGTCAAAATACAATCAGATTTTATTTCGAGTTCTTCTTCGACTATCTGTTGATTCAGTAGCTTCGCTCCCTATACTACGGGTTCTCTCGTATTCGTGCTTGTCGTTAAAAACACTCACTTACATTGAACCTGACTGAAAACACTTACACCAATGTAGAATGTGTGTAAAGTCTTGTATGGGCCGGGCTATAACTCAAGAACCGAACATGAACCTTTCCAATAACGACAGAGCAGCTCAAGCGTAAAGCTAGAGACTGATTCTAGAGGTCACCGTTTCGAGAACCACCATCGGTAATCACGACTGAAATATATTCCCAAGACATTCGAGAATGCTAGAGAATGACTTACATTAAACAGCCCTTGGACATTCGACATTTTCTAGACAACTATCCTAACCTTAGATACATAGTGAAGAACATTCAAAAGTTAAAATAGTTTCTCAATATCCAATATGTCTGCCGAGTTTCGCTCCTTATCTAAGAACTGTATCAAGGCGGGTTTGCAACAAGATTTAATGATACGGGGTGATTTAGTTATGGTAAAGTTTAGGAGGGTTGCTGAACTTATGTTTGTTCGTGTGAGGGCGAGAGATAAGGACTTCAGTTCCCGTTGATAGTTTGTGAACCAAACATTGCTCGTCGACTGTAAGTCTGGAATAGTCTGGATAACAAGTCTGGAATATAAGTCTGGAATACAAGTCTGGAATACAAGTCTGGAATACAAGTCTGGAATACAAGTCTGAAATGCAAGTCTGGAACTCTAATTTAACTATTAAATTATAAAACATAATTTGGAAATTTAATCTTTCTATAGTTCCTATCCATAATTCTGAATTTTATAGTGAAATGAATGAGTCAAGATAGATGAGTGATAAAAGCGTAAGTATCATACAGCTATCGCCGATATCATTACATTTTTTACCTTGTAATTTCTGGTGATTTGTGTTGTTGTACACAATGTATCCTGTTCAGGTTACTAACACAAGGTTATTAGGTTGTAAGGACTGTTTATGAGGACTCAAAACAAAACCCGATGCACGGTAAACCCTAAGAAACGACTGAAGAAACCCTTGGAGAAAGCAATCAGTCCGGATTGCCCCTAGGCGGGACTCGACCCTGAGACATTTCCACTCCATGTCCCACTCTAAACACTTAAGCTATGTCGGCGTTTCGTGTATAGTTTTGACAACCGATCAAGGCGCTAAAGGGAATTCAATTCGTCCGATAGACATTTTATTTCTTTCTGAATTGGTTTCTTTCTGCTTTTGTTTTTCTATTACGCGAGATAAAAAATAAAAAGCTACAGACCAGACAATAGAAACGAAAACACTAGATGAGTCGGCCGCAGACGCGCTGAAAAGTCTGGACATGCGTCTAAGCCTGCATTATAGACGGTTCAAGGGTTCGTTCAAATTTCCTTGAATTCAAGGATAAAACAGAATCAAAATATGCAAAGATAATAAAATACAACAATACATCCTTCAAATTGAGTATGTTTTGTCCTTGAATTCAAGGAAACTTGAGCGGACCATTGAACCGTCTACCATGGAGGCGTATAATGTTTTGTAACCGAGTATTATGTTATTTCTTTATGAATGTACAACTATAGTCATTGCAAATACAATCGTGTTAATTTTGTTGGACTACTTCCATTCATTAGTACCGTACTATAGGTAAATTTATCTTGACCTTATTATTTAGAATAATTTTCTTCAGATGACTTTAAAAATACAAGTTTTTCATTAAACTTTAGTTCGAAAGAATTCGTAGTTTTTTTCATTGATTGTCGGTGAGTTAAGCAACGTAATCTCGTGCTAGGACAACGGAAGTTGTTTCATGAAACCCACACCAGGGCCAGGCAGGAAGCAGTGCAGCCACCTTAGCGGGCAACGCTAATCCCAGCCCAGGATTTGCAGTGAGCGGGTTTATGTGCCTTGTATCCGTCCCTGCAATACGACATGGCTTAGCCACATGTCCCTGTTATTCCACACACCTCTGTGGAGGAATTCCTTCTTTCAACTCGGGCGTGAGATTTCCAGCTCTTTATACAACGTAACTAAATTGTTTGAACGAGTTGAAATTACATTCTCTTTGATCATAGCCAGAAGGGGCATTGTTTATTCGGTTTGTGTGTAGCTTTTTTGTTCCGCGATGAGTGAATAATTTCGTTCTTGTTATCTTCATCTCCGTACGTACAGCTCATTTATACGAAGCGTTTTGTTTTTTGTGTACTAATTATGTAGTTATTACACGATTAAGTGTGTGTGGTTTAGCGAAGCAGCTGTGTCTAGTACGCCTGCACAACACCGCATGACCTACAGGGCGATTCTCTAAGAACTACGCTAAATTTAAATTTAAACCCTAAGTATGTTTAGCATGGGGGAGTTATGTATCACATCTTACGCGAACTATACAGAATCGCCCTTCTACCCAGGGTCGGCGACCTGGATATGGGATTCAAGCGCAAGTTTTTTAAAGCCAGGAAAGTTTGTGAAAATGTTATTCTTCTGACGGACGATTTCAATTATAAATATTGATTTTGATGGCGTGGCACACAAGCAGCTGGTAGGTGATAAAATCAATGTACATACAAAAAATAAGTAAAAGTAACTCAAAATTATTAGCTACACAAATATCAGCATATTTTAAAAGTTAATGTTGGAAACAAGTGGAGGCAGTAATTCATTATATCCTACCATGTTTCAAAGTTCTGAGCCAAATTCAGTCGCATCTGTAGGATACTTCATGTAGGTAACTGATTACAAATAAAATGAGAAAGACCCTATGACAGCACTTTTTCATAAATTATTTCTAAAAAAAAAAATCTGGCCAAAACAATTGCAAAAACACCGTAATAAGTCTTACAGACTGTTTTTGATAAATGTTGAAAATCTTCTATGCTAGGGGCGTACGTTAATCCATTAGTGGTGTGCGAGTACCCGTAATTTCAAGTCAAATGGAATGTTTGGTACTCGACGAACTCGAGGATTTGCTACTCGAAATCGAGTAGTTATATAAAAATCATGATTTTGGTGGAGGTGCCGGGTCATTAAACTCTTTTGTGAAAACGTAGAGATCGTTACAGAATTCGATTTAAATTATAAATATTGATTCGGGTGTGTCAAACTGTGAAGCCAGGTAGAATGTCGTTGTCCACTGGCAGCTGGCAACTAGTAACGATAAAACTAATGTGTACACACCTAATATGGATAAGTAACTCAGCATATTTTAAAAGTTAATGTTGGAAACAAGTGGAGGCAGGCATGCTAATTATTACCAGGTTTCAAAGTTATTTTTTAAATTTGGGCAAAAAAGTTTTTTTTTATGTAATAAGTCTACATTTGCAGACTGTTTTCGATAGATGTTGAAGATCTTAAACGCCAGGGGCGTGAGTGGGCGCGAGTACACGAAATATCGAGTCGAGTCAAGAGTTCGGTACTCGACGAACTGGTATTAATTATTGCTACTCGAAATCGAGAATAAAAAAGTAATGATTTTGGTGGAGGTGCCGGGTAGCTCATAGAAAAGTCGTCTCGATTCGCAAACATTGTTTATAGGTGCCGGGTCATTAGACTCTGGTGTGAAAACGTGAAAAACGTTATCTGCATTTTTCCGCTACCTTGCCAACCCTTTTAACCTTTTTGTAGGCCCAGGATTTTATATTTTTGGAAATTGTCATAATAAATAAATTAATAAAACTTCGATAAATCGTTATCAACATTTTCATGTAATACCATACGTCATAGCTTAGCCTTTAAAAACGTTCGTACAGTGATACTTGATCATTTAAATCCTGTAAAGAGATATTACAAATTAAAATCAATTAGATGTTACTCTGTCGTCACTTTTGAAGCCTGCATACAGACTTAACAATCAATTAAGCTAATATTGTAACTAACATATTGTAAGTACAGTCACAAAGAGAAATAGTGAAATAACAAAACGAAGTACTACTAGGACTCGACTAGAACTTAAAACTCAAGACTCGCACATCCCAGGAATAACACAAGGAGTTTGCGCCTGCAGGAATGAGAACGCGCCGAACATCATTTCCTTTAGCTCGTAACTTCGCGATACTCTCGTTGCTGTCTCACTCACGTCTCTCCATCTCAACGAGACGAGACGATAAAACACAAATGTTATTAAAAGTTATCTCTTATTTCAAAACAAATACACTCTAAAAGTACCTTCATTCAGTTGAACGCATTGCGAAGTAGACACAAGAGTTGACGCTTGTTCTGGCGCGGAGGGGAAGTTAAAACTCATCACAAGTTGTGTGGGGGGAAGGAGGGGGGGGGACCTTTAAAAATGAAAATGGGTTTTGCGGGGTAGAAATAATTTGCAGACTTGTAGCTGGACAGGCAGGGAACGTTGCGTTCTAGTCGTGCAGGCTGTCACCCCTCACTTTTACCACCTCTCAAGACTGTAGGGACATGTACTTGACGAGGAATGTAGAACCGCACAGTCGAGCATTTATCGGAAAACGTTAATCCTTTTTTAATTTTGTGAATTGTGGCTAATGTAATGTACGAAGAGACTGGTAGGCTAAAACGTTAAAATTATTGAGGATGACGGTCACCACGATAAATTCAAATGACACCCCACACTAAATCCGATACCACTCTTCATGTCAACTCGTAAAATGTCCCTGCTGATGTATTGTTATAAATGAATCCTAGTGCGACTGATATTTGATGACGACTGATGGTGATAGACGATCTCTGCCAAACCAGGCGTTATTGCGGAATGCGAAAATATATTCTGGAACGCTATTGGAACACTAACTTTAACTCTGAAGAATTCAAAATTTAAGTTGGTTGTTTCATAATAATAGTGGTACTTATAAAATAACTGCCAGTAAATGTGCCATAAGAGAGACATTGATGACCAAGCTTAATGTGTATGTAGGAGGGATGCATGTTAAATGTGGATGTCTGAAAACGACATACGCCTATCCCTGCTGAACAAACTTCTACAGTTTAAAACTATTAAAGTGAAAAACAAAGGTCGAAAAGTGGTCCAGAATGAATGTGAAATTTAGGTTGATTTGCTCACCAAACTATTTTTAATTACATGGGCATTTAACATTGTAAATACTGATGGAGCTAACTCATCCAATGCTGTTTCGGCAGCTTAACCCCTTGGCAGCCCCTCACGGCTCCTCTCCCACCTGCGTGTGACATTGTTGAAGTAGTTCTTCTAGGCTCGTCACCAGAACTTTGGGAGTCTCACTTAGCCGAAGTCTGTGCACGACTCGTCTGTGAAGTTTCTGACCAAAGGTTTCTCTGTCTCTAGAGCTCTTCTCTGATTGGTGGGCTGAAACTTTCAGGCTAGAATGATTGTGCTGTAGTGACCGGTGAAGCGCGAGTAAACGCTCTTCTCACAAGATGCCTAACGTCTTCCTTTGAGCTTCTAGCCTCACACACGTGGGTTCGATCCTCAAACGTCTCATAGATAAAATTATTGTTTTCCAAGGTTATTAGCAAAAAGGTCCCGCTTAGGTGAGTAATTGCTTTTGAATTACTTTCAGTTCTCAAACTGATTCGTCAATAATTCCTACAGTTGCCAAATTATTTTTCCATTTACATTATTTATTAATATACCCGAATCTTTATATATTTGTTATTATTTTTTTTATGTATTTGACGTTAAGTTTATTCTGTTATGAAAATAAATTTACGAAGAAGACAGTAATCGTCAAGGAATGCAAGCCTAATTGACAGTATTTTGCACCAAAATACCATAGATTATTTATATATACATTCACATATTATACCTAAATGGTTGAACTAATTTTTGTCAATAAGGAAAAAAATAGCTTGCTTATTATTATTATTATCATTATTATTAATAATAGTTATTATTATTATTTTAACGTAAACACAAATTCGTATATTATCAAATTCATAAATTACACAGACACTATAGAAGCCCCCCGCCCGCTAAGTTCGTCCGCCCTCCCGCGAGCACCGTGCGTCCTTGTGGTAGGCCTGCCGCCTATATACACCGCGCACGCACGTGATTCGATTACCGAAGTTCCCAGTCCTCGCAACCAGTAATTATAGTTGTCATTCCTCGGCGTATAAACAATGCGTAGTTGCGCCTAAACGACGTCGTCTTGCCCTAATGCCATCAGGAAGTGCCGCATTACGAGATTGACGTACCAACCAACCCATATCGGTCTCCCAGAGGAAATAGACTCAAATATTTATAGCGCTTCGTGTCGCACGAGATGGACATTAACTCTTTTCATTTAGGTTTGCCATTAGGGTGGCTGCATTGCGCGATCTACGCTGGTCACGCAGGTAATATTGTGTAATGGTCGAACTGAGCCGGGTAGGTTGGTACACTTCAGCTAACTAGGCGCGTGCGTTGAATTCCAGACAGAATGTTGCACACTTGTTGCTCAACGTGAGGCAAGGTAGCTCAGTCTACAAACAAGTTTATTGGTGCATGTGATGTGCAAGAATGTAGAAAGAGGTGTTTCTCGATTTGGTTGGTCGGGAAACACTCCCGTAGGTGTAATTGTTATTATTTACTACAATTCAGAAATTAAAAAAGTCCGCCCCAACCGGGAATAAAAAATAAATAAATAAATAAATAAAAAATCGGACTTTTTTAATTTCTGAATTGTAGTAAATAATAACATTTATCACCTACGGGAGTGTTTCCCGACTAACCAAATCGAGAAATAAACCCTTGCTCATACCTGCGTAAGGTAATGACATTATAATTAATGTTTGGTGGTCAGTTCAAATGCAACAGATATTCGTTGTAGTACTGTTCCATCCATTCAGATGTATAATGCAACTACAATTCAGAGTTTAAAATGTACCCGTCCTGATGGTCTAGTGGTTAAGACGCCTGTCTGGAATGCGGGAGACCCGTAGTTCGATTCCTGGTTGGGCGGACATTTTTTGGATGAGCGTAGCGAGCGTAGCGAGCGAAGCGAAGATTCCATTTCACTACACTGGAGAAAAAAATCCGGAATGTTTTTTTTTCTTTTTTTTTTTTTGTATTTTTGTGTGTTTGTTAACACGATTCCGGCTAAACCGATACTCCGATTGCGATGAAATTTTATGGAGGCCTTTAAAATCTCTGAACTTAGAACTGCCACGTTTTTGAGCGCAATCGGGAAATTTTTTCTTATAAAAAACGCAATTTTACGATTTTTTTTTATTTTTTAAAAATTTCTTCGACTTATAACACCTACACGCTTTATCCGATTGTAATGATTTTTTCACAGAACCTTAATTTTATGAATTAAGATATTCGTGTGAAATTTGAGCGTAATCGAAAAATTATTTTCTCATGAAAAAACGAAATTTTACGGGTTTTTTCTATTTTAAAACATTCTTTGACTTATAACACCTACATGCTTTATCCTATTGTAATGATTTTTCACAGAACCTTAATTTCTTGAATTTATAGACTCGTGTTAAATTTGAGCGCAATCGAATAATTATTTCTTATGAAAATTGCAATTTTACGATTTTTTTCTTTTTTTAAAATTACGTAAAAATTACGATTTATTAAAAATTAAGTTAATTTTTAATTTAATTTAATTTAATTTAAAAAAATCTTCGACTAAATAATGATTTTTTCACAGAACAACAGAAAATACGCGTAACACAATGCAGCTCAATGCACCAACTACGCTCATCCAACAACGCGGCGGAACTTAAGCGTTTTCCTAGTAATTTCTTAATTGTAGTTAATAATAAAAAGAAAGAGGTGGTTATGTCACAACAACACTTTCATTAAGAGATTTGCAGAATGCGTGTTATTGAAAATTCTTAATTTATAAATGAAAAAAGAATTTTTCGATAAAGAAAATAAGCTGCAAAGCTTTATTAATTAAAAAATTAAAATGAAATAGTAGCCAAGGCTGCGTCTTTTGGTGGTTTTTATTATACATTCTACCGAAAAGTGGAGAATTTGAAACGAGCACTTCGTAAAAATTAAAAAGCGTCTCCGTAAGCGATTCAGTCACGTGGTCGTTGGTGTGGAAGGAAGGATGACGGGAAGATAAAACTCTCCCACACAGATGGAAAATGATATTTGTTGTAAGTTATAGGAGGGATCATGATCAATGCCAGAAGCTTTATCAGACAACCTTCTTAGGTAGTCTTATTTTAAATAATGTTTTATAAGAACGAAAATACAATAAACTGCAATAAAATAGATAAAATTAGTGAACATTATTATAAAGTCCATATACATTTTACGCACTCATCCATACATCTCATGAACAGCAAGCAAACTAAGGTGATTTGTAATACGTCATGAGCGGTTAAATGTAGGCAGTGTCATGTTGTAAGTTTAAAGACAGTGTCATGTTGTAAGTTGTATTACCTGTAAGCATACCCACGGCATTTCTTTAGGATGCAAGATGAGAGGTAGATTGTTTTCCGGCAGAATGTGGGGGTTAAAGAGTCTAAAGTTCGAAACGTGGAGAGATCGGTGGAGATGGACGGATATTTGAAACGAGTGACAGGTCGACGTCAAAATGCGGGGGTGAACGATAAGTTCGCGGGGAGAAACCACTTCAACCTTCAACAACCTGTTTCCGTCTAACTGAATTACATTTCAGAAGGGGTGGAAAACTGTCGGTTTTAAGTGTAGAAGAGTCAGGCATTGTTGGTCTAGCGCAGGTTAAAAGTCTTGCAACCAATGCAGACGGTCCGAGGCAAACATTTCTTACATGGCTACCAATATGCTCATAACACATAACAAAAACTTGTAGAAATACAGCCAAACCTTACACACTCAAAAGGAATGAGATCTAAAAAAAGGGCCAAGCTCATCTACCCTTCCACATAAACGTACAGTGTCCCATAACAGCATCCTCGAAAAGCTTGGCAAAATAGAATTTGCGATTATTAATTTAACGTAATAGTTTATCCAAGTTCTTTTTTTCTAATTAATTTAAACGTAATAACATGCAAATTCTATTTTGCCAAGCTTTTCGAGGATGCTGTTATGGGACACTGTACGTTTATGTGGAAGGGTAGATGAGCTTGGCCCTTTTTTTAGATCTCATTCCTTTTGAGTGTGTAAGGTTTGGCTGTATTTCTACAAGTTTTTGTTATGTGTGTGATCTCATTACTTTTTCAAGTTCCATTACAAAATTATTTGCTAAAATATAATATTTTTATCAAAGTTGATTTAAATTCTATGGTTTTAGCAGTAACAATATAGGATGTAAAATATCTAGACCCGGATTCATGTACATCCTGGGTATAGGTGGTATAACCATGGTATAACGACGGTATAAGGACTGGACCCCAATTCTTGAGTTCGTGGGAGATGAGTTGAAAACGCAATTTGAAAACGAAGTCGTTTTCGTTTTCGAAGGAATTGGTATTCTTGAACGGTATCGTGGAAAACGTCATGGGTTGTGAGTTGAAAGCATTGATATTAAACCCCTATAGTAGGCTAGATTAGCAGTCTCCTATACCTCCGCACAGGCGCGAGCGTAGCAAATTGAAGACTCAACCGGCCCATTTCAAGATGGCGATTTGGTGTTTTAATTTATGCTTTTTTAATGCAATAAAGTATTTTACTGGATTGTTTGATATGGTTTTAGCTTGTGCAGCATGGTATTAAACAAAAGAAACAATACGAAGTGATTGCATAAGGGAATTTAGTAATCATTGGTTTAAAGGCTAGTATGCTTACCTGTCAACCTGGCGGCAATCTTGAGAACTATTTGGCCACAAATCGCTCCCATTTGATTAACATGTAAACTGTCATTTTAAGATGGCTTCTAATTGTACCGGAAGTGGACCACCGACTGCTGGTCTAGCCAATTATATAGGATGTCTATGGTTGAAAGAGTATCATGAAATCCAAACACTTTAAAAAGATTTGCGTATAGCAAAGAGCTCGAAAAAGTTCTATATTTATTCTAGATGGCAGTGCCTTCATAAACGCGGGCCAATCGAAAGACAAGTTGTATGAAATGATTTGATTTTTGCAATTATGTAAACAAACAGATGAGCAAGTTCATATCAGAACAATGTTGTGCTGGCATAGGGTTGGCTAGGCTTGTCAAACATGTAATGTAAGTATGAATTTTACTAGTCCTATAGCCAAATGGAACTTTAGACCTACACTTTTGCATTATAAATAATTTTCCACATCTGGGCCTAGGCCAGGACGGTTTCTGATTTGTTTTATGAGAGTATAATGACACCTTTTCTCGTTCCACACAAAGAAGAAAAATTTTAAATGTCCGCTATTTGTTTACGTATCGCACTTTCCCGCCTAACTCTGCTTATACCGTCAACAAGTGTCAAGTAACTATGGTTACTTGTTGATTGTATGCCAAGTGTTTAAGGCTTATTTTAAAACCTTTATTTGGAAGCCTTCCAACAAACTTTTTCAACTTTTTTTTTCAAAAGAGACTATATTTCTATAACCTTAATGTCCATGTAAAATATGAACATTGTAGTCCCACCCGTCTGGTCAGAATCGCGGGCCGACGTATTAGATGTTAGCAGTAGCAGTAGTAGCAGTAGTAGCAGTAGCTAACATCCTTAAAGTGATTTTGAGCATGTTTCAAGCCATTTTTTCACCAAGAAGGAATAATCGTACCCCAATAAAATTTGGCATGTGTTGTCAGGTACCTAAATCCCCTCGATTGTGATAGTTTTCAACTTCACATCACGTTACATGACGGCTGGGTAACACCTCGAAATCACCCCAACTCTGCTTGGTGTATAAGGTGCTTGAGTGTGTAGCGCACCGCGACTTGGCTGCGGCGCCCTAACGGGCACCTAGATAACACCTCGAAATCACCCCAACTCTGCTTGGTGTATAAGGTGCTTGAGTGTGTAGCGCACCGCGGCTTGGCTGCGGCGCCCTAACGGGCACCTAGATGTAAACGAAGTTTTTCGGGGTCGTTCATTATCTGTAACCTTAGATATGTATCGATCTTGATTTAAATCATATAGAGACTTTCCACGGAAATCGATTTTTATTGTTAAAAATAACAAAAAAAAACGAAATTGCAGAGCATAGGAAAAGATGGATTTTTGCACCATATACGCTCATCCATCAACGCAACCGTTAAAATCAATCGCTTAGCAACGTTGTTCATCTGATACAGTCAGCACTGATATTAATAACTCTTAAGCCCAAAATTCCATTCTATGAATCGCTTTCAGACATAAAACTGAAAAAATCTTTTATACGTCTCCAACGATATCTCGTCGTGCGCAGTAAAGCGTCGCTAGGCTGCGCTAAGGCCTGAAAGCCAATCCAGTCCTCACTCTGATCCTATGAAGAACTTACTCATACTTTAAGTTTTCTTACATCCTACTCTAAGGCGGGGAATATGTTCCGGTCCAGTGGGAGGCTGCGGAGACCCGGGTTCGAACCCCAGATATCTTATTCTCATCCGAGATGCATGAGATTTCAGGGAATCCGTCTCGGAGTTAAGAGGGAATAGGAGACATTTGTCTTAAGAGGGTATAGGACACATTTGTCAGTTGGCACATAGCTATTCGCTCGGCCAGGATGAATCCGACGTATATGAAACTTTACATAGTTGCCAACAAAGCAGACATGGACAGCCTTACAGTCGTAGATTTCCAATATGTTTACCGGCTAGAATCAATCCTCGAATGTGGTCAAAAGCAGAAAATCATTTGTTTTTTAAATCTTGAAAAGTGTTTCTGTAGAGCCCTATGTTTCTACTTCCTGACAACTAGCCAAAGTTGTAAACATCTGTGGGGTCAGTCGGCCGAGCGAACAGGGATTTGCTTATCGGATGTCCTATATCCTGTTAAACCATAGAGGAACTTCTACCGCCATGTTGTATGGAGCTCACATGCTGTAGCTAGCAGAGTTTTTGTGAGAGGACACACAAAACCGCGATCGCACCATAATGCAATTAACTATGTTTACTTAAACCGTGTAAGCTTACCTAAAACGTTTGGAATACATTAATTAAACTATTCGCAGTTTAACAAGGTTAAACATGCAATCCTCTCTTGGATGAAACCCGAATCACACGCAAGGAGCCCGTGCTATTCTGCGTAAAATCAAGGGTCGATATAATAGCAAAACACACCAACAACTTCAACGGTGATGAGGGTAGGTGAACGCTCAGTCATCAAGCTAGCAGACCGACGCCATAAGGAACTACAACATCAACGCCTACAACATGGAGAACTACAGCAGAAACTACAATCACAACATCGTTTTTACCTCAGCATCGCCATCCAGGAGAGAAAAACTACCCCCCCTCCCCCCCCCCTCCTCTACGTCGGCCACCTGATCCAATCAGAAGACACCGCCGAGGAGTGATAGGCTAAGCTAACAAACTAATCAGCCTCAGTTCTCATGAATATGTTACCCACAGAGGTGACGAAACGTCTAGGTACGCACAATGTTTACTCGTGACGCGGCTCATACAAGTTTGATTTAAAATTAATTTTGTTTTTGATCAAATTAACGACATATGAGATTGGGCTCATGTTTATAAATAAAGTTTAATTCATAAAAGCCAAACCATAAGAACTATTTAATCACTTTAAAAGAAACAAACTTATCAATTTAAATCAGCACGGTTTTATACCAAAAAGGTCATGCGTAACTCTCTTAACTGACGTTATCGATCAGTGGTTAAATTCACTTGAATGTACTTCTGTCAAACAGGTTGACTGCATTGCATTAGATTGGGCAAAAGCTTTTGACCAAGTCCCTCACACAAAATTGATAGCAAAATTAAAAGGATATAAGTTGAACACAATGTAATAGGGTGGATAAGCTCTTTTCTTTCCAATAGGAAACAATCTGTAGTTTTTAATGGTTCTCGATCTGTAGAAGCTCATGTTACTTCTGGGGTGCCACAAGGGTCTGTAATTGGGCCTCTCCTATTTACAATCTTCTTTTTAGATCTTCCTCAGTGTGTGTCATCTCAAGTTTACCAGTATGCTGATGATACAACATTATTTCGACCTATTTCAGGATTAGAGGATGTTTATGCATTGCAAGCAGATCTATCTGCACTTGAAAATTGGTGCTTGTTGAACTGTATGCAGCTTAATGCTAGCAAATCGCAGTACATACGTCTAACTAGGTCCAAATCACCCATTGCTTCTAATTACATTCTTTTAGGTAACGCTCTAGTGAGACAAACAACTATTAAACTCCTCGGTCTCACTATATCTTCAGATTTGAAATGGGATTTTCATACAGACAACGTTAGAGACAGAGCTTCCAAGTTGTTAGGATTTGTCAGTCGTAATCTATATAAAAGTAAATCGAAATCTTTAAAAACTGCATATCTATCTCTTATTCGCCCTATATTAACGTATGGTCTACCAGCTTGGCACCCAACTTCTCAACTAAACATGCATAAACTTGAGGTTATTCAAAACCGTGCAACTAAAGTTATTTTAAAAAATGTTTTTTATTCTGAAAGTGCCTCTGAGCGCTTAAACAAATGTGGACTGCCATCAATACAAAATTATTGTAAACAAACTGATGTTAGATTTTTAAGTAACTTAATTACCGGTGTTACTGACCTTGATCCTTTTAAAAGAATAACAATTCAGAAAAGACAGTTTAACCGACATAATACTGGCCTAATTTTAAACCCTCCCCGTGCTAGAACATCTATATACCAAAATCATTTTTATAACCGTGCTGTTACTTTATGGAATACTATTCCTCTAGAAATCAAAGATGCTCCAAATTTCAAGAATAGAATAAAAGAATATTTTAGTTAAATTGTTTTTATATGTCAGTATACTACATGAGGCCTACCATATTTTGATACTACAACATTATGTTAATTTATTGACTATTTTATCCATTGTTTTCAAATAACATTAGGCCTAAGTTATTTTAATTAGTTTTAATGAAGGGAATCAGGCATTCTTGCTATGGGGCTATGCCCTCTCTGATTCTCTTCAACATGTTAAGTGTACATTGTACTTTGTAGCTTGATTTGTTGAAATAAATAATAATAATAATAATAATCACACTAGCTGAAACTTAAACCATGGAGTTATAAATAGTCCAACTCCATGCTTAAACTACACCAATGATGTCTCGTCCTGGCCTCGATCTGTGTCGGTGAGCCCTACAAGAACTCTATCTTACTGCTACTTGGCGCACATCCCTCCTAGCTCTCTCTATAGCCGGCGAACTCTCTGAGGCCGGTAAACTCTCTCAGGACGGTAAACTCTCTCAGGCCGGTGAACTCTCTCAGGACGGTAAACTCTCTCAGGACGGTAAACTCTCTCAGGCTGGTATTCTCTCAAGCCAGTGAACTCTCTCAATCCAGTGAACTCTCTCAGACGATAACTTTAACCGATGAGTTATGACAGAGTCTGGCTGAGACGTGACGTCACAGCTTCTGCTGGAGACAGAGTTTATTGATGTGGTCGTGTGGGAAGTTTGTTGTTCCACGTTAGACAATGCTTGATGAGAGATGAGGACTAAGGAGAAAGACAAACATGGGGCTCGAACCCGCGTCCCGTGTTTGAACCAGGCGTCCCAAACTAGCTTAGTTAGACTAATTCAACAACGATCAACACTAGAAGTGACGTCACAAGCGGGTGACAGCGACAGTGGAGCTGTGAGATGACATACTACAGGGGCTAGGCCACACACAGATGCTGCATAGCTCAGTTCAATCTTGTAACAATACTTTAGGTTGAGAGTCGTTCTGTAAAACAAGCACAAGGGACTTCCAAAATAGGGAGCGAAGCTAATCAACAAATTATTGATGACCACACAAATAAAACAATATCGCAAACTGAAATTGGTGGAGGTGCCGGGTTTGGAAAACATAAAAATGACAGCCCCGCACCTTTTACCCAAGAGTCACCAAACATTCTGCATCATTCTTGTTGAAAGGCAACGTCAACAAAATACCCTTTTCAATCGCAGATCGTGTTCGTTATTGTCGTGAAGCCTGACACATCGGACGGACGGACGTATAGACATGAACGTGATCCTCATATAGGGGATATTTGTTCCCTGAGATACTTTAAGAAAAACGAGAGGTAAGTTTACAAGGAATGATAATATATTCCAAACCAAATAACCATGCTGGTCAAAGCACTGCCTATAGCCGTTATCAGCTTGTCCTATCTGTAGTGACATTATCAACTATCGTCCGTTGATAAGATATTAATTAAACTGAACTGTTTGGCATTTATCTCTTTTCGTTACGTTGTTCATTGTGAACATTGTGCGTTTCAGGTATACACGGATGATGCAAAGATTATTCTCTGCAATGCTTTAGTTGAAGTGTCGTTCTGTTAGCTACCTACCTTGATTTAGGAGGAGGAAACATAACTCAAAGAATTCTAAAACTCTCACGTCGCGTTCTTCTAAGTAGGGCAACTCTTCGCAAAGTTAAAACCAGGTCCATTCAATTAGTTTCTGAGCAAATTCATATCACACGTGCAAAAACCGGGTGCAATAATTCATAAAAACGAGAAAATTTATCGCATACTTTGCTGCAAAGACCCATTTATTAAATTGAAAAAGTTGATGAATGGAAAACGTGTGAATATGTTCTTTCTCATCAAAGAGTTCACTCGTGCGTAACAAATAAAATGCGAATGAGCGATTTCTCGCTATTGAACATTGAAAATACGTTGCAATATATGGGATGTTGGGGAAGGGGTTTAATTTAGACTAATTGGTTGGGAGTTATTGAATTTCGAAACCAATTGGTTTCATTACATATTGTATACAGGGGGCGCAATGAACGGTGTGTATTCGACACGCCTGTCATGGTTGCGCTCGGCTGTCACTGTGTTTAGAGCAGCTAGAAATTAGTATCAGGGACGTTTACTCGGATAATGCCTGAGTACACTTGCACCACTGATAACCACTGACGGAACCTGCGCATGTACCAGATACATGTGTGATGTATTGCCAACATTACTCTTGAATAGTCATGAAATACAAGTTTCACAATAGATAGTTATTAGGGTGTAGGTTCTTAGTGACCAACAAATGGAAAACTGTCACCTACGACATTATTAGTCAGGGGGATAAGCCGCATATTACACTAAGTACAGGCAATAGGTGCTACGACGAACAAACTTTACAGCTAGATACATATAAGGTATAAGGTTACATTTTAGTGGTTTTCCCAAGCTAAGGGCCCCATGATTTGACCTCCAGTGACATTTGAAGGTGAATTTATAAAATATTGTGTTACTAACCGACTAGTAAGTATAAATATACTCAGTGATGAAAATTTATTAGAATACAAATTAACATTATGCAATTTTTTTTTGTAAGTATAGTTTGTTTATATTTGTCAGTATGCAATAATGTAACACGACTCATCCAATTCGCGAACAAAACATTTAACAGAGGGATAGACATAATATCACTGCATTGAACGATCAGACCCTAAACGTTCGTTCAATCCACATATTAACCTACATACCAGACAACGACTCAAGATATAAAACTGTTTACTTTTTATTTTATTATCGATTGTGTGTGTTCATCGAACTGTCTAATGTATTGAGCAGAAACGCGAGACAAGTTCTGGCCGTGGGCCCAGCTGACTATCCGATCTAGTTGTTTTGTTCTTAGAGGGAGGGTTTATATCATAGTAGGGAGCAAAGCTTACCGTTCGCTTGATGTAGCCTTCATTGATGGTGGAGGTGCCGAGACTATGAGTATTCAATCTCTCTGGGTGGCTAGCTCCATCCTCTGAACCCCAGGGCAACCAATAACATTCTGTATCATCATTGTTGCGAACAAGACGCGTGTCAACCGGAGGAAGTGTACGTTGTATCGTGAGAAATGTCACTCGCACAGACGGACGGACGGAAAAGAGATGCTTATATTGGAGACCCGGAGAGAACAGGCCCAGAGCATGGTTCTGTTAATCTTAAACGGCGATTCAAGAAAAATCTTGTTATATCTTATTTGTCACCTGGGGTGTGACTGGCACTTTTCTAAGTGTCTATGTTTTTGTTATGTTTTGTCACTTGATTGTGTTATATATTGTCCTTTATATGTGTGGATTCTTTGTTTATATTATATTTTTATTATATCACACTTGTGGGGCTTTGCTCTGTATGCTGATAAATAAATAATTGAATTTAATTGAATTGAATTGAAAAGAGAAAAAGTCCATCTCGCAAACATCAGCTAGTAACAAGGGTATATATACTTCCCGAAACTAGAGACGAGTTCGGGTAATCGTCGTCGTGGACATTGCCCCCTTCCCTTGACGACTTCCCCGATGATGATGACGACGACAATGACACCACAAACGATGACAAAGACGAGCGACGTGATAACCCCCCCCCCCCTTTCCTCCTCCTTTACCCGTGGCTGGTTCTGACCAGAATTGGCCCCTCCTTCCCATATCCCCTAGGCTAGAGCGGCGCATTATGACCTAACGGTTGACGCACCCTTCAACTTAATCAATCGCTCTTTTATAATACAGCACACAACAATGAATTATGTAAGCATGTTTCACTAACTAAGGTCAAAACCACAATTCGTGTTTCTTCAATATTAATATGTGTACTCAGTTAGGCCTATAGTATTTTATATTCTATACGAAATTAGGTTAATTAATGGGCTCCGCTCTGTCCTTGTGCCCGAAAAAGCATCAAATTAGCGTGATGGCATGCGTCCGTCACTCTGTAAATGTGTTTAAAAACTCATCACTCTACGTCATGGTTTACATCACATCCACCACTCTCCATCAAGATATTTCTATGGTTGTTCTGATGAGACCTGTTGATGGATTCCATCATTTAGTACAATCATCAAACACCACATAACAGATACAAAACTTGCTAAAACCACAACGCTCATGTGCAGAACGCCCCTCACGTTCAATACACGGATTTGTGTCATGTGACGTGGAGAAAATACAAAACCAGACAATACAGCCAGAGAGTAAACAATAACTCTCCAAACCACACTGTTGAGTTTGTGGTCGCGTGAGTTGACGGTGTTACAGACCACGCCGACAACATCGGGGCTTCATTTCGTGGTATCTATATTTAAACTAGTTCCAAACATAACGTCATACCGTCCATCAGTGGTAGAATCAAGCATTGCTTTAATGTAGCTTTTAGAACACGGGGTGTGTGCAAGAGGATAACGTGAATCGTTGCTAATGAAGTTTCATATTATCACTCAGGGGGTCCAACGTACGGAAACAACTGGTTGTTGGTGGAGGTGCCGGGTACGTATCACCCATGAGGACAATGCAACATAACACGTAGGACGATCGGAAGTCTGGTTTAGGTTTCATCATGAGGACAGACGGACAGACGGACAGACGGACAGACGGACAGACGGACAGACGGACAGACGGACAGACGGACAGACGGACAGACGGACAGACGGACAGACGGACAGACGGACAGACGGGCAGACGGACAGACGGACAGACGGACAGACGGACAGACGGACAGACGGACATAAGCTTTGTTATCAAGAGGTTATTGGATAGCTCTTTCTGCAGACAGTGAGAACTTGATTTGATTTGATTTGATGAAGTTTCGAACCGATGTGTTGGAAGTAGTTAGCTCTGTAAGTATTTATGTATTGGTTCACTCAAATACATCATTGCTACCATTTTACATTGAGGTTAATACTAAAATAAATTTTAAAACATGTAAAGACAAGAAAACATAATATCAAATTCAAAGATATAAATTCAAAATATAACTATTTGAGCCTGTATTCAAGATAATAAAGAAATCGTATTTTTTATTATCTATGTCAATACGTGAATAGGGACGTCTTATGAGTTTTGTTTACTACTTTTCCTAATTGAAAAACACGTTCTGCAGACAAACATAACATTGAATTATTTTATTTGCATATCATTCTACTCTTTCTACCAATCACATTTGCTTGAAATAACCGTGTAGCTTGTACGCGAACTAATAAAGTAATTTATAACGTATTTAATTTGAAAATTTTTAGGCGAAATTCATCAATAAATGATTATACAAAAAACATTAGCTCCGAAAAATGTTAAAAATGATTAACCATTGTTTTAAGAAGGCTTGACGAAAGACCGAGCTGTTATTTTAACAGGGTTCTCAAGAACTGAATCTCATGCCGTAGTTTTGGTAACCAATCAACAACAGACATTGATTATTGACAAACCTCATGTTACATTGTAATTTAACCATACAGTTGCACTGAACTTTGAACTTAGATGTATTATTGACAATCACGCACATCTTTATCACAATCTGATGCTTTGCCTTTGCATGAAATGTAAGTTGGATAGGCCACAGACCATAACACAGGAGAGTCCTGCGTATGAAACCTCTTGCGCACGACGTTAGCTAACCGCAAGGATGTGGTGATGTAGCACAATCAATGTGCGGTCCTACAGGCAGCAGGCTCGTGTCATAAACGCTTGTTGTGGTGGAGAATGATGGCTATCGAGCTATGCAGCGCATCGTTGACCTAAACATTGGGCGCCATTGACTAATTTCATAATAGCCTCATACAACGTTCACATGCAGAATGTGCATTCAAATGTAGATCTACGATCGCAAAACAACGTCCCTGTCTTGATTTCATACAAACAACATTAAAGTAGAGAGCCTAGATATCCTAACGCCAAAGAGTGGCCATACAGTGCTTCCGGCCGCCATGTTTTTGCCAAATCATTTTTTAGTTTCGACAACTGCCGTTAATGTATGTATAAGTAAACAAATTTGGCTTGAAACAAACGTAAAAAAGTTGGTCTGTTATAGGCCACATTTGTTTTTCAAGTCTGTTTCAAGCCATATTCGTGTACTTTACGACAGCTGACGAAACTAAAAAATTGTTCGGCAAAAACATGGCTGCCGGAAGTACTGTATGGCCCCTCTCTGGCGTTAGCTTATCTAGTCTCTCTACATTGAAGTATCTACTGTACAACAGTCCATCCAGTAAGATCCATCGAGTTGTCAGATTATTTCGTTGGAGGGCGCGTCAACCGTTAGGTCATTATACACCACTCTAGCCTAGGGGAAGAAGCGAGGACAGGCCTGTGCTGGACACATCCAGCCACATACAAGGGAAGAAAAGGGAAGAGTTGCTCACGTCGACGGCCAGAGCTCGCCTCTAGTTTCGGGGTAGACTACAACTGATGTTAACGCGATGGTCTATAAACGGATAAACTTAAATTTTATTCCGAAAGTGAATTAAAACCTCCAATCCGTTTTAACTTTGCTTTAATAATCCGAATTCAGGCAGCATGATTTCGTCCAGCTGCTGTTAGATTAATGGAGTTTGTTAAACCGTTTAAACTTCAGCCATAATTAAATCGGATCGTATTGCCATGATAAACATATTGAATGACGTAAAATGTTTTAACTTAGACCGTTTTAAATGACTGATAAACGTAGATATATTTCGTAAGGAATGTTTTGTCCAATGGCTGTAGGTTATACAAGTTAATCCCAGCCGCACGTGACAAGAAAGGAGACAATGAGGGTGGCTGACGACCTTGAGCGATGAGGACACGCTGGGGTGACGACGTACACAAGGGAGCCTAGCGTGCACACTGATACTGACAGTGCAGAGGTTGTAGATAGTGAGTGTGTGACGTCAGAGCCTACTAGGTGGGCGGACGTGCTCGGGGCCTCGCGGAGTCAAGTCAGTGACTCGTGGAACCCCTGGAGACTTGACCTTGAGAACACCTGTCACTCGCCCGTCATGTTCGACCCCAACCACCCCAATACACGCGTCACTCACTCACTCGCACATCCACGAAGCTACAAGACTGAGCAATAAATATTAAATTACTTCACAGACGCGCCGAGAAAGAACTCAAGGTATTGAGCCGTGAAATGATGTCAAAGGTTGGAATTCTGTAGCAAACTCAAACACAAATCGATTGTTTGGCCTTCCTTTAGACAAAAGTAAAGTCGTATTTCTATCTAAAGTCCTATAACTAACAGCACATACACCAAAAGACAGAAATCTAGATATTCCTTTATTCAAAGAAGTTACAACGTATTGTACTTAACGTTCTAAAAATAACTTTAAAAATGGCAAATTAGGCACATGATAAATTATAAATGAAAAATCTGTTCCCTCATACTATATCACTTGTAACATAAATTTCGGGATTTCTTAAAGATGGTAAGTAATTTTGTAGTGTGTTGGTTGCAATTAATGATTGGGGGAGGGGGTGTTTAGTAATACTAGGGCAGATAAGTAATAATGTTAATACACATTTTTAAATCGCTTTTAATCCTCTACGTTGCTAGAAAAAACGCTAAAAACAGAAGCAAATAAACCGTCTTCTGAAAACGCGAGATTTTTAAGCCAAATCACTCAACAAATTTTAAGTGTTAATTGATTTTATTGTTATTCGTGATATATTTTAAAATATCGCTAAGGATTTTATATCAATAGTGACAGTTACATTTTAACCTCGACAATTTGCCCCAAGTTTTGACTAGAGAATTTAAAATAGTGACTCTTAGCCCTATTTGCAACATTGTTTCGGCATTGATGTTTCTGTCCGGATGCCATGGTTAGTCGAATCAGTTAAATCCCTCCCCCCTTCCTCTCTGGCAACGAATTTGTAAAAGTTTTTAGACGAACAATATTAAGTTGGACGTTAGATTCACTTATTTGCTGCTTGACTGCTTGACTTCGGTGCCATCCGTAGGAGTGTAGGGGGGTATGGGGGTGGGGGGGTTGACTGATAAGTAGAATTCAATCTGGATGTAACTAATTTGGAGATTTCGTACTCATACCATTACCATCAGACGACTATATCCACTTAGAAACGACTAAATCACTCATTGCTAGCGAGATACATGTATTTAGCACTTTCAATTTTACCTTGTAGTATTTGTTGTGTGTTGTGTTTTTCTATTTACGTTGCATACTCACTGGACTTGATACATTTCTGAAGATTTTAAAACGTATTTTTTTATTTTAACGACATTTTTAGGGGAAAGCGGACTGATCAGCTAGCGTCGGCCAGTCACCACGTGCAGTTAATGCATTTAAAGTGTGTGACGTTCATATATTGTGAAGAAGAAGTTTGAAGTGTATAATGTCCTTGTCACCGACATGCTTGTTTTTCTCTCAGGAACATAATATAAAGTGACGCCATTACGATACCAGGGCGCGGCGAAGCAGACTGAGGGATGCTGTTCATACGGTGGCTGACTCTTGCTAGTCAATAACACGAGGAAAAATTTGGTTCACCTCTAGACAAGAAAAACAAAACTATTAAAGTCACAGGAATGGCCAAAGAAAACTATCGCTATTTTCGCTCAGTTTGTTCAACCATAGGGGATTTGCATGGCCGTAGTTTTTGTCAACTTCCTTAACACAAATTTATTTTATTTTTAAAGTTTTGGAAACATTTTCATTTATAAAATTGTGTTGAAGTTGTTCACATGTCTTGGCGGGAAAAACACGGCACTTTGTCAGCAGCCTGTATAACGCCAACTTTACCAATAGCGTATTCACTAATAAAATAACTTGGTTACGCACATTCTAGAAAATGAAAGCATATTTTGATATCTAGAATAATTTCTAATATGCGTTTTATTTTATATGTAACATAAAATAATAATATGTCGCTAGTATTTTCAGCTTTTTAATAAAAAAAAAATCAGTCTAACATGATTATGATTTATGATAATATTACATTAACAAAAAGTATGAACAAAAAAGTCATTTACCGGACAAAATTTCATGGACAAAATTTTCCACAAACTATGGACTGGTGAAGCCTTTGGAAACAAATTGTCGGGGAAAATATTGGCTTATGAGAAGCAGAGTACGCGAGTATTCGAACATGGTTACAAACATAAGATCTGCTTTTGGTGGAGGTGCCGGGTCGAGGACGTCGAGAGACGTGGTAGAAAATATTTGAATAATAAACATTATCTGTAGATGTTGACAAATCAAGGTGATGTAAAAAATACATTTTCTATTTATTTGTATTGTTCAAACTTTGTCCACCTTGTCTTTTGTATTTGTTTTCATTCTATGATTTGATATCTGTTTTGGTGGAGGTGCCGGGTCTTGTGTGATGCGAGCTAAGCGAGGGTCTCGAAAACCATGTTCCTGATTCATCATTTCCTTGTTAAGGGAAATATCAACGAAAACGCATTTCAATCGAATTAGAGGTCATGTTCGGTTATTATCGTTAGACGTAGCGGTAACACACAAACGGACTGACAGAAATTTGAAGGAAATTTTTGCCACGAATATCTTTATTAAACTTCAATAAAAGAACAATAAAGAATTCTTCTTTATTCACTAATTCGTTTTTAATATGTTACTAATGAACTAATCTAACTATTAAACGAAAATGATATTTGATTACTTTTTGTTAACACCAAGATGTTTTTGACTAAACGTCTGTCAATTTCCTATACTAAAATCAGTACTGGATGGTTAAGAATACTCCCTATCGTTTTGAAACTACTTTGTTTTTGTTTTTGTTGTCGTTTCCACGTTGTATTTCCTGTGTTCCTTCCTCTAGCTGTGCGTGGCTTGTACGTCTTGTCCCAGCGAGGATTAGCTGTCAGGCTACTCGGCCAGTGAGCCCTCCGCCCCTACCTAGTTACATTAACTAGTGATCCCTTGCGATCGAGAACGAGAAGTAATAACCCAAGTACTTCTTGTGCATCAACCTAACCTAAGTCATCGTAAAGGATACAATCGATACAATGTGTTTTACATACCGAGCAGGACTTGGACAAGAAAGACAAGTTCATTAGGGAGGTCGTGGAAGTTACGAACATGTAAGATGAGGAGTTGGGGGGGTAAGCAAGGGACTGGGAGTAGAAGGTTTAAACTAGGTGAAGTAAGCTGAGTGTGTTGGGCACCATGAAGAGGATTCAAGAGGACAGGAAGATACAATATGAACAAGATGCAGGAAAAAGCAGAGAAATATAAGGTGGCCCAGACTGAGGTGGGAAGAGGTTACAGCAACCCCAGATGTAATAATAACAAATTGGATGAATGGAAAATTTGATTCGATTAATGTTAATTTACAATATATTTTCAATCCTTACTCCGCAACAATAATGGTTAATTCGATTGTGCATCTGAGAATGTCTTAATATCATTAATCATGGACTGATGAATTTATCTGACCATATAGACTAAGCATCCGGTACGACAGTCTCTATATAGGTTTGTATTTTGTAACTACCTTGTTGGTGGATTCTTTAATCAGATGTTTTTAGTACAACTTATATGCGCCCTATGTAAGTCAAATTTATCTGTGCACACAAGTAAATGCGATACCATAGACGTTGTAAGTAAGTAAATATCATGTAAAATGGGAAACCATAGATATTAAACACCTATTGTAGGCTAGATACGCAGTCTCCAATACTGAATTAAGCAGAAAACAATACGAAGTTTTTTCATATGGGAATTTAGTTATCATTTTGAGTTAATGACTAGAATGTCACCCGTTAACCTGGCGCCAATCTTGAGAATTATTGGGCTACAAATCGCTCCCATTTAATTTAAAATGCAAACAGGTCTTTTAAGATGGCTTCAAATTGTCACGGAAGTGGATTTAAGATGCTTTATCTAGCCTACTATACGTGTTTTATATCTATGGTGGGACCATAGACTACCATAGTGAGGGATCTTCCTGGTTTGGGATGTCCCAGACTGATTATCAATTACAGGCCATGAACCCGTCTCCAGCTAAAACCTGCCACATCAGTGTGGAGGGATGGTCACAGACACGCTGTACAACAACACAATGCATGTTGACGCCATTGAAACAGACAGAAACCAATCACCGGGTTAGGGGGGGGAGAATTAGTTTGCGTCTAGAGAAGACGGGTACAGCTAGGAAAAGCCAAAATGAGATCGGCTGATAAAACAACGTCGGCTTCGACATCGCGTAGCCCCTCGTCACAAGGCAGACCGAAGCTGAGACAGAAGACGTGAACTCCTGATGTGGATCAGAGGTGTATACCCCTGGGGCGCCGCCAGCTGGTACCCGGGTTTTGGCTACAATAACGGATTACTCCTAAGTCCTAACTACTTCTAATCGGAATGTGCGCATACTCAAATTCCATAACAAGCCAACCAGGGATTGCAGTCGGCAGTTCAGAAAATTCTCTCTATATATATAGGCAATTGTAGCCAACTGCGACCCAAAACCCAACCAAACACTGTGACCAAACTGGCGGCGCCCCAGTGTAAAACCTCCTTTTGGTCCTTCAGTTCTTGGCTTTTTGAACAGTAACTTTTAAGCCACCCATTCAATGAGGCACATAATAAATTTAACGATTGTTTCAAATCAGCCTTATTGATTTCGGTGCTGCCCGGTTTGGGGGTTTTTCCAAAAAGGAAACTATCGCTATTTTCGTTAGTTTGTTCAACATGGGGATTGATGGCCGTAGTTTTGCAACTTCCTTAACACAAATTTATTTTATTTTTAAAGTTTTGGAAACATTTTCATTTATAAAATTGTGTTGAAGTTGTTCACATGTCTTGGCGGGAAAAACACGGCACTTTGTCAGCAGCCTGTATAGTGTATAGCGTCAATCGACCAATACCGTATTCACTTATAAAATAACCTAGTTACGCACATTCCAGAAAATGAAAGCATATATTGATATCGAGAATAATTCTAATATGCGTTTTATTTTATATGTAACATAAAATAACTAGGAAAACGCTTAAGTCCCGCCGCGTTGTTGGATGAGCGTAATTGGTGCATTGAGCTGCCATGTGTTATGCGAATTTTCTGTTGTTCTGTGGAAAAATCATTACTAAGTTGAATTCTTTTTAAATTAAATTAAATTAAATTAAATTAAATTAAAAATTAACTTAAATTTTTTAAATTTATTAATCGTAATTGTTAAAAAAAATCGTAAAATTGCGATTTTTATAAGAAATAATTTCTCGATTGTGCTCAAATTTAACACTAATATATATAAAATCATAAAATTAAGGTTCTGCGAAAAAATCATTACAATCGGATAAAGCATGTAGGTGTTATAAGTCAAAGAATTGTTTAAAAAAAGAAAAAAAAACGTAAAATTTCGATTTTTATGATAAATATTTTTTCAATTGCGCTCAAATTTCACAAGAATATCTAAATTCATAAAATAAAGGTTCTGTGCAAAAATCATTAAAATCGGATAAAGCATGTAGGTGTTATAAGTCAATAAAATGTTTTAAAAATCGAAAAAAATCGTAAAATTGCGATTTTCATGAGAAATAATTTTCCGATTGCGCTCAAAAACGTGGCAGTTCTAAGTTCAGAGATTTCGAAGGCTTCCATAAAATTTCATCTCAATCGGAGTATCGGTTTAGCCGGAATCGTGCGGACAAACAGACAAAAATACAAAAAGAAAAAAAAAAAAAAAAAAAAAAAAAAAAACATTCCGGATTTTTTTCTCCAGTGTAGTAGAATGGAATCTTCGCTTCGCTCGCTACGCTCGCTACGCTCATCCAATAATATGTCGCTAGTATTTTCAGCTTTTTAATAAAAAAAAAAAATCAGTCTAACATGATTATGATTTATGATAATATTACATTAACAAAAAGTATGAACAAAAAAGTCATTTACCGGACAAAATTTCATGGACAAAATTTTCCACAAACTATGGACTGGTGAAGCCTTTGGAAACAAATTGTCGGGGAAAATATTGGCTTATGAGAAGCAGAGTACGCGAGTATTCGAACATGGTTACAAACATAAGATCTGCTTTTGGTGGAGGTGCCGGGTCGAGGACGTCGAGAGACGTGGTAGAAAATATTTGAATAATAAACATTATCTATAGATGTTGACAAATCAAGGTGATGTAAAAATATAGTTGCTACTTATTTGTATTGTTCAAACCTTGTCCACCTTGTCTACATTGTATTTGTTTTCATTCTATGATTTGATATATGTTTTGGTGGAGGTGCCGGGTCTTGTGAGATGCAGCTCCGAGGGTCTCTAAAAGAATGTTCCTGATTCATCCTTTCCTTGTTAAGGGAAAGACGCATGTCAATCACATGTCATGTTCGGTTATTATCGTTAGACGTAGCGGTAACACACAAACGGACTGACAGAAATTTGAAGGAAATTTTTGCCACGAATATCTTTATTAAACTTCAATAAAAGAACAATAAAGAATTCTTCTTTATTCACTAATTCGTTTTTAATATGTTACTGATGAACTAATCTGACTATTAAACGAAAATGATATTTGATTACTTTTTGTTAACACCAAGATGTTTCTAACTAAAAGTCTGTCTATTTCCTATACTAAAATCAGTACTAGATGGTCAAGAATACTCCCTTTCGGTTTGAAACTCTTTGTTTTTGTTTGTGTTGTCGTCTTCCACGTTGTACTTCCTGTGTTCCCTCCTCTAGCTGTGCGTGGCTTGTACGTCGTGTCCCAGCGAGGATTAGCTGTCAGGCTACTCGGCCAGTGAGCCCTCCACCCACTACCTCGTTACATTAACTAGTGATCCCTTGCGCATCGAGAACAGTAATAACCCAAGTACTTCCTTGTGCATCAACCTAACCTAAGTCATCGATGAGGGAATACAGTCGATACAATGTGTTTTACATACCGAGCAGTGACTTGGACAAGAAATACAAGTTCATTAGGGAGGGTCGTGGAAGTTACGAACATTGATAAGATGAGGAGTTGGGGGGGTAAGCAAGGGACTGGGAGTAGAAGGTTTAAACTAGGTGAAGTTAAGCTGAGTGTGTTTGGGCACATGAAGAGGATGCAAGAGGACAGGAAGATACAATATGAACAAGATGCAGGAAAAAGCAGAGAATTAAGGGTGGCCCAGACTGAGGTGGGAAGAGGTTACAGCAACCCCAGATTTAATAATAACAAATTTGGATGAATGGAAAATTTGATTCGATTTAATGTGAATTTACAATATATTTTTCAATACCTTACTCCGCAACAATAATGTCTTAATATCATTAATCATGATTGATGATTTTTTCTGACCATATAGCCTAAGCATACGGCAAGACAGTCTCTATAGGTTTATTTTGTAACTAGCTTGTTAGGTGATACTTTAAATCAGATGCTTTAGCACAACTTATATGCGCCCTATATAAGTCAAAGAAGTTATTCCGTGCTACAAGGTAAATGCGAGACAATAGACGTTGTAAGTAAATATCATGTAAGTGGGGACCATAGATATTAAACACCTATTGTAGGCTAGATACGCAGTCTCCAATACCTGAATATAAACAGAAACAATAAGAAGTTATTGCATAAGGGAATTTAGTAATCATTTGATGTTAATGGCTAGAATGCTCACCTGTCAACCTGGCGGCAATCTTGAGAAGTATTTGGGCTACAAATCGCTCCCATTTACTTAACATGCAAACAGGCCTTTTAAAGATGGCATATAATTGTCACGGAAGTGGATCAATGACTGCTGATCTAGCCTACTATATGTGTCTAATATCTATGGTGGGGACCATAGACGTTGTAAGTAAGTATATTATCCGACACATACAAAAACTTGTAAAAAGCCAGCCAAGCCTTTCACACCTAAAAGGTTTGAGATATACTTAAAGAGCCAAGCGACGTTTCATCCAGCGGTTATGCCCTACAAAGTATTGATATCATTTCGCCCCGTGACTAACGCCAAGCAATGGATTTCAACGTTGTGTTCCTGTACAAAACATAATGAATGGAACATAAATTACAGTCAATTCATATTAATCAAAGAATTCAAATATATAATAAATAACACTAACAAAGCTTGGCGCATTGACAACGGCGAGCGTGCGGCAAGGGTCGAACCTCCGACCAAGAGGTCATCATGCAATATTGACTGTTTGACAAGTACAATACAAACAGTAAAGAAAATATGTGGCTTTGCGGTAGTGGATATCTGTCGAAGACTGTGGAGTGTGGCAAATGCCTAAGCAACGGAGAGCGTGCACAAAGGGTAGAACATTTTTTTCGGCGAGCGTGCGGCAAGGGTCGAACCTCCGACCAAGAGGTCATCATGCAATATTGACTGTTTGACAAGTACAATACAAACAGTAAAGAAAATATGTGGCTTTGCGGTAGTAGATATCTGTCGAAGACTGTGGAGTGTGGCAAATGCCTAAGCAACGGAGAGCGTGCATAAAGGGTAGAAAATTTTTTTCAATGCGCCAAGCTTTATTAGTGTTATTTTTAATATGAATTGACTGTAATTTATGTTCCATTCATTATGTTTTGTACAGGAACACAACGTTGAAATCCATTGCTTGGCGTTAGTCACGGGGCGAAATGATATCAATACTTTGTAGGGCATAACCGCTGGATGAAACGTCGCTTGGCTCTTTAAGTATATCTCAAACCTTTTAGGTGTGAAAGGCTTGGCTGGCTTTTTACAAGTTTTTGTATGTGTCGGATTTCAATACTTTTCTAAGTTTGGCGCTATAGCTATTAGTTGTTATAGATATAATAAATTCATCGTTAGTAATTCGTCCACCACTAGCACTCACGACACACGCCAGATATATTATATTGCCGAAAAGTCATATTTCTAATTGCTGTTAAAGTAAATTTAAATTATTGTACTTGTCACCGGTATTGACCACCTCTTCTTAGGAGGTCCGACCCTTGCCGCACGCTCTTCGTTGCGTAGGCATTTACCACCATAGAGAAATAAAGCGTTTACCACCACCCAACACTTTTCGACAGATGCCTGGCTCGCCGTCTGAGCAATGGTCTGCGACATCGTTGTATATCTTTCTTAAAACTATTAACGAAACACTTAAGAGAGAGAGAGAGAGAGAGAGCAAGAGCGAGAGAGAGAGAGAGAGAGAGAGAGAGAGCGAGAGCGAGAGAGACGAACAGATGTAAACGACACGCACGCATACTCCCCGCGGCTCCGCTACACATTTTACTTGACGGTGTTAATCTTTGAAATATAACTAAGAACAAGAAGTTTAATACATGACTATTGGCTTTTAAGACTAACCTTAACACGCAGTATATCTATTTTATCTTCACTTTTACGTATATATAACAATAATTTATACGTACAATTATTAATATGAAATTGCCAATTTGCATGACTCCCCGTTAACATTTTACACTTTTTTTCTAAAGGTTTGCGAAGAACTCGTAGTTCAATAGCCATGCAAAGTTTAAATGGTGTACATTCACCCGTTCGTGCACAATCGTTGCTTATGTTAAATTGGCGAATTATACAGTAGGAGGAGGAGGAGGAGGAGGAGGAGGAGGAGTAACTAACATACTGAAAGTGATTTTAAGCATGTTTCAACCCACGTTTTCGCCCAGAAAGGATGGTCTCACCCCAACCAAATTTAATATATGTTGTCAAGTACCCAAACCCCCCCGATTAAGACAGTTTTTAACTTCATGTCACATCCCGTGTTGCCTGTGCGATGCCCCGAAAACGGCCCAACTCTGTCTGCAGTAAAATAAGGTGCCTTGAGTGTTCTAGCGCACGCTTGCTTGGCTGCGGTGCACTAGCGTGCACCTAAATGTAAGTGGGGATCTTCCTGGTGGTATTTCCCAGCCTGATAGTCAATTACAGGCCATGAACCCGTCTCTAGCCACAACCTGCCACCTCAGTCTAGAGGGATGGTCACAGACACGCTGTACAACAACACAATGCATGTTGACGCCATTGAAGCAGACAGATCCAATCACCGGGGGGGGGGGGGGGGGGGAGTAATTAGTTTGCGACTAGAGAAGACGGGTAAAGTCTAGGAAAGCAGATGAGATCGGCTGATAAACAACGTCGGCTTCGACATCGCTAGTCCCTCGTCACAAGGCAGACCGAAGCTTGAGACAGAAGACGTGTAACTTCTGATACGGACTTAGAGGGGTATCACACTGGGTCGCGCCAACTGGCTACAGGGTTTGGCTACAATAATCGGATTACTCCTAAGTCCTAACTACTTCTAATCGGAATGTGCGCATACTCAGTTCCATAACAAGCCAACCAGGGATTGCAGTCGGCAGTTCAGAAAATTCTCTCTCTATATATAGGCAATTGTAGCCAACTGCGACCCAAAGCCCAACCAAACACTGTGACCAGCTGGCGGCGCCCTAGTGTAATACCTCCTTTAGGTCCTTCAGTTCTTGGCTTTGTGAACAGTAACTTTTAAGCCACCCATTCAATGAGGCACATAATAAATTCAAAGATTGTTTCAAATCAGCCTTATTGATTCGGTGCCCGTGGATGCATGGATCGTGTCCAGCCAGTTGGATTGGTGTTTCCTATATAAAATACTGTTCTCTAGCTGGTCATTGTTCACTCGTCGATGGTATTGGCGCCGACAGGGTTGACTTGGTCCGCCACCAGTGAAAATCAGTTGTGTGTCTGATGGGTAGACAAATGTATGTATTTATGAATTTAACATACATTGATTGTACTGTGGGCGGAGGCAGGTATGGGTGGCGAAAATACAATAAGATTTTGTTTTTTATGTCTAGAAGGTGAATGAGTGTCAAGTTTATTTCGTTTATAGTGGCGATGTTTACCGAACCCATTTTGTTTTGTAATTTAAGACTGGATTACAATAGAAACGCATAGTTATGAGAGATTTTTGCGGTGAATGTGGCAGCTATTGTTTTGTTTTTCAAAGGGGGTGAATTTGTGGTGAAGATTATTCAAAAATGTCGTTCCAGGGGAATATTTATCATTTTTGCCCCCTCTGACCCTGCGCGCGTCTGTGACGTCAGACGTCGTAGCCAGAGCGTCGCTCTCCTCTCTTCTCTCTGTCACAACTCGCGGAAGATTTCACCGGCCAGCGCTGGCTGGGTGGGTGGGAGATGTTTGGCCTGTGCACCCGGCAAGTGCTTGCTAATACTAGACACACAACGCTGAATCCTCTAGCTCAGGATGGAGCATTGAGATACCATACTGTTACTCTATGGGATGAAGATACTAACAACGACAGGCAACACTGACGACGAGATTATTCTACATTATTGATCAAATTCAATTTTTGTATTTCTACCCTATTGAAACATCATTAAACTTTGTGAAAGGACGGATGAAGGAATTTCGATAATAAACTCTGATTTAGAAATTAAGTTACCACATATTAAATACTATGGAAATGTTACTGAAGGGGCTTAGGTACTTCAGGCTTTCAATTTAATTCATACCGACTGTAACTGATCTGACACAAACAACACAGTGTAATTAATTTTTGGACACTCACATTCACTTTACAACGGATATACTATACAAAATTTGATTTTGAGAAAAGTGGTACAAATTTCCAAACTACTTTAACATTTAAAAATCTAGTTTTGAGATTTTACAACAATGTGAAGCTATTAAAAAATATTTTGGAACTCACACACAAATTTTATTTTATTGTGCATAATATGTAGTGCTTTCCCAATGTAAGAACCGGTTAGAGTGATCGATCTGTGTGACAATAATAATGTCAAACTTTACTTTAGAAGCTTAACAACAACGCTATCTCTAGCCAACTAAAGTATTTAAACTGCGCACACAACAGTTTCGTCCCATCTAAGTGTTTACGCTTCTCCGCCGTCTACCGAACTTATTTTTAATTAATTTCCTAATCGAGTCCCCAGCTGCCTCGGGGAGGGTATCACCCTGACCACGACGACGACGCCGCCGGGCAGCAGCTGGCGGCGTCGCGACGTCTCGGGGAGAGCGCCGAGGTGGCATCCAGTTGAAATAACAAGATAACTGACAAGCTGGGCACGGATTTCACATTTGATATAAGTTGCCAAGTAGGTAAACAACTCTTATGGATTAACCACAAAGTATTTAACCGTTGGCCCGGGTGTTGGCTCAAGTTGCCGGTCTCCGCTAAAACCGAATTCAAGATTAATAATTCCTAATCGAGTCCCATGCTTGGAGGGTATATTACTCCCGAACGACGGACTCGAACGTCGCGGGCACATTGCGCCTTCCTGACGACCTCGGGAGACACACGCAGAGGGCAAACCAGTTGGAATAACAGACGTGAAACCCACTTGCTGCCTACGGATTTCTTTTATATTTTCTGGCCAAAGTACATTGTGAATACTAACTCATTAAATGGACAGTAATACAACAACACATTTTCTCCCGTCTGTAGTCCGGGGTTATCGACTTGAGTTTTTAGTAATTAAGCAAAGTTAATGCCATCAGAGAAAAGCATCTTCAAACTGGGCTGGTTCAGTGGATTCAGTATTTACTCCCCGTTTAGACTGGGGCTCGTTGGTCGTCGGGTACTTGCCCTTCCATGCAGAAGCCTCGACGACGATGAAGCCACGAATTAACATAGATGGAATTACAGCCAGACGTCTGAGAACCGTTGTCACGTCCTTGACCGCCGCTTCTAACCAAGCTTTTCCATAATCTTTGCAGAGTTTTTTTGATCGCCGATTGGTTGATTGCATATCACGGTGTTGAGTCATTAGGTGGGGCTTATCCTATAATATTTGAGTTTGGTTGGTTAAATATTGACAAGTGATTCGGCCCCAGTTAGTAGTCGATTCTTTAAGTGGCGGCTGAATTCAGTGATTCAACTGCACTCCTGTGTGTCAATGCCGCTGTAAGTATTATTAGTGTTGCCCGTAGACCACTAGTTTGTCCGGTGAATTAGGAAGTTCAAAGTCTTAGTAGGGCACAACCAGCCCAGCAAGACTGTTGGGAACCACGGAAACCCTCACACTCTAGGATGTGGGAACTGGAACTCGATCCGATGCGTACTGTCAACATAGTCCTGCGTGTTTATCAATTCTGCTGTTTAATTTTCTGGACATTTTTGGAGATTTTGGATTTGCTAATTGTATTATATTGCTAAGATAATAATTATAACAAATGTGATTTTGAAAAGATAATAAATATAAAAATAAGGTTAATTATTGTTGAATATTATAAGATGTCATAAATTTTTTTTTAATTTTGAAGAGAAGCTCCGCCATAAGCATCATGTTTGCCCGCCCGTCCGTCTGTGATAATGCCACACCTCACGATTTAAACCGAACACGACGTCCGATGGGAATGAGTTTTGAGAACATAGCTCTTCAACAACGATGTTGCGCAATGTTTTTGTTATCCCTGGGGCTCGAAAGTGATGGGGACGGGGCCCTGTTCAAGAAGAGGATTATTAACCCGGCACCTCCACCAAAACACAGTGTGTCCTACAATCTCGTGCTTGGGCTGCAAACGCATTTTTTTTAAACTTGATACCCCATGGTCTAATGTACCTCCACAAAAATACTTTATTTCATCTTAAAACGGTATTCACTCGCTATACCTCAAAAAGTATTACATACAGGTCAATTAGAAATGATTTTACAAAGTAATAATATTATCCAAGGAATGCTGAAACTCGATAGTTTTTCAATTTACGTCCCACCGGCAAAAATCTTTCATAAGCTTTTTACGCCCCGATACATTGGAGAACTTGTTTGTTATTACTCATACACAACGTTTGCATTTTTATTTTGCAATTTGAGCATGTGATTCAGGAAAGATATTATGCTGATTACCAAAAAGAGGTGTGATTTCGGAGTGCATATTGTTGCGTGTTTGAGTGTACATTTGTGAGCAGTTTCAATACAGGATTACCAAATTGCAAATTTTCACTAATTTCATTATCAAACTAGGAAAACGCTAAAGTCCCGCCGCGTTGATGGATGGACGTTCTTTTTTGCGTTTTGTGCGTTTGTTTGCACCTTTCCTTTGCAAGTGCTTTTTGAATGCATTGTGGAGGTGATTGTTGTCAAGTTTCTATTGTTATTTGTTAATTGGTATTATAAACTTCAAAAAACTCATATTTAAAACCTTTATTTCTGTAGATTCTGACTAATTTTTCAACTTTTTCTTTCAAAAGGTACTACATCACCATAACCTTAATGTCCATGTGAAATCTGAACGTTGTAGCCCTACCCGTTTGGTCAGAATCGGCCAAATGTGACGAAAATATCGCACTAAAAATTGAAAAACTAATATTAAAACCTTTATTTCTATAGATTCTAGCTAACTTTTTCAACTTTTTCTTTCAAAAGGTACTACATCACCATAATCTTAATGTCCATGTGAAATATGAACGTTCTAGCCCCACCAGTTTGGTCAGAATCGGCCCAAATGTCACGAAAATATCGCACTAAAAATCGAAAAAAATCGTAAAAGTACGATATTTATGAGAAATATTTATTCGATTGTACCCAAAAACAATACACCTCTAAGTTCAGAGAAAACGAAGGTCCGGTCAAATTTTCATCAAGATCGCGTATGCCGTTTGCCCGGAATCGAGCGAACAAACAGACGGAAAAAAAAAAAAAAAAAAAAAAAAAAAAAAAAAAAAAAAAACACCCGAGCTAAATTTTTTGGGGGGTCAGTGAAATTGAAGTCTTCGCTTCCGCTCGCTACGCTCGCTCGCTCATCCAATTACATTTTAAGTCGAACCACATATTTATAGGCCTACACACAGATATATATAGATACTATTTATTTAACGGTCTTATAAGTTTAGTCGGACCTATTATGCCTTAGAATACGGGGTAAAAGTAAAATTGTTGAGTAAAAGCACCATATCCATATCCACAATCTTAGAACCATAGATACCAACATCCCTTCAGAACCTTTTATTGGTCTCATTGACATCAGTGACATTCGGCAGATTCGTTCGGCAACAATAATGTACAGTATTCTTTTATTTTACTTTATACAACACACGTTTAAATTGGGTTTGAGTTTAAATTAAATTAACTGAAATGGTCCAATTTGTTAGCCAATTAGGTCGCAATTGTCAATTACGTTTTTGTGTTTTGTTGTTGGCTGATATAAATTGTCGGGAAAGTGGAAAGCGGGTTGGGAAAGCCGAACGTTTCAACGCAAGTGGTGGTGATAGGAACTGCCAAACTACATCACTTGCGCTATCATAAAGTTTTGTTTTCAGTTTCCACACGTCGCTGTTGGTCGTACGTCATCCTTTACTGTCATCAAGTTTTAGATAAGACACATCAGAAACAACCGGATGAACATCAGGGAACCTTACAGGTACAGCTATTGATAGAAAGTGTTCATTGAGGTTCGGTTGAAATACGGTGCAGAAATTCAATCTTTATTTATCAATACTGACCAATCGATAGGGGACGAGCACAGGTACCCAGCGTGCTACAAAACTATTTTGTTTATATTAACATAAAATCATCAATTTTTCAGCAAAAGTTTGATTAGTATAGTTGTAAAGATGATAGATATTAATATACCCTCTATCATGATGTTTGTGAGATGACGCAAAATGTTAGTTGAAAGTTTAAGAATTGGTGGAGTCTTTTGTTAATTATTGAAGAATATGAAGAATTGAAGAATTATGAAGTAGGCGAGTAAAATAAGACGAGGGCTGCACTTACTCCACTTAGTCACATTCCACTTCTGAGCCACATTATGCAAGTACGTGTGGAGTTGTTTGTTTCTGTTCGCGCTATTAATAACGCACTGTTTGCTGTGGTTGGGAATCAAAAGTGGACATTTCAAAACTCATCAAATAAACAAGAACACAGAACTAATCCAAAGTATCTCGACCAGACGAAATGTGGATTCCACTTCTCAATGAAAACTTAACCCCCAGGATTAATTCTCGCTTCGCATCACCGAGCGTAGACTATTTAGCATAGAAACGAACTCGTTCCCCTCCACGTGGAGATCTGATTGTAAAAATGCGAAGGATAAACTTTTTTACATTAATTTAATTTCACTTAAAAGTCTTGAACGAGACGATTTGAAGAGAAGTGAATTATTTTCACGGAGCTCGCTCGCACTAAGGGACGGGGTCAAAGTTATAATTGAGTCAAACTTGAAGCTTTGGTAATTAGTTTTTCCGAGTTTCAGACGTGTTTTAAGTTAACTTTGATCGGTGCAACTGACGGATGAGACTTAGCCTAGATGCATCGCCACGGCAACGTTCACAAGTAGGGATCACAGATAAATGTAACTCTTTCACAGAGTTAAACTATGCGACAGGTGTTAGATTGTACATGAAATTGCTATACCATTGCACTGTTTATAGTAAATATGTTTCCAACAAGTGATACATATATCAACAAACTATTCTCTAAACAAAATCTTACTAGGATAGTAGAAAGGTGATGTTAAGATATTCATACAAAAAAAATATAATGAAAACCTAAAATATTATATTTTTTTAATTCGCAATATAAATTGTGTATTAATGTTATACAAGTATATTGTTTTATGAATTTAACGATAATCCTATTCAGTTATAAAAACTCTTAACAAAGGAGGACAACTAAATAATATTAAGTTCTAATATTTAATGCCTATAAGTGTACACAAACTAATTAAATTAATTAATTAATTAATTAAGCAAATATGCCCTAGATAATGGTGGAAACCACTACTCAACCCGACATTGTTGGAACTGAGTTAAGATTATTAAAGCAAAGTTTAAGAAAATATTTTTAAAACAACAAATTTAAATTGTAGATTATAAGGATGAACTGAAATTTATTCAAATGAAGCCAATACAAATTAGGAAACTTTTTTTAAACAACAAAACGCGAACGAATAGAAAAAATTTAAAAAGGAAAAAACAATAATAATAATCTGTTAATACCAATCTAAACATGGTGTCTTTTATTAAATATTATTAACAGTGCAATGTTCAGTTATTTATTTATGATTATTAATTTATTATTAAATTATTAAAATATTAAATATATTGCGTCTGTAGTAAACTGTATAAACAGTGGTTGGCCTTCTCCAGGTGTAACTGAAGTTCACCCTAGAACGACAAACTTCTACAGCAACCTCACACAAAACAATAAGATAAGATGACAAACCTGAATGTAGTGCTGGACGCTCTCCAATAACATTCCATACATGATTAACAATTAGTGTTGACAGCTCCGGTGTTTATTGGATAGTCTCTGCTCGCCCTGGTTTGTTTACCAACAGCTCGTCACTCGCGCGCGTGCAGGTGGTCGCAACAAGTAGTGAGTGTGTACCCCAGGCCGGCGACGAGTATCGACTGTCCGCGTGGCCGTCGTATCACTGAGCGCGAGCGAGCGCGGCCGTGCGCGCGTCCCCGCCGCGTGACGTCACGACACGTGGTGCGCAGAGGTGTGTGTGACTGGTAGAGGGGGGCGAGTTAATACTCACTATTTGTGTTGCGGATGATGGATTAGTCAAGTTTGCAACACTCACATGGATGGGAATAGAACGTTTCGCAAAATTGCACTGCGCTGCAATTATTTTGATTTAAACTTTGCTTAATTTTGTGAATATTTCCATATATTCTGATATGTGTAACACAATGGTGGCCTTATAGGGAGCACATCACACTATGAGAGAGAGGGGGACGAATTAATACTCACTATTTGTGTTGCGGATGATGGATTAGTCAAGTTTGCAACACTCACATGGATGAGGACAGATTGTGGTGAAATATGAGATAACGTTTCACAAAATTGAATTGATCTACAATTAATTTGATTAGACTTTGCTTAATTTTGTGATTGTTTCCGTAGATTAAATGTAACTCAAAGCGTTTAAGCACCTTACAAAGGAGGCTAGAGACTTCGTCTAAGGTGGAACTACGGTCTTGAACATAATAATAATAATGAAGCCACCCTGAGGACTTACTCCCGTGGGAGAGCTGCTTTCTGACACTCCCCTCTTGGCAATGATACCTTATCTCTACAGCATTTGAGAGGGACATAATATCAGTAATCAGAACAATAGCGTTTCAATACGACAACCAACACTGAGGTTAATATCTTGTTACTTATCTAAGGTGAAGTGATATTTTAGGAAAAGGAAATGTGTATTGATTATTTTTAAATCTCGGACTGTGAACAAGTAGTCGAGCCACATGTTGGGCGCCAAGTGAAGTGATACTATTTAAACTAGATCTTCGTGTATATAGAGTGGCTAAGTACAACACTATTTAAACTAGATCTTCGTGTATATAGAGTGGCTAAGTACCCTTGCTGTGCGCTCAAAGGGTCTGTCTTGACATAAGCCGCGTCCGACACCGACCCAAGCTTTCCTAACCCGGTGCTTTGAGTCACCTGATAGTCTTACCTTCTACATTGGACGAGAACTAGAGATTTCTCCGGGCATGTTGTTGCCACAAACAACAAACAGGGGCTGAAGTATCTCAATAAGAAAACTGAATGTCATAATAAAATCCATCAATTTATTATTTACTATCCATATATAATTCAAAAGTTGCAAAGGTTACTGATAAAAAATAAATTTTAAGAAAATTTATTTTCGACATATTTGACAGTTTGACTTCTTAAAGGGATGTTAAGTCTAGTGCGTTTGTTAATATTTATGCGGAGTTAGTTTAAACTATAAGAAATTAAATAGTGCTGTGCTCCATTTTCATTACAACGCCATATTCATACAAAAGGGTGTTAAAATCGTGTATTTTTTACTAAAGTTTGTGGCCAACAATTTACTTTATTATTCGTGCATTGTGCGCAGCGTTGTACATACATTATTATTCATCCCACTTTCATAGACCATTGTCTTTGGTGGCTTAAGTTTGCATAAATATGAGAGGTTAAGCCAAATTCATTCATTCCATTTGTGTAAGTATTATTTTTGTACTATCAGCTCGAGCTCTCCCGGTCCACCTCTTAGTAGGCCTGAACATGTTGTATACTAAGCCGAAACTACGTCTTTACAGTCTACTTTGTGTGATTGAAAACCAGCAACAAGTAGATTCAAATCAATCCCGTAAAACGTCACAACATTGTTCCAAGAACCCACTGTTTCTTGCAGACTACGTGTTCGCCGGCACGTAGTAATCTTTGCAAGCGTCACTAATATTGAACCCGCCTTAAACCCGCATTATAATGTAAGGACACGCGATGGGGGGACGAAGTCTCCTGGGTCTTCGGCCGCCATATTGATCAGTGACTTGTACACCCACACTAGTTGCACACCAAGTAGTCTGTCAGTGTAATTCCACACGAAGAAGAAGGGTGATGCGATGCTTTCTTATGGCATCCTCCAGAGAGTGTGATTCGTCAATGACGGGATTCACTCAGTCACACGTTCAAGAACACTCGCTCCCTACATTCATCAGCGCAAGAAGTGCGTCAATCATAATCCAGATGGGTTTGACGCTAGTTTTGCCGTGAATGACAAACTGAAACCAAATTTCTTCACCGAGAAGTACAATTTTTGGCCCCGAGTTTTGTAGCACTGCCATTTTTTCAATATGTTTACAATTAAACAAAATTGTGGATTTAAATACTTATTGTCGAGCCAAAAAACTAATTATGGACGTTGTTTTATTTATTATTATTTTCAAATAACAACAATAATATTAGTGTATGGAATGAGTTACGGTTGAGAACCCCATCAAGCTAGAGTCAGTGGTTCGTATTGTCGGATTCACCGTCAGTATATGCGGGCTATTGGGTGGTGGTTATGGAGCGACGAGTAACATGCATCAGATACCTCCGAGATCTGCGAGGAACTTGTACAAGCTCGACCAGGTTAGTGGAACTAAGATTAGCTAACTTTGTACGTAGTGTCTTTAATTTGTTATCTTCGACTTGGTCGTCGCCTGAAAAGCTTCGACCACAACCCCGATTAAATTACTAGCATTAGACGCTGGTTGGTGGTTTACGCGGTTAAAATTCTGCGTTTAAACGGACAAGAATTGCTACGACGGTTGAGTTTTAAACGCGTTCCTACTTCCGACCCGCGTCCCAACTCGCGTCGAACTCTAACACGGTAAACGAGCATTCTAAAGGTCATCATGGGGATTCTCTGAGGCCAACGTTAAATGTTATAGAGAATCCCCATAATTTAAATTTGAACCCGGAACTTCCCGAATCAGAGTCAAGCCCTTAACGCTCGAGCCAACACTGTTCGTGAATTTGTAGTAATTTTTTAAATTTATTTAGTTGATATTTATTTTAAATGTGGAAAAAATGTCGTCTGATATGGTCTGTTTGGACAAGAGCAAGTTTCCAAACTTTTGAGAGTAAAAATGTCTTTAAAAAAGTAATTTTGATAGTTTCACATTTAAATTGATAATTTCAAATATTTTAAAGAGTTGCATGTATTATTTTATGTATATTGTATATTTTAATGTCAATAAGTTTATGTTTTCTATCCATTAGGCTATGCCATGATTTGCACTTGTGGAGCATTTGTACTTTGTTGTAATATGCATGATAATAAATAAAAGTGATTCAGAATATATTATGTATAATTCGGTGTATTCGGTGTTGATGCAATTTTTAAATATACTTTAATTTTAACATTCTACAATCCGTCTTCACTTTGTCCAATATTTCATGATACTCAAAATGCACAGACTTTTAACCTTACACCCCACAAAGAAAAACTGATTGTAAAACATTAATCTTTCCTGCGCAACGTTTGTACCAATTTCCTCATGCATTATTCAAGTACAGTGAAGGCAGCGTTGTATTTTTTGAGAACGGCACAAGAAATTCTTTTGGAAATTCAAATAAGGCGTTGACAGAGTTTCACCCAAGAATCCCGTTCTGTTTCATACTGAGCGAAAACCTTTTTAGTCCTGTCCTTTGACAGCTATTCATTTAATGCTAAGAGCAATAGCTTACATAAAGCTATATTTAGAGGCTTGTTGTCGTATTTACAAGACGAGATGAAAACTAACATCTAAGTTGATGAGAAACGGTATAAGAAAAGACTTTAATTAGTAATTAAGGCAGTAAAAACCAACAAAGCTCAAAATAACAAACTCATGTTAAATATACGGCTCGAACATTGAGCACCTACCATAGAAGGAAGAAAACTTGTTCATTTTAGGACAAGTCATAAAGGTATAAGGCACGGGCAGAGTCCAAACAAAGCCAAGCAGCGGCGTGGCAAATGTTTAATTAGTATTAATGCTCCCTTCCCTGAGACGGACGAGTTGTTAAAAGTATATTAGACGACTAATAAATTAGGCGAAGTCCAGAAGCGAAACGCGAGCTCTGGAAATCGATGAGTAATAATACCCAGCCTGGCTGAGAGGCGGAGATAAATTACTCTAGCTCTGATGATGGTGTCGACGTACTTGTGATGAAGTGGTTGTCAGGGCGTCTGATTGCACAGTGGCGGCACTACATGGTGGCTGACACAGTGGCGCACAGTTGCAATGAGAAGTTTTATGTTCGTAAAGATACTTTATCACAGAAATCATAGACTAGTTTGATTATAATGCAGAGATAGAATTCTTATTGATCTTATTTCGAAAGTAAGTGGAAGTTAAATGTATTTTATAATAGTGACTTAGGCCTAACAGCAGTGTGTACGACTGGACGAGGTTCGAAATCTCAATGAACTCAACATGGGAACGCTAAGATTCGTGCCGAGAAGGTTGATTCATACTTTTCAAACTACGCCTACATTTTCTATCGATCAAAATAGCTTTTTGTGCATACTCTGAAAGATGAAACCAATTCTCGTATATGACTTGTGTTTTTTTTTTTTTAGCCCATTTGGTCATACACAATTTTTTAAACATTGATTAAAAATTACAACTTAATATGGACTTTGAGGGCTTGCACGAAAAAATGCGGGTCTTAAATTGGAAAAAGAGATATGCACGAGAAATGGGTATTTAGTTATCTGTTGGTGGGAGAGAACAGAACAAGAAAATGTTGTTTTCCCTCCATGTAATTTGAACAGTACGCAAGTACTGCACTCTAGACGCTCAGCGCCCGCACGCAAGTGCGCGGTTACAGTATTTAACTGTAATACTAATTGGAAGGAGTGATTAAAATGTTATTAAAATTGAATGTTTTATGAAACATGACTAACATAATGGTAATATATTAATATTAATAATTGAGGTTCTTTTTTAAAGTGCAGTTATTAAGAGTTGGTTCGATGATTACTTTATAATGAGTTCATGCTATCTTCTTAGATGTGGACGGATAGCCATGGGATGTACAACAGTGGGGTCAGGAACAACATTTCCTTGTCACGCCTGTAGGGCATAAGATCAACCCTCTCACCCATACTTGGGGAAGGAACTTTTTAAATGAACTTGTTCCATTTTCTCAGAACTTTTTAAAGGAACTTGATCCTTTCAAGTGATCAAGTTCAAATTTTCCGGTAACTTTTCTGTTATAATAAAGTAGTATATTTTGCACTAAGTAACACTTTTCAGTATTTGATAGCATTAACCTTGCCGTTACGTATCATTCATAATTTCATATCAAAGGCCCTATGTATTATCAGTCAGCTCTTGACAGCCGTACGCATGCTTGCAAGTTGCACGTCAGTGACTCTGTAGTCTCATTAAACAAACTTAAATACAAAAGTGGACTTTTTAAAGGAACTTAAGTTCCTTTTTAAAAGGAACTTAAACATTTTAGAGTTAAGGGTGTAAAAAGAACAAGAACTTTATCGAAGCTCTTTTTTTTAATTGATGAACTGAATCTTTTAGAAGTTTCTTTTCAAAAGGAACTTCCCCAAGTATGCTCCCACCACAAGATTGGCCACTAGTGTGACCCTCCACTCAACCACCTCCTTTCAATCTTAATTAACTTAGGCTGCGAAGGAAATACACTTTGCAAACCCCTTGAACTTAAATTCACCAAGCTACGGTTCCTTCTTCTAAATGAATTCGTTCTAAAGTCTAGTTCAATAGCTACTAGATTCTGCAAAACGTACACATTTTGGCGAGGAAATCGGTCGGAAGGTAAATAATTGTATAGTAATCCTATATACTAGTCCATTCCTTTCCAAAATACGACTCCATTGAGCCCATAAACTCAAAACCGTTTTCCCCATTGGAGCTACTTCAAAATAAGATGGTTTTTTGCCATTTCTTATCCAATGTAAAACGTGAAATAATGCACTGTCCTCAGCTTGCAAAGATTGAAGTTCTTCATTTGACCATTTTGGTACCCGTGAAGTATCAATATTCAACACAATCTCTGGACCTGACTTGATTATGGGTTGACGAGACAGTCCATCTGCATTCCCATGGTTCATTCCAGGGCGATGTTGAATCTCGAAGTCAAACTCTTCGAGTTGCTCAAACCACCTAGCCACTTGTCCCTCTGGGTCCCAGTATATCAAGTGATAGTCTTTGAAGTGGAAAACCTGATCCATAGCTTACTAGTGGTGCCCTCAACCCTGGTATAGGGGCTCTGCGGCTGCAACAAGCTGTGCACCTCTTACACCATAACTCTATGTCCTCACGCATCCCTGGCCAATAAAACCTTCTTCGAACCTTTTCTTAAGTTTTAGATATCCCTAAGTGACCTCCTGTTGGTGAACTTTGGAGTTCGTTTAATACCGAGATCAAACTTCTCGGTAGTAGAAGCTGTAAGCTGTCTGGATGATTATCTTCTTAGTGCCTTCCTGCAATTAAAAAATTGTTTGGTGTCAAGTTCCGTATTAACACATCCTCAGCCGGAGTTGCAGTTCATACTGGATACTGATGCAAGTGGAACAGGCATTGGTGGTGTGCTGAGCCAGGTACAAGATGGAATGGAACGTGTTGTTGCATATTTCAGTCGCACTCTTACCAAAACTGAGAGAAACTACAGTGTAACAAGAAGGGAGATGCTTGCACTACTCAAGTCAGCGCAACACTTTCGACACTATCTCTATGGTAAGCGGTTTCTAGCAAGAACAGATCAAAGCGCACTTCGGTGGCTTCGTTCGTTTAAAGACCCAGAGGGACAAGTGGCTAGGTGGTTGGAGCAACTCGAAGAGTTTGACTTCGAGATTCAACATCGCCCTGGAATGAACCATGGGAATGCAGATGGACTGTCTCGTCAACCCATAATCAAGTCAGGTCCAGAGATTGTGTTGAATATTGATACTTCATGGGTACGAAAATGGTCAAATGAAGAACTTCAATCTTTGCAAGCTGAGGACAGTGCATTATTTCACGTTGTACATTGGATAAGAAATGGCGCAAAACCATCTTATTTTGAAGTAGCTCCAATGGGGAAATCGGTTTTGAGTTTATGGGCTCAATGGAGTCGTTTTTTGGAAAGGAATGGACTAGTATATACTATATAGGTTGTGGGAAGAAGATAATCATCCAGACAGCTTACAGCTTCTACCACCGAGAAGTTTGATCTCGGAGGTATTAAACGAACTCATAGTTTTACCAACAGGAGGTCACTTAGGGATATCTAAAACTTTGGAAAAGGTTCGAGGAAGGTTTTATTGGCCAGGGATGCGTGAGGACATAGAGTTATGGTGTAAGAGGTGCACAGCTTGTTGCAGCCGCAGAGCCCCTATACCAGGGTTGAGGGCACCACTAGTAAGCTATGGATCAGGTTTTCCACTTCAAAGACTATCACTTGACATATTGGGACCCTTGCCTTTGTCAACAAGAAAGAATAAGTACATCATGGTAGTCGCCAATCATTTCACAAAATGGGTCGAAGCGTATGCAGTTCCAAATAAAGAAGCTGAAACTGTTGCTGAAAGGCTAGTTACCGAGTTCATATGTCGATTTGGAGCTCCAATGAAAATCCACAGCGATCAAGGTCGACAGTTTGAATCACGGCTGTTTCAGGAGATGTGTCGGATGTTAGGCATGACAAAAACAAGAACCCTACTGTACCATCCTCAAGGTGATGGCTTAGTTGAACGTTTTAACCGAACGCTTCTTGAAATGCTTAGCAAATGGGTAAATGAAAATCAGACCACCTGGGACGACAGATTACCACATGTAATGATGGCATATCGCTCAAGTCCTCAAGCATCTACTCAATTCAGTCCACATTTTCTTATGTTTGGAAGAGAAGTTCAACTACCACTGGATGTAGTGTTTGGCCAACCTCAACAAGTGGCAAGAGAGAGTGATTATGTGTTCAAACTAAGGAATGATCTTGAAGCAGCTCACCAAGCAACACGGGAAAATTTAAATGTTTCACAGAAGATTCAAAAATCCTATTACGACCGAAGATGTGCAGGAAATCAATATCACGAAGGGGATCGTGTTTGGCTGTTAAATACTGTTGTGAAGCCACACAAAAATTGCATTATTCTTGGGAGGGTCCATATGCAATTCAAAAACGTCTTTCCGACGTCACCTACCGAATCAAAGCAGATGGACATGGACCCAATGAAAGACGTCTTCGACACCATATTATAGTTGTTCAATTCAACCGATTGAAACCCTTCTTTTAAGGGGGAGATAATGAAGTGTGGATTGGAATACACTAGGCAGTTCATATGTACAAGTTATCTAGTAGGCAGTGTTTAGAGATGTTGTTGATAAAAGAAATGAATGTGGTTATTGTGTAAAATGGTGTCTTCTCGAATGTTGGAAATATAAATGAAATAAAAGATTAAATAGTTAATATGCATTACAGTATTTTAAACAATCAAATTGGTTTGTTCATAGTTTAATCACACCTAAATTTAGCTGTGGGGTATGGAGTATGGAGGTTTGGTGGGAGTAGCAGAGACAATAATAATCTGTTAAAAGTCAATTTCAAATGAGTCAATTACCAATCAACATTAACACAGTTTCTGGTAGAAGCAAAAAGTATTTAGGTATTTATACATAAGAATGGAAAAATATGTAATTTGCGAGAAAATTTAGAGCTGTGTGAATCTATTACAAGTTTAAATTTTATTCTGTTTGAATAAAACGGACAATGATAGATTTTTTATAATCACAAGAAAAGTTAGTATCAAATGTAAGAAACATTCACAACAGCACAAAATTATTTCTGAAATTACACATTTCCATTAGGATGTGCCCGAGCAGGGGGGCTACTATTTCTTTATTTTCGTATAGTAGAAGTGGTCGACTTCTCTGAAGAGATAGTCCACGAACGCGTGAGTATCCCTCATCTTGTCAACGTCGGCCGCCGCGATGAAGTCGCCTAGCGCGTCCGTGATCCTCTCCAGGTCGTGGTAGCCGAGGTGTCTGTACCTGTCGACCATCCCCCTCTCCAGCCCCTCCCACTGCGCGGTCTTCATGACGGCGCGCGCCTGCAGGAAGAACTCCCCGAGGTCCTTCTTCCGGCACCCGTCGTCTGGGATACGCTCCTCGAACCTGTGCATCAGGACGACGGGGAAGTCGCGACCCTCCAGGTCAACCAACGTGGACGCGTTCACTATCCCCTCAGTATCCTCCTTGATCTGTTTGATGCTCACATCCGGGTACTTCCTCTTGAGGGTCAACACGCACGCGACATAGTTCCCCGAGGACAGATACTGAGTCTGCGCTTGTTTTGTTCGCCGCGTAGCCTCGTCTTCAGGGCTACCACCCCCCCTTATGACGTAGAAAGAAATTCAACCCCGTGTCGTTACCGACATTTTCCTGCAACAAACACTTCATTTGATTGTCCTCGAAGCGTATCTTCCCTCTACGTCCAAGTTTCGCCTCCTTGTCGGTCATCACTACCTCGACTTTCTTCTCGAAGACCTTGAGAATGTTGGAGCTCTTGAGTTCCTCCACGGTGAGCGCGGTGATGACCTCGATGACGGCGTTCTGCAGCCTGTGGTTGTGCACCGTGTCCCGGTACTTGATGTTGAGGTTGTCTTTGACGGCCAGCCACGCGGACTTGCCGAGCAGCTCCAGCTCGTCCAGGGCGCGAGAAGCTACGACTCCGCTCGTGTCACTTCCTGTGTACCCCCCTGTCCGCCGGTACTTCCCGATGATGATCGCCCAGACGGAGTTCTCCAGCTCCTCCAGGATCGCGTACCAGGTATCTCTGTGCACTGTCGGGTCGCCTATGTCCGCGGGTCGACGAGACGGGTATTCCATCAGGAGGAAGGTGATGACGCGGCAGGAAGTGACGAAACGACGACGGAAGACGTCGACTCTTAACATGGAGTTGACTCGGCGAAGACGAAACACAAGAGACAGACAGTAGATTCTGTATACATGGCAGAACTGATGAAGGAAGACGGAGAGGGAAAACAAAGACGAAGACGAAGACGAAGACGAAGACGAAGACGAAGACGAAGACGAAGACGAAGACGAAGACGAAGACGAAGACGAAGACGAATTATATCATGTATTAGTAATGCATTACAACTATCGATATGTAGAGATGAGTAAAATTGGCTCCGCGTTATAAATTTCCAAAACAATTAATTGCAGACGTTAGACCTACCTACATGTTTTGCATTCATTATTATTCTTGAGTATAGGGCAATGGTCAAACTAATCTCCCACCAGAGCGCAAAACGATCGGGGTTTGGTCACCGCCATGTGTACGTTCCACTGGAATCACAATGTAAAGAGTCCTGTGACCAAACTCCGATCATACGATCCTGGCGAAGAATCCGGGAGCACCAGGTCGTCATAGCTTACTCATCCGCTTGACGTCCTTGGCCATGGCCGAGCCTATCCTCCTCTCTATGACCCTGAGAACGGTCGTGCTCTTCAGTTCCTCCAGCGTGAGCGCGGGTACGACCTCCATCATGGCTCTCTCCAGCTTCTCCTGCTGCTTGCTGTACTTGCTGTTGACCTTCTCCTTGAGCGCGAGCCACGCTGTCCGGCCCAGGAGCTGGTTCAGCGCGGCGAAGTGCTCGGCGTCCTCCTCCGAGTACCCTGCCCCGCCGTACGTGTACACGATGATGGCGTCCAGGTGATCGCTCTCCAGCTCCTCGAGGGTGAAGCTTCTCAGGATGTTGTTGATGTCCGTCTCCAGGTCGGACACCTTGGAGGCGGGGTACTTGCGCTTCAGAGTGAAGGCGATGGCCAGGAGGAACTGACGGCTCTCGGCTGTTTCCCCGATCTTGTTTATCAAACGTGCAACGTTGTTACAGCTCTTGGATTTACCTAGAGAATCAGACAGACCAATCAGTGACACACGCACAGACGGATAGACGGGAAGAAACTCGAAGCAGATAGAGGCGCTTCGCTCCCTGATATTCATATATTCACTGGTTAGGGAGTGATCATAATGGGGAGCGAGGCGAATCGTTCCGTCTCCCGAAAGCATTCACTTATATTTGGTGGAGGTGCCGGGTATATACATCACTATGTATCATCATTATTAAAGGGTAATGTCAACAAACAACACTGCATTTCAACTGGATTCAAGGTCATGTTTAGTTTGTACCAAGAAAAATGTATATAATTAATATTGATGCATTAGAGAATTGGTGGGTGTAGAGAAGTTAAGTGACAAGATAGGAAGGACACGATTGAGATGGTATGGACATATGAAACGAATGGGAGAAAATAGGATGCCCAAGAAAATGTATGAAAGAATCATTGAAGAAGGAAGAAGGAGACAGGGTAGACCAAGAACGAGATAGAAGGACATCATAGCAGAAGACTTGGAGGAAAGAGGAGAGAGCTGGGAAGATGTGGAAGAGAAACGATTGTGGGAAGATATAGAAAGAAGTGGAAAATATGGTTGCTAAACCCATGCATCCAATTATACAAGGGCATATCATTTTTGAGTTATTATGTTCAATTTTCGAGTCAATGAAATATTACTGGTTTTGGTTTCAAAGTTTGTTTGGAGTCGATTTTCTTCGTTGCTAAGGGCAACCATTGCGTGACGTCACCACTAATAATGTCTATAACTAAAAAATAGACCACCTACCCAGACGTTTGACATCCTGGGCCATCAAGACCTCGACTTTCTTCTCAAAGACGTTGAGAATGTTGGAGCTCTTGAGTTCCTCCACGGTGAGCGCGGTGATGACCTCGATGACGGCGTTCTGCAGCCTGTGGTTGTGCACCGTGTCCCGGTACTTGATGTTGAGGTTGTCCTTGACGGCCAGCCACGCGGACTTGCCGAGCAGCTCGCTCAGGGCGGAGAAGTACTCCTCGTCGCACTTCCTGTACCCCCCGTCGCCGTACTTCCCGATGATGATCGCCTCCAGCCGGTAGTTCTCCAGCTCCTCCAGGGTCAGCGTGGACAGGATCTTGTTGATGTCTGTCTCGAGGTCAGACAGCACGGAGCTGGGGTACTTGCGCATCAGGGTGAGGGTAGTGACCAGGAGGAAGTGACGGATTGAGGACGTCGCCCCTCTCTTGTTCAAGTGACTACTCTCGATGTTGCCTTGAAAGATACCAAGGTGTCACGCTCGAGAGTTCAGGAACTACTTTTTGAATAGAAATGCATAAATTTGGCGTTTTTTGAAGATGTTAAAGCCGTAGGGGTTACCGCCCATAAGAGCGCCGCAATAAGGGCGAAACCAAGAAGAGCGCGGTAATAAGAGCGAAAGGGACATAAGAGCGACAGACCAATAAGAGCGAAAGGCCAATAAGAGCGACTCCAAAAAGAGCGAATGACCGATAAGAGCGACAGCCCAATAAGAGCGAATGACCAATAAGAGTGACAGACAAAAAAGAGCGACAGGCCGAGACATGCCAAAAAGAACTACACACTATTAAGAGCGAATTTCGCTAATTTTGCTACCATTTATACAGGTATCTATTTTTATTTTATTTTAATGTGGAGCAACTTTGTCAATGCTAACTCATGCTGGCGCTATAATTAACCTGGCGCTCTTATTGGCCTGTCGCTCTTATGATCGCCTTATGGTCTTCGCTCATGTTGGTCATTCGCTCTTTTGGGCCTGTCGCTCTTGTTGGCCATTCGCTCTTTTTGGAGTCGCTCTTATTGGTTAGTCGCTCTTATTTACCTGTCGACCTTATTGGTCTGTCGCTCTTATGGGCGGCGCCCTTATTGTCGCGCTCTATTGGGCGGCGGGCTTGTTGCCGCGCTCTTTTGACCGTGAGCCCTAAGAATAGCAATGGAACCTTTTTTGAGCGAGCGTAGCGAGCGTCTCCACTTGACTCTTTTGGCTCGAATGTCTGGGTTTTTTTTGTTTGTTTGTTTGTTTTTTGTTTGTTTTTTGTTTTTTGTTTTTCTGTTACTGCTTCGATACAGGTCGCACCGTTTCTCTGATCGACCTGAAATTTTTCACACATGTACATACCACCTAGGCGGGTTGCTGTATAGTTTTTGAACAAAATCCGATCGTTGGTTATAAAAAAATAATAAATAAAAAAAAAAAAAATGTTCCGATCGTTATGAAATTTTGCAGGGTCAATAAGTACAACATTCTCTCCTATTTTACAAATTTTCAGCTAAATCGGTCAAGACCTTAAAGACTTATTGGTATGTAACATTATGGGAATGTCGTACTTGGGTCGTTGTTGCACGTACCGGTGCTTGCTCAACAACGCGACGGGACTTTAGCGTTTTCCCAGTAATGCCACCATTGAAACCTCTTGTATCAGTGTTTTGCCTAATTTAAATGTATTGCAAAAATCAAAAAAAAAACTGCAAGGGGGATTGTCCCCCTTGCACCAACAAACAATCCGATGACATGTATTGGGTCTGCATGGTATTTGTCTGCATAGTATGGTATTGTTGGTTTGTAGATGTCTTGTTTTTCAGTGTTGACTTGCTCAGCTTGATCTCCACTGCGTTCAAAGCGTACCGTCGGGTCAAGTATGAAACCTTTCCTTGTAGTTGAATTAACTGCTATGATGTCGATCCGCCGAATACTTCCAAGTGCAGACAAGCCGTTCACTTCTTCAGCTACTTCTCAGCCCAGTTTCCCAAAATTGATTGGCGATTAGAGACCGGACATGGTTATGACGACTGTTCCTAAGTAACTCTCCATGTTTGCAGAAGCCAAGAACGTGAGGAAGGGTTTCTATCTCGCTATCGCAACGATGTGTGAAAAAGTATAATATTGTAAAAAATTAATCTTCAAATGTTTCTATTTCGATGAAATTTATTTGCATTCGGAGTACAAGAAGTCCCTTTCGCTTTTTGGGTTATCATGGAAATTACAAAGATGCTACAAAATGTTAAATTTACACGAATATTTTTATATAAAACCAATTACGGATTATTTAGATCATGAGCGCGTCAACCGTTACATCATAATGCGCCACTCCAACCTATAGGGGATATGAGGAGGATAATCCCATGCTAGTTAGAACCAGCCATGTATTGTTAGGGAGAGGAAAGGGGGTGTTCTCACGTCGCGGCAGTCATCGTCTTTGTCATCGTTTAAGTTGTTATGGTCGTCGTCGTCGTCGTCGTCGTCGTCGTCGTCGGGGACGTCGTGAAGGGAAGGAGGATGGACTCCCAATGATGACTGCCAGTGCTCGCCTCTAGTTTTGGACTCATCTACTTACTAGTTGATATTTGCGGGATTGGTCGCCTTTTACGTTTAGCAGATCGTAAAATTCAAACCCTAACCCCCATCTAACCCCAAACGTACTTCTATTCGCGACATTGCATGGCTATAGGCCTAGGCCTCCTGTTCTTTTGAATGGGGTCAGTTATATAATATGTTAGCATAACAATACCTTTAAATTAAGGGTTAAATTGTGCTCGATATTTTGAGTCGAGTGTTTGGCACTCTCGACTCGAAGTCGAAGATGTGTTTTAATTAAACAAAGAAACTAAACCGAAAATGTATCAAAATATTACTTTTATCGAAATACCAAATAGGACAACGTAGGCTACATTTTTTTAAAAAAAAGAACCTAGGGCCTACCGAAACTAGGATATGAATTTTTGGGATTGTTCAAATGTCTGCTCCCCTTAAGCCCTAAATATTTAGGAGAATTGTTTATTATTATTGTTTCTTGAAACCGAAAATGTATCAAAATATTACTTCTATCGAAATACCAAATAGGACAACGTAGGCTACATTTAAAAAAAAAGAACCTAGGGCCTACCGAAACTAGGATATGAATTTTTGGGAATGTTCAAATGTAGCTCCCCTTTAGCCCCAAATATTTAGGAGAATTGTTTTTTTTATTATTGTTCTTTATTGTGGTGGAGGTGCCGGGTCGTTTAATGGTCGAGTGTCGGAACGACCATTATTTCGAATGTTTGGCTATACTTTATCAACTCTTTTAACCACACATTGTCAATAATAGTCCACTTTTAAAAAAGAATTGTCGTTAATTAAATATAGACCCAGATCTATAAATAAAATAAAAATCGTTTTTGCACATGTCAAAATAACGATTTTGAAATTTTTCATGTCTCATGATCATGGATTTGTAATGGTTGGTACTCTCTGATAAGTTGATGAAGGATAATTATGTCATCATTGGGTACAGTTCCCACAGCTTCACACGCACTCACAAGTAGATGACGTGACCTTATGACCGACCAATATGACGTCGTATCAGAGCTATGACGATACAACTAACCAATCAGTGGTCAACTCACTGTGCTTCTTGAGACCTTGTGGGAGCTGCCCTTACAAGACAAGTACACAATATTCACAAGACAAAACTACCTACATTACTACCGTACTGATTCAATTTAGTAATGAAATATCACAGAATATCATACCCATCTCTCCTCCTCCATAAGTAAGATCCCCACAACAATGTTTTCCAATGTCCCATATTGTTTACAAATACCAAATAGTACTCAAACTCCATGCAAATACGATCTTCTTTCCACATTTCACATGGCAGTGGATGCCGTCGCTGCGATTACACTCTGCGGTTGGCCGGCTTCCAAGGTATCCATCCGTCAGTGAACGACCAGTTGAGGCGTATCATTCGATATATTCAACCTCATTATAGTGTCTAAAATTAATAAGCTACTATCTAAACGCACCAGATATAACTTTCCGCAATAGTAGGCTAAAGAAACCTAACCTAGTAAGGCCTACCTGAAGTAGTGGCTATAGCCCCAAATATAGCCTTTCAAATAATTGGCTCCATGAAAAAAAATTATTTTCATTCGAATATTTAACACTACAGATCTTTCACATTTTCTATTTCAATAATAGCCTGAGACCATATGAGACGCATGGAATAGGCCTATATTTTAAAACAAGTTATTTTAAACGGTCAAGAAAAATAACACAAGCTATGTAATTATCCCCCCCCCCTCTCTAACGCCTCATAAACCTTGCCGCAAATAGCATTCTCGAAGCTACGTGTTGCTGCGCCGTCATTTTAATAATTTGAGCGCGAATTCAAAGGGCTTGGATTGCACAGTAGGTAATCATAAGCACCACTTTGTTCGAATAAGAGCTTGAATCATATGTGACCATAGGAGGCCAGAGAACCGTTCTTAACCGCAAAATCCATCATTCATTCCCACCTACAGCATCCTCGTTTTGAGCATTTGAGCGGTAAAACGTTCGCTTATCATATACATTAACTTCTTTGGTCGAAGAAGAGCTTTGATCAATTTGTTGGACCAATGGGAGGCCAGAGAACGCGTCTGTACCCAGCATCCTCCATGCACTCGTCTCTAATCTTCTAGACAGGGCACACGTGTATTATATTGTGATCTCTAGTGGTATTGTGTTGTAATCAGTGTAATGTCGTACAGTGAGGGTCATCGTGACAGCGACGCGCATAGCTCATGTAAGTACATTCAACTAACTTGAATTTTAGGCTGTTCAATGGTAGGCGAGGGTCCGTCCACTGTTTAGACTAGGCTATTCTAAATTAAAAGTAAACTTCAATAGTAGGCTATACAGGCCATTTAAACAAGTGTAAAGCAACATGCAAGGCACAGCGTTTTGTATTTTACCCCTCTCCCCCCCCCCCCCCCCCCTGCAGCATCCTCGTTGCATCACATTTGAGCGGGAACTTCTGCATTTACATCAACTTCTTTGGTCGAAGAAGAGCTTTGATCATCTTGTTAGACCAATGGGAGGCCAGAGAACGCGTCTGTACCCAGCATCCTCTATGCTCTCGTCTCTAATCTTCTAGACAGGGCACACGTGTATTATATTGTGATCTCTAGTGGTATTGTGTTGTAATCAGTGTAATGTCGTACAGTGAGGGTCATCGTGACAGCGACGCGCATAGCTCATGTAAGTACATTCAACTAACTTGAATTTTAGGCTGTTCAATGGTAGGCGAGGGTCCGTCCACTGTTTAGACTAGGCTATTCTAAATTAAAAGTAAACTTCAATAGTAGGCTACAGGCCATTTAAACAAGTGTAAAGCAACATGCAAGGCACAGCGTTTTGTATTTTACCCCTCTCCCCCCCCCCCTCTGCCTGCAGCATCCTGGTTGCTAGACATTTGAGCGGGAACTTCTGCATTTACATCATCAACTTCTTTGGTCGAAGAAGAGCTTTGATCACTTGTTGGACCAATGGGAGGCCAGAGAACCGTTGTACCCAGCATCCTCCATGCACTCGTCTCTCATCTTCTAGACAGGGCACACGTGTATTATATTGTGATCTCTAGTGGTATTGTGTTGTAATCAGTGTAATGTCGTACAGTGAGGGTCATCGTGACAGCGACGCGCATAGCTCATGTAAGTACATTCAACTAACTTGAATTTTAGGCTGTTCCATTGCTAGGCGAAAGTCCGTCCACTATTTAGACTAGGCTATTCTAAATTAATAATAAACTTCAATAGTAGGCTACAGGCCATTTAAACAAAGTGTTAAGCAACAGCAAAGGCACAGCGTTTTGTATTTGACCCCCCCTCCCCACCCCACCCCACCACCTGCAGCATCCTGGTTGCTCGACATTTGAGCGGGAACTTCTGCATTTACTTATCAACTTCTTTGGTCGAAGAAGAGCTTTGATCATCTTGTTGGACCAATGGGAGGCCAGAGAACGCGTCTGTACCCAGCATCCTCCATGCACTCGTCTCTCATCTCCTAGACAGGGCACACGTGTATTATATTGTGATCTCTAGTGGTATTGTGTTGTAATCAGTGTAATGTCGTACAGTGAGGGTCATCGTGACAGCGACGCGCATAGCTCATGTAAGTACATTCAACTAACTTGAATTTCAGGCTGTTCCAATGCTAGGCGAAAGTCCATCCACTGTTTAGAGGCTATTCTAAATTAATAATAAACTTCAATAGTAGGGTAGATGCCATTTAAACACGCAAGGCACAGCGTTTTGTATTTAACCCCCCCCCCCTCGCCCACCTGCAGCATCCTGGTTGCTCGACATTTGAGCGGGAACTTCTGCATTTACATCAACTTCTTTGGTCGAAGAAGAGCTTTGATCATCTTGTTGGACCAATGGGAGGCCAGAGAACGCGTCTGTACCCAGCATCCTCTATGCACTCGTCTCTCATCTTCTAGACAGGGCACACGTGTATTATATTGTGATCTCTAGTGGTTGTGTTGTAATCAGTGTAATGTCGTACAGTGAGGGTCATCGTGACAGCGACGCGCATAGCTCATGTAAGTAGGTTCATCTTACTGTATTATATTGGAACTATGTGTGCATTGTGTGCGGTATTACGATTGGGATTAAGATCATCATGTTACGCGGAACTTATTTGCGTGCGATTTGATAAAAACTACATAGGAATTTAATTAAGCCGTAGCTTGGTGCTCTAATGTGCAGTAGTATGTGGACTGTGCCGTGGTCTATCGAGTATTGTATTAAAATTTAGTACTTTTCTCACACAAAGAGGGCTAAAACTTGTTCGGAAACGTGTAGCTAATAATGTTTACCGAACTGAGCATAATCGCTTAAATTCAGAACGGACCAGATAGAGAGGTGCAGCTGGGTGGTCGGCATCTCAACCCTCGAAGGGCGACATTATAATTTTCAATGGGCAGGTGTTCGTATTATCATGTTTTGTTTCTGCCCACTGTATTTTGTAAATTTTAACTGTAGGCTATGTATAGGCCTATTATCTAGCCTATGTACTTTATTACTTTTTAGGGATATCACACGCACAATTCTGAGTTTAAGGGCTCTGCTCGTTGTAGTATTATACTCATAATAATGAAATCATTAAATGACAAATAAAAAAAAGGCTCGGAACCGTTTCACCTTCATCAGTAGGCAATCTCAATGGTAGGCCGAGGCGACACCTACAAAAGTAGAAAACACCCTGGCAAACTAGAGAGTAGACTACATCTACAGTGTACAGTGACAGAGAGTAGACTACATCTACAGTGTACAGTGACTGGTGGAGAATTGCCAAAATCTTAGATCGATATTTAGAAATACCATACTGTTTTTTGGACGTCTCAATTTTTATTGTTACCTATACAATTTTGTATTTATTTTTTTAAATTTCAGAATTGTATTGAATATTAACACTGTTTTTATCTTTTCAATCTTCGGTAATCTTTGAACTTAGGTGGGCTATGAATCGAAGTTCGATCAAAAGTATTTTTCTCGAGCCTAGTTATCTCATTGCACGTTAGATGTGCAAAAAATGGGATTGCAGTGTGGTAGTGAAGTGAACTGAAGTCAGTGCCACTGTAGTTTGTCAGTGGTTCAGACAGAGACGTTTAAAATCGTTTTAGGGTGGGACTTTGAATACTGAACTAGCGTTTTTGTTTTACAAAAATTTTAACACGATAGTAGCTAAAACGGTAGGAATTGTTGGGCATTTATAAATGTTTCCTTCTGAATGCTGCAAATGCCTAAGAAAATTGGATTTCTTCCTTCAAATTTCGGTTTGACGTTCTTAATTATGGTGGAAGTGCCGGGTGTGCGTGTACCAAAAATTTTGAGTCTGGTTAAGTATTTGGGAACCGCCCCGAATGCAAAAAGGTGCCAGCTTTTCAGGTAAAAATAAATACAATTTCTTGATGGAGGTGCCGGTCCAGAAAATATTACTCGTGCGCTCGAATATAAGATCAATATCATCATGGCTGCTTGGTGTTCATGAAGTTAGGTTTTGAATTCCATAGCATTCATTAACATAATACAAATGTATGTAGGGAGAAATATTATTTTTATTAAACATTTTTTCAAAATGCCAATTCTATCAGAATATCGGTTATTTTTTTCCGAACCAACCAAACAACCCGCAGAATTTTACAACCAAAACTCGACCGGATTGTCAAAACTTCTACCCGCACAGCTCTACTAATTTGACTTAGATGTCATGTTGACCACACACATGATCAAGAACTAGTTTTCATTTTTCAAACACATTGGTCACTAAGATAGATGTTTTAATTTATTTTTAGAAGGGTTTTTGCAGTTGAGGGTGCACATTTTCAAACTATAGTACCTACCTTACTAGTTATCCTAGTTATTTTTTTAAAAGAATATATCGATTTTTAAATGGCATTTTAGGACACCTTTGACTTTTTTTTTTTAGGTAAAACGAAAAAATAGGCCTATGAAAGACATTGTCAAAATTTGACATCCCTTCTAGAATCAATGAAATGCCATAAGTTGGTTGCATTCAACCATTTAGCTTAAAAAAATAAAATTTGATAAACACAGCACAAAATTCATCTTTGGACAGCCCCGTACAGTGGGTGCCACTTGCACTTGGCAACTAACAAACAAGATTTCCCCTCCAAAATAATTACCCTATGAGAATATCTATCATTACACACAATTAGGGACAATTTTGTATTTTTTAAAGCCAACATTTTTATTTGTGAGACATAATAGATCCAAAATTGGCCTATGTGCATAAAATTATATTTCAGATACCTTAGGTGGATCAAAAGTTGAATTCGTCAATTTAAAATCAGATAAATTCACCGTTTGAACATTCCTGTATGCCACACTCACCAACTGGCAAAGAGTGAATTTCTGCTCAATAATTACCCTTCATCATAATAAATATGAGTCACCATTTTCATCTGGAGAGTGGGAGGGGTCTCACTAATGGTGACCCCGTTTATATTAGTTGTTGGGTTACGCGGGTAAAATTCTTCGCTTAAACGGAGCGGGTTGCAACGAAGGTTGAGTTTTCAATGCAAATTTAAGCCCACATTCCAACTCACGTCAAACGCTATTAATATATACACAGTATTCGTTTTGAAAGGATGTTACTTCACTTGTCTTTACCACTTCTGTACTGCAATATTTTAATTTTTCTAAAATATAAAAGAGTCGGGACTAGATTTATAAAAAATGAAATCACATTTTGCTTAGACTTGCACTAAAGTGTCAGTTTTATTGAGTTGTCACCAGGTCAACATGCACCAAAAACGAGTTAGGCTGACAAATGATTGCACAAGTAGAGTTACGTGAAAATTAAACTAACTTTATGGTTAACAAACCAACAAGTATACCTAAATAAAAATAATAAAACTTACAACTTGGTTAAAATTAGTCCAAAATAAGTAATAAAGCTACTCGACAAAAGTAATGTGACCCTGGATGTTTATAATTAACGAGCATAACACTGATAAATAGCATTCAACGCTTTTTTTCTGTCAAGTCACTGGTCTGATCTCCACTACCAACAATGCTTCACAAAAGTTTGTTCCAAGGGGATTTCCTCAGTAACAAGACAAATGTGGGAACCGAGTCTGCGGTTATTATTATCACTATAAACGGGAACTAGCTTTCATTCCAGAACTCAAATATATATTTATAAATAACAACTAAAAAAAAATAATGAATATTTTTTTGCCTCGGGTTAGTACTTTTGTCAATAATTAACATGGAAAATTTTAATCTGGCTTCCCGCCAAAGCCAACATGAAAAGTAGTGCGACTTCATCTGGTACAGCGTCTTTTCAGTGCGGTTGGGCGCAGACTCCAAGGAAGGTAGCAGACCGCTCCCCGTGCTCCTGTAAGACACGTTATCGTTTAGATTTCTAGATTAAAAGAAATGCTGCGTTATAAAAGCTACCATAAGGACATTTACATTTACAGTTTAAGGAGTCAGCCTTGTCAAAACACTGTTCAGTCATTTTTGTAGCCTGCTTGGGCCAGGTACCAGACAAGATAAATATGAGCAACAAGGCGGCCATTTTGAAGCGACCTATGGTGAGCATGCTCACTCCACATAACGTTACGACCCATCAGCGAGCTTTGGCACGGGAATTCTTATCCCTATAATTGTGTATGCCCATAGTTACCAGATTTATTTTTTTTAAATTTCTTTCAGTTGTGAAGATTATTTAACTGTGTTCTATAAATAATTAAAAATGTAAAATGTAAATTTGAAACCAAGGCTAGTTCCCTATTGTGTTATGGTTACAGGGTTGCCAACTTTTAAAAGTAAAAATACAGGAAATTCCCAGTTGTCCTGGAAAGGTATAAATGGGAAGATGGGACAAAATCATGGGGGTTTAGGAAATTATTTTTTGATTGCGAATTCATAAGTCATCAGTCATCACTTTAGAGCAAATATGTGTTTTAGATAACATTTATTTCCGAGTGTATACTTGCTCCAACGAAAGAATGCAGGTGCTTGGTAGTGGTGGGGGTTGAATGAATGCACGGTAAATGGAATGTCGCCTTTGTGTATGAAAGAGAAATATCTTTTACCAACGCAAGCAAAATTTATCTATGCTAGATCATAGAGTTCCTCCGTGTGCTAGATACATGCTGAGCTAGCGTGAATAGAGTTGACAAAGTTGTTAGGTTGAGAAAACAATTTCGAGCCATCTGCATTCTTTCGTTGGGGCCACTATAGCTAGTTCAAAATCACATGTTTCAAGGTGATGTGAGATATAAATAAACATTATCAATTGTAACTTCATTTTTACAAACAACTTTGTGATGAAGTTAGCAGGTAAAGAAAATGTTAAATTCATTGTGTAAGTTTGACTTAGTTGATTGGCCAGAGCCGACAGAAGGTGAGAGTTTATGAAATTTTGTATTTTGAAGCGAATAACTTAAGTTGTAGAATACGGGAAACGTGATTCCCGTGTAGAGTTGATATGGGAAGTGGGAAATGACTTTGAAATATGTGATTTATGGGCGAGTTGGCAACGCTATATGGGTACCTGCCACATACCATTTCAGCCCCGGATAAAACATCCCTTTCCAGAAAACACTTTCCATTGCCTTAGTCTTATAGTCTTCTTCATTTATTATTTCTAGACGGTTATGACCTTGTTGACCAGTGGTACGAAGTGGAGGTTGGGAACCAGCCACCTACACAGCTCAACTACCAATGTTGCTATGATGTTGGGGCTGGAAGGCAGCTACTGTTACTACAATCATCTTCGTTCAACGGGCAACGGTACGATAATGGCTTTGTGAACCAGCATCCTACGCCATTACAGCACTCGGCTGTGTTCAACTGCCAACGGTCTTATGTGATTGGAAGCCAGCAACCATTACCGCGTTCGACTTTGTACGACTACCAACGGTCTGATGCGATTGGAAGCCAGCAACCATTACCGCGTTCGACTTTGTACGACTATCAACGGTACAATAATGGGTTTGTGAACCATCAACCTACGCCATTACCGCACTCAAATCAGTACAATTACCAAAGGAATGGAAGCGAGCAACCGTTACTGCGCTCAACTTCCTTTAACTACCAACGGGACAATGTTATGGCTGGAAACCATCTACCATCAGTGAGCCCATCTTCGATCAACCTCCAGCGGTACAACGATGTTACAACTCCGTTACTGCGCTCGGCTTCGTTCGACTGCCAACGTTGTGATGATGTGATTGCAAGTCAGGTACCGTTGCTCAGCTCAACTTCCTTCAACAGGGACTTTGTAGATGAAGGGCAGCGCAACACTAACTCGGGTAAGAATGATGCTATTAAATATATATACATTCATTAAAATCTGTTTTGTCACATTAAATGACAGTCTATACAAAGTAGATAAAGCCAGAAACTTTAGCAAAACATCAACTTGGTATTAATTCTACTCTCAGCATAATGAAACGGTAATATCATACATCTAGTTATATTTATTTAAAAGGGTTTACACCATTTGTTAAATCCATAGGTTCATACAAGGAGTAATGCATTTCCATATTATGTCTTGCACATCTGGGTAAATTATAGCCCTATTAGGTACATTGGGACAAATGAGTGCACAGGTGTAGTATAAGAGGCTTATAATGGGATTTAAAACCTTGGACATTTCTAAATATAATAATAACTTTTTACAACAACTTTACTTCTGTTTTTCACAATATAAAAACTCTTTTTTCTTAATTATTAATCATAGTGGAGCATGACATGACAACCATCAGTAGTATCATCATCATCATCATCATCATCATCAATATTCAGAATGTCTTCTTTATTTTCCAGAGCTCGCTAAGATGGTTGACACCGTGCTCGAAAGTGGGGAAGAGTCCGTCGTCGGCTTTCCGACTTCTTCAACAGATTCAAGCGGCTGGGACTTCGGAACCGCAGAGCAAACAAGCGCAGGCTCGGCCAGTCAAGCGTCGACCTTGAAAAATAAACCTGGTGAGAACCAATTGGAATTCAATTATTTCATTTCAATTAGTACTCCTCTTAAACACCAAGCGTACGTACTTTTCGATTTTTTACAGTGCTTGGGTCCACAGGTTCCTTTTTTAAGGAACCAATGAAAGCCATAGTTTCAATTTTGTCCAAAATGTTTTTGTTTTTTTCATAAGTTTTATTTAATTTTACTCGACTGTACCAGCTTGAAGGGCAAAAGAGACAAATCATAGTTTATAGTACTTGCAAAATAAGAGTAGTACACAGTAAAGTAAAATACTCGGCAAACAGAAATCTAAAATTAGCTTCTTTAGTGGGATTTCACTCTTGTCAACCCATCCCACCCGTTCAGTCAGAGTCAACGCCCCCCCCCCCCCCGGCCCAAAGGGGTTTTCAGTTTTCACCATCATAAGTCGCATTGCCAGCTATACTGCATTCTTTTCAATATAATCATAGGCTCTTATTTTTTTCCCTCTAAATCTCAACCATAATTTTTTGTAAACCTTCCGTTTTAAGCACAAAGCCGGATACTTATCAGTAATCATTGACCCGCTCGAGGTTAAGACATATGGTAGTTGCAGAAAGGTACTTAGGAATGTCTTAGTTCCTTTTTTAAACGGAACTTGGATCTGTAAAGAGTTCCTTCTTCATGAGGAACTTATCTCTGAACAAGACTTTGATGCAATAGAAGAAATATTTCTCATGAATACCATAGTTTTACGGATTTTTTTATTCAGAGTACAATTTTCCGTTATTTTTGTCTCTCCATCGGGCAAACGGCTATTCCAATCTTGATGAAACTTGATGGGAACGTTCAAAATCACTGAAGACATGTTACGGTTGACGGTTTTGGGGTACAATCGAAGGAATATTTCTCATTAAAAAATCATACATTTAAGGCAACGAGAAATCGATTTGACATCACCTGCCCACACCTCTCTGTGGCTAGTAGCCTACGATGAGGCGCATCTCGGTTTCTCCCAGACTCGTAGTCGGGCACTTCGCATTGTTAAAGGCAGACATAGTTCACGATTCTAGTACACAAATGAAACATGAAATCATAATAAAACAATAGAAATAGTCACACAAAAATTCTCAGCCCTCAACGCAATTGGAAACAGCATTTGCCTCATCTTTTTGATCCAGTTGAGGATGTCATAGTACTCATTCCTACCCAGAAAGACACACATTCTAGGACAAGACAAAGATTGATCTATATTTTCAAGGAGGTCCAGTAAACCAGGTCTAGGTTTAGGTTAAATGCCCCACTGAGAAATGTAAATTACAATTTAAGTAAATAAAATAAAAACATTATTGTATTTTGAATCTACCCACTCAGTCACATGGCTGATTTTTAGTGGGGGACCATAATATCAAGCAGACCAAATCACTCTGTTGGTAAAGATACCTTTGTGTCAATATTTGGATGAGCAAAGCAAAGACTTCAATTTCACTGACCCCACAAAAAAAATTTGCTCGGGTGTTTTTTTGTTAGTTTTTCTGTCTGTTTGTTCGCTCTCTACTGGGCAAACAGCATATGCGATCTTGATGAAAATTGGAGGGGACCTTCGAAATCTCTGAACTTAGAGGTGTATTGTTTTTTTGGTACAATCGAAGAAATATTTCTCATGAATATCATACTTTTACGATTTTTTTCGATTTTTGGTGCGATATTTGCATGCCATTTGGGCCGATTCTGACCAAACGGGTGGGGCTACAACGTTCTTATTATATATGGACATTAAGGTTATGGTGATGTAGTACCTTTTGAAAGAAAAAGTTGAAAAAGTTAGCCAGAATCCATAGAAATAAAGGTTTTAATATGAGTTTTTTGAAGTGTATAACAATAATTAACAAGGTAACTATAGAAACTTGACAACAATCACCTACAATGCATTCATTAAGCAATCTTCGGGCCTACAGATATTTGACATTCTAATTACTCTAGCAATTAGTACTTCTTTATATATATCTATCTGACTCCTGTTTCCAACTTAAGTTAGGTCAGGGGGTGGCTATAGCCACCAATTTTCTAGGCATTTTATGAGTTGTTAACACCGGCTTGCCAGGCCTGTCATGTCCTCTTCAGGTTCACTCGCACTTCTTCCTACCCTCACCCATCCACTTTTCTTCCTACAGTTTCCTTGCTTCTACTTTTTCCCACTTGTCACCTCTGTCCTCTATATCATTTCTTATTTGATCTTTCCACTTCTCTCTTGGTCTACCGACTCGTCTTTTAACTTTGTCCCCACTTTCAAATTCTGTCCTTGGAATTCTTTCTTCTCCCATTCTTCTGACATGTCCATACCATCTCAACCTTTCTCGTCCAATTTTGAATAATAGCTTCTCAACTCCAACTTTTGTCCTGATTTCTTGGCTTCTAATTTTGTCTAACTTCGATATTCCGGCTATGCTTCTTACAAACTTCATTTCCGCTGCTTGAATCCTACTTGCATCTACGGCTCCTAGTGTCCAGGTCACTGAAGCATATGTAAGGATGGGTAGATAGTATACCTTGTACAATAACACCTTGCATTCATTAGGGAAATCCTCGTTCCAAAGTAACTTCCTTACTTGCTGATAAAAGGATTCTGCCTGGGCCACCCTTTTACTGATCTCACTTCCCATCTTTGCCTCCTTTGTGATAATGCTACCTACGTACGCAAACTCTTCTGCCTCTTCCAGTTCCTCATTTCCAATTTTAATTTTCTCTCTAGTTTCTTTACTTGTTCCTTTCTTTCTAGATTTTTCCATCACAATAGTTTTACTTTTTCCTACACTGATCTTTAGTCCAAATTCTTCTGTTACAAGATCCCACTTCTTCACTTTTGTCTGCACTTCTTCAGCTGTCTCTCCCCACACTAGGATGTCATCCGCATAAATCATTGTCCTTGTGCCAGTTCCCGTCTCTGGTTCCACCTTATTTAATATTTCGTCCATTACTATTGAATAAAAATTATTCTAATTGAACAAAAATGATTTTGCAATGGAACTTGAAGCAGTAAAGAGATCCCACGCATACTAAAAACTCAATAAAAGCTCATCCATCAACGCGACGGGACTTAAGCGTTTTCCTAGTCTTGATAACAGGATGGTACAGCAACTAAACTAACACACAAGTGCCCGTTCTGTTACAGATAACGTGCCTGGAAAGAAGCGTTCTAACCGCAAGGTGCAGCGAGACGGCGTGAAGTCGGACAAGAGCGGCGTCGCCCAACAACAAGACAACGGTGAACGTGCCGAGGATGAGATGGACATTATGCGCGTTGCCACGACTACTAATCAACACGTCATGGGAGGTATGTATACTTCCAAGAATAGTTCCTTGTGGAAACCAATGCATGGGGATGCATTGGAATCTACATAGCAGTTCAAAATTGTGACTCACAAAATTAATTCGACTATGCATTGGTTAGTTTTCTTGGCAATTCCTATAAATTGGCAATGTCTTAGTTTGTTGATGTTTTTCAAGTTATCAAAACATACCCAAAAGTTTGATTCTTTATGAAGGGTTTGAGTAACACAGGTACCCAACCAATGTCATCTTTGTCTAGCAATACTAAGGATGATAGAGGCTCGCAAGCAAACACTAAATGTTCTTAGCCCAACAAGCCAGGGTTAGATAGATAGATTACTCTTCCCATGTAGACCATGTTCCGAGTGTATTACATGTCATGATATATCTAGGCTAATACATGCCACCAAGTTACTATTTTTATCCTTGGGAGATACAAAAAATCCTAAGAAATCCTTGAAAATGGATATTTAGAATTTTGCGTAATATTACGTAAACAAATTATCTAAATTTTCTGGCTTTCATACAATAAATTTAATACACTACGGCTACGCCACTTTGATTTTAAGAATATAACTAAACTACTAATTAGATTAAGATTAGATGCTAGCATTGGCCTAAGAATCTGAATTTTCTTAGAATATGCATCAACGCTTTAGTTTTCGCCATATCGTGTCTAAACTGACGGTGTTTATTTACTAGTAGCCGGTGCTAATCATGTTTTATTATTACTTATCGAGTTATTGTTGATTGTTTTTTACTTTTTAGGCTGTATTGAAAATATTGTATTCATTTCATGTATGTATATTGTATTTTTATGGTAGAACTAGAAAATACTGTACTAAGATTTTGGCAAAAATCCTGGTATTTTTGAGACACCTTAAAAATCCTTGAAAAAGGATAAAATTCTTGAAAGTGGCAACCCTGCAATAAGCTGGTGATTTGTCATCCCCTGACCCGACTCATGCTGGAACTGGCTGTTTCATAGTAACAACACTAATTTTTGTATTGCTTCACCCGTTAGGTGGAAGAACAAACTCAGTCTTATTGATTGTCTACACTTTTGTTTTGTATGTTATGTTTTCCATGTTATTTGTATTGTGAAAACAAAATAAAGCAACTACTACTACTACATGAACGGATATGAAAGACTTGCGTAACTTTTCATGTTCCAGACGAGACGTTCCCAGACCCAGACCTGTTGAAGAAGTACGGTCGGCCAATCTTGGGCCGAGGCTTGATGCTCAGCTGCAAGAATGAAAACGTTTACAAACAAACCCTGCACAAGCAAGGGGGAGATACGAGCAACAGCCAAGTCTCGGATTACATTCAATATAAGGCGAAAAGAAATACTAAATCTTCCGTGAATGGTGAAGCAAATGGAGCTATCGATGGCCACGATGCTATTAACAGTGCTAGGAAATCAAAAGGCCAAGGCGCTATCAAACAAGTTAAGAATGGCCACGGTACTATAAAACAATCTATGGATGGCTCACTAGCTATTAAGCAAGCTACCAATGGTCCCATGAATGAAATTCTAAAAATGGATGACATGGTTCAACAGCTCGATTTGGATGACGGTAAGTTCTAAATTACAATTATATTTTCTATATAATTTTAATTATGTATTATCAATTTTGTAATGCTGTATACCACGAGTATCGTCGTATCACAAAATGTAGATACTACGGTTATGATTTTTTTTTTCTTCTTCTTCTTCTTTCAAACACCCAGAGTTGGATTTAAACTTTAAAGTTAAACCATTCTCTGCCTAGCCGCCCAGTAAAGGTCCGCTGCTTATTTCCTCTTTTTGAAACTTTTTGTCTGCAATTTGTCCCTACATATTATTTTATTATTTAATATTCATCATTGTTTATCAACAATATTGAACATGCTTGTAGCCCTAGGTACTTTCTAAGTACCTACATACATGGAACCATAGGTTTGTTATTTTTCATTAATACAATCATGACAATGTATAACATTATAAATTTACAATAGAAAATTATTTGATTTCAGAATATTCTCAGGGCGACTGTTCCAGCATCGTACTGGGTGATTCTCCGCCGGAGACGCGAGCAACGTTCTCGTCCGGAGATGATTCCTCTCTGCCGAGCGATCAGTCACGATCTTCTTCTTGCAGACCAGACTCCGAGTCTCGAGGTATCTAATCAAAATAAAATACATACGTAGTTAGTAGATTGCAAGATGACACTGGATGTAAGCCGAACCCCGATTAAAAGTAAAGCTAGCAAAAATGTATAGCATGTAAATACCTCTAAGTTTGCCATCGGTCCCAAGCCGGGGTGGCTTTTAGAACTGCGAAAATGTGTCAAAAAAGGTCGGCTTGCAATCGGGTAAATACAGTAGTTTACAACGTCACCCAGCATTAGCAATAGGATTGTATTGCACGGCACCACCACTACGTACTTTGTTATTATTTACAATTCCGAAATTAAAAAAGTCCGCCCCAACCGGGAATCGAACCATGGATCTCCCCGATCTTTCTTTTTTAATTTCTGAATTGTAGGCCTACTAAATAATAACAATTACACCTACGGGAGTGTTTCCCGACGAACCAAATCGAGAAATAAACCCTCGCTCACACCTGCGTAAAGGTAATGACATTATAATTAATGTTTGGTGGTCAGTTTAAAGACAGCAGATATTCGTTGCAGTACTGCTCCATCCATTCAGACGTATAATGCAACTACAATTCAGAGCTTAAAATGTGCCCGTCCTGATGGTCTAGTGGTTAAGACGCCTGTCTGGAATGCGAGAGATCCGTGGTTCGATTCCCGGTTGGGGCGGACTTTTTTAATTTCTGAATTGTAGTAAATAATAACAATTACACCTACGGGAGTATTTCCCGACGAACCAAATCGAGAAACTACGTACTTTGTTTTATGTAGGCATACATGCACTGTTTCCACATTCAAATTGCTCGCCAAGCCATCTCAAATATCACACATTTTAAGTACAGTACGGTGTTAAATTAAATAAAATGTGTACCATCCATATTGCATACCTACTCCCTAGTCTAAGCTGTCTTAACTATTATTTTTTGTTGGCTGAAAAGATCCTATATTGAACGAGATTCTACTTGTTTGTGTTTCCAATATGTTTGCCATTGCATGCCATTTGGACTACCTGATCACTGTATGTATTATTTATTTAATGTTTATCCAATTCATTTAAACTGATTTACAAAACTACAAGTTACCAAGGGTAACAAACAAATATTATTTGAATAATTTCACAACGTAGCTACTAGGCCTACTGTAGGGCCTAGGCCTATAAAAAATTAAAACAAAATATATTTGAAAACTTTTAATTCCATTTGATAATTTTGGACTCTGCTCATGCATGCTCAATTTTATTTAATTAATTGGAATTCTTGATTACCTTACCTCTATTACTGCTCTTTACATTGGTACTTCCTCAAAACTACCCAATTTGTTTTATTTTATTTTATTTTATTTATTTTATTTAACGTCTTTCCTATTCAGTTAAAAAACTGATTTACAAAGGAGGACGTGATTATATTCTTTCTTCTCAAATTGTTTTCCCAAACCGCCCCTCTAATGCACTTTCTTGTTTCTTCTACCAACAGAACAGAAAATGTCCAAAATGGGGATGAACGGCACTGGAAGTCTAACGACTTTGAGTTGGAAACTCAAGCTAATTAAACGTGCACGACGCGCCTCATCTAAGTTCGCGGTTTCTGACACAATCATTTTCTCCACCAAAGTATTTGTGGGCGGATTGCCACCAGACACCGTTGAAGGTAAATATTAAAGAATTATAAACTAACCATGTACTAGGTCTACACTCTACAGTGTAAGAGATTGTTCACCATATGTCCTAATCTAATTCCTAAAGTAAAACATTTTTTCAGAAGAATGTGTGTCCCTTGTAAATACCATACAATTATGTACATTCATGATTTGTTTATTTCTATTACATTTAATAATTATATTGTACACGTACGTACGTATATCACTAACAGTATGTAACCTATTATTTATTTCATTGACATTTATTAGATTTGGCCTGGAGGCTATGTGTGATGTGAAGAATCTAAATGCAGTGTTAGTGAGAATTTTCCTCTTGGGGGGGGGGAGACAAAATTACGAAGATACCGGTAGTCCTCATCATATGGTGTTGTGGACAAATTCCATTATCTTGATTATTACTGATTTGAATACTAATTAAATTATGTAATTGATTAAATTATATTAGCTGCTTAATTGTCTTCTTGGTGTTAGTATTTAAAAACTGCAACAACAAATCAGTGCAAATATCAATGTTTATTAACGTTGTTCTCCAGATGACATCAAGGAGAGCTTCAACGAGTACGGAGTGTTCACAGTGGACTGGCCGTACAGGCAGAACAGCGAGTCACCGTTCCCGCCCAAGGGGTTCGCCTTCTTGCTGTTCCAGGTGGGTGTTTGTGAGAAAATTTAACGCTAACTATTCCAAAAAACCCTGGTGTTCTGTGTAGAGTTAGCAAATGTGGTTTTTGCGGCACACAACACTGATCTATTGTTAAACTAGCCCTTAAATATGGTAGCTAGAGGTGTGTGTTTTTCGTTTTATTAAATAACACCGAAATAACACCGGTAAATGGTAATAAAACCATTTAACACTGCCTAATGGTAATAACACCATATCATCCCTTATTGGCTAAATAAAACCATTTTTTTGTTTTTTGATATTTCATTTCACAATACTAACAACATTACTTCAACTATTCATAACTTTTTGCCGTAAACTTGCCAATGTATTCAAGCTAAAATGAAAAGGGTATGTATAAATTATTGTTGTAAATTACTTTCTTCTGATCAAATTGTGCTGTGATGTTCCCATCTTTGTCAGCAAACGGCTGCAGGAGCGATCACTAGGTGGTACCCGTGAGATAAAAACAGGTGTGACTTATGCGCATATTGGAATTCCTTATGCATTTTTTTAAGTACTAATATGACAGTTGATTTGATAGTTTACAATTTACATCACTGTTTTGCAATGTGAGGAAGGCAAAACTAAATTAAAAACATATAACACCACATTTTGCTATTTTAAAAACAAAATTTTGGAGAATTTTTTTTTTTCTTACAAACCTCTAATCTAATGGTAGCCTATTGAGTTGAGTTGCCCGGTACTGTAAAGGCTTCCTCGCAGCGCTTCTGTCATACGGTCTGTATGACAGAATCTAATGGTAGCCTATTGAGTTGAGTTGCCCGGTACTGTAAAGGCTTCCTCGCAGTGCTTCTGTCATACGGTCTGTATGACAGAAGCACTGCGAGTGGTGCACTTCAACGAATTCACAGTCTGCCCCTTCATTCACGCATGAAATTAATTTATTGTGCAAATAAGGTAAATAAGGGTGTGAGACGGCTAAATCACAACCCCATGCGCAAGGCAAGCGCCAGACTACCTACTAGGGATGACATCGGGTACTCGGGTACCCGACTCCTACCAGACTCCTATCGAAGTCAACTCCATTTTCAAGGAGTCGACCCAAAAAATTTTTTTTTTTTAATTTTTTAAATTTTTTTAATGATAAATTGAATGAGATCGCACTTGTTGTCGTAGCGTTATCTTATCTCAACGTAAACATAAAACACAGCGAGAGTCTGGCGCAGAGACAAGCAAGCTAGCGGTGGAGTTAGTTATGGGATTTTAGGGCACAAACATTAAGTTAACAGTGCCATCGAGGGTGGGGGGGGGAACGGCCGACTTGTGTGCAACTAGAGTAGTGGCTAAAATAACTTTTGCAAAAATAAAAAAAATAAAAAATAAAATAAAAAAATAAAAATTATTGCGGATCGGGGAGTCGACTCCTATCCCGTTCCAAAGGCTCCGGAGTCGACTCCAATATTTACTACCCGATGTCATCACTACTACCTACTGTCATCAGACATTCTTTTCTTTGTTGTAAACTTTGCTGATTGATTGTTCAAATTATAACATACAACACTGGCACATCTGTTGTTTAACTATAAAACATTTATTATAATATAACAGTTAATGTTACAATATTGAATTATGAGACAACAATACGGACACAAGCGTGGCTGTTCTTAGCACATGTGTGGACTGGTAAGTTACCGTGATCGCTCACAGCGCCGTCTTTCTGTCATACGGGAGGATTTTTTTAATAACATGATTTCAAGTTTGCTATTACTATGTTTCACTCGTTTATAGTTTATGCAGGGTTGCCAATTTCAAGGATTTTATCCTTTTCGAGGATTTTTAAGGTATCACAAGGAACAACATAGTTAAAAATACATGAAATTAATACATTATTTTTAATACAGCCTAAAAAAACAATCAACCGTGGGTAATAAAAACATTAGAAGCACCGAACCATAATAGTAAGACACAATAGCAAAAATTTAAACGTTGATACATTTTCAAAGAAAATTCAGATTCTTAGGCCTATGCTCACATGCAATGTTAGTTACACAAAAAATCATGAAAATTTTAATCATTCTTTCATGTAATAAATAAAAATATAAAAATGTGCTAAATAATAGCAAAAAATAACAGCAAGGATTTCTCAGGATTTTTTAAGTAGCTCTCAAGGATAAAAATAATAATTTGGTAGCAACCCTGGTTTCTAGCAACAATCAGGTTTTATAAGTTTGCTTACCACCTTCACGCAGCTCGAGTCTTCCGTCCGATATCTGATGTCGAGTTGCCAACCGTCCCTCGACGGAAACTACTACTCATCGGTGTCCTCTTCGTCCATTCGAAACAAACTGGTGGAAGTCCGGCCTTGGCGGATCAGCGACGCTAAGTTCCCGTCAACACAGAACAAGATGGACATTAACCACCGCAACACGGTGAGTTTCGGGACTTGAGACCATAGAAATAGTAGCCTTTTAGTAGTGACAGTAGTAGTGTCTAGTAGTGACAATAGCAGAATCTGCGGGGGGATTCTCCCAGAGCTGTACCATCTATTTTACATCCGGTGGCATTATTTATTAGTAGGGCTGTGCGAGCAGGGTTTTTTTAAGTCGAGCGAGATCGAGCGAGAATTTGAAAAAAATCTTGAATCTCGAGCGAGATTCGAGATCGAGCGAGATCCGAGATCAAGCGAGGTCGAGCGAGATCGAGCGCGATCGAGCGCACTGAAATTAGCCTAGCCGGGTTAGGCCTGTTGTCGGACCCCAAAGAAAGAATCACCTATACACAAAATAATTAGCCTAGGCGGCTTTAAAAGTAAAAATAGGGCCTACTTAAAAATAATATTTAAAAAGTAAACATTTCTCAGTTCAGTGCTTAGGGACCTAGGCCTAGGCCTAGGGCAGGCGTGGAGTAGGCCTAGCCCTAGCCTAGGCCTATCTCAGAGGTCCTAGGCTTAGGCCTAGGCTACATGTTGAACGAAATATAATTTTTGTTTCTAACTTTATTAGTTTAATCACATTAATTTGGTAGTGAAAATAATAAGTAACAACACCTACAGCGGCCTCAGTGTAATACCCCTTTAATCAAGGATCCTTTAATGAATGTCGTAAGAAACCGATAAAGTAGTTTCTCCGTTGGAGTCGATAACGAGTCGATAAAGTGCTCTCTGCTCTCTACCGCCAACTTCACAAATCACGCTTCAGTTCAGTAGCTCGCACGATAGAGTGCGCTACCAGTGACTAGTCAAAATGCGCGATCTGTGTGCGCGTCGACAGACGCATGCGCGTTGGCAACGCATTTGTGAAATTTCGTCTAGGCCTAAAATAAAATGTAGATGGATGTCTTGTTGTCATTTATTGGGTGTATGCTAGTGCTAGAAGTACCTAGCCTAGCTTTCGTTCTGTAGAGGAAAGTGTTTTAAAGTGAAGCGTATTTTATGCGTCATTTGTTAGTAGGCCCTAGGCCTCCGATCTTCGGGTTTATTAAAGCTCCGATCACGGAATGGAACCGGGACTCAGGCCTAGGCCCTAGGCCTATAGGGCTAGCCATTGGCCTAGCTCATCTAGGCCTAGAGATTTCTCGGCAATGTGGAATGGTAATATGAAATTATTACGCAAAAATCGGGGAATAAATATTACTTTACCACGTCGCATAACGCAAGGTCCCGCATAATTACGACCACCGTGGTCCGTGACGGAGATATCTCAAGACTAGATTTTTCGAGCAATTTGAGATCGAGATCGAGCGAGACTCGTTTTTTCGAGCAGTATGATCTCGAGATCGAGCGAGATTCGAGCAGCACTTTAATCTCGCTCGAATCTCGAAAAGTCGAGACTCGCACAGCCCTATTTATTAGTTACATTTCATGTGGACCTTAGAGAATCACCCAGTAGATATTTTGTCATTGTTGTTAATTATTTTTCTTTCTTTCTTTTTTTCTATTTTTCAGCACCCACATTTATTGAATTATTTATTAAACATCTATCCTTTTTTTAAAAATCCAATACCAGATACTTGTACATTGTACATTGTTCTCCGCAGAGCGGGTAAGGGTGAAAGTGCAAGATCGTTTCCTATCGGGGGCACACTTTGGCGATCTTGCTTCACCCCCTTTGCCAACAGTACGTGGTGTTCCTAAGTGGTCACCCACTCATGTACCGACCATGCCTGATGTTGCTTAACTTTGGTGGTCTATCGGGAACCGGTGTATTCAACATGGCAAGGCCGTTGTCCTATTCAGTTATATAAACTGATCAGGAGGACAAATGGACAATAATAATAATTATTATTATTTGAGGTGCCGAGCTTGGCAGGCCGGTGCTGATTCGGTGATGCCCAAGATTTAGGTGGAAACACCCCTTTACCCAACTAAACGATGTTGGAACAAAGTGTAGTGATATATATATATTTATTTAACAATTTCTTAGGTACAATAATTCATATAGATACAGACTTACGCTAGAGTGTGGACACAGGTAGATCTACATCTATATAAGTGTATATGCAAACGACTTATGTATGATCACTGGGCTGTTTCGTCGTGTCGATAATGAGCCACTGCTCGACGTTTCGCCACCCATAAATAAAATGTAGTTAAGAGAAGTCGCCGAGGCGAGCTCTGGCTCACCATCTGACAGCGAGGGGGCGAGTTGCATGTAAACGAGTGCAGGCCTACTCCCAGAGTTACTCGCGCGATTTTCTCGATCGTCTGACAGGCGCTTTAGACACAATTTAGTGTTAAATATAATATGCCTACTACGTATATATTTAAAACTTAAATTTAAAATGTAAATTTAAATGAACCAAATAGTGATGACATCGGGTCCAAAAAGTTCAAACCGGTTCCTCCATGCCGGAACCTGGAAGGAAGGTCAATTTTTGTACAATGTATCAGCCTTACCTGCGTGTTTTTTGGAAGCGACTGTAGGCCGGGAGTGAGCAGGCTTCGGCGCCCGCGCTTTGTTACGTACAACTACCGACAGTAGAGTGTCGACAGCCTCGCGTGTCAAGGCTATTCGAGTGCTTGATAATCAGCTAGCGAGGAAGGATAGATAGCTGGCTACGTCATCACGGGCTGCGTGAAAATAGACCGCATAAGAAACGGTGCGTAGAATTACCCTTTTAGCTGGAAAACGTGTCCGTGAAGGTCACTGTTGGTATAGAAGAACTTGAAAAAATTGAACCGTTTTGAAAAGTCGGAATCGGGTCGCTATAAAACCGGTTCGGAACCGGTTTCTGGGTACCCAAAGTCATCACTAGAACCAAATAGAATAATTAATAATTATGTATATTGAAATATTTTTAAAATTATTTATTATGATTTTCCCACTCAAACAAACATCAGGATGACAACTAGAATTTTGAGTAGGCCCCTACACCTAGATACCCGAGTGTGAATATTGATTGTTCTGTGCAGGTGTTTGTGGGAGGGATCCCGCGCACGCTGACAGCCCAGCAGCTGTTAGATACCCGAGTGTGAATATTGACTGTTCTGTGCAGGTGTTTGTGGGAGGGATCCCGCGCACGCTGACAGCCCAGCAGCTGTTAGATACCCGAGTGTGAATATTGATTGTTCTGTGCAGGTGTTTGTGGGAGGGATCCCGCGCACGCTGACAGCCCAGCAGCTGTTAGATACCCGAGTGTGAATATTGCTTGTTCTGTGCAGGTGTTTGTGGGAGGGATCCCGCGCACGCTGACAGCCCAGCAGCTGTTAGATACCCGAGTGTGAATATTGACTGTTCTGTGCAGGTGTTTGTGGGAGGGATCCCGCGCACGCTGACAGCCCAGCAGCTGGCAATCGAGATGGAACGCACGTTCGGAGCCGTGAGTTTCGCCGGCATCGACACAGACTTGGACCTCAACTACCCGAAGGGGTCAAGCCGAGTATGCTTCGTGGAGCAACAAACCTCCATCAACGCCATCAGAACACGCTTCTCAACCTTTATCGATGGAAATGTAAAGAGAAAAGTGAGTCACATCAGATTTTACAAGCTCACTCCTAACATTACTTTACCAAGCCCTGTTTACAGTTCTTTACCATGGCCTCTATTCTATAACTCCGACCGAATTGGATTCGTAAGTTTTTGACGGTAATCGATTCAGTTGTGGTTGGTCGAGGTCGAAAGGAATGTGACTTTTTTCGTTATTTGAAATTTGATTATGTTTGATTAGAAAAAATGGTTGGAGAATGGAGATAACCCCTAACCTACACCTAAACACAACCAGATATTAACTTTCTCAAACGAATAACATTAGTATGTTTAATTGATTGGATATTGCTTAACGTCTCATATTTATGCAACTTGGCTAATCGAGACGAAGGGAGGAAAACCTACCTTTAGTAAGGGCCTACCCCTTAAAGTCCTGTGTGTTCCCTTTTTTCATGAAATTACACCATTTAAAGTTAAAACAAATTTTTCCCCAATTGGAAATAATAATGAACACCTCTATTTTAATCTATCCTTTCGAAGATGTGACAATTGACTGCGATTCATTTGTTCACATTTGGCCAACTGCTATGTGAATCATACCTTTCGAGTTTCGACCTCGACCAACCACAACCGCATCCATTAACGTAGAAAAAATGTACGAATCCAATTCGGTCAGTTATCGAATAGGGGTCCTGTAAACAATGCTGGCTCTACCATTAGGGCGAACTAGGCAGCCGCCAAGATCTGGATGGCCGTACTGTAGCAGACAAATTTTTCTTAAAGGTGTTTTTTTAGTAATACACCCGGTAATGATTTATTTATATGAGCAGCCTATAATATTTTTACCTGGTATCTAATTTATATGCTGCATGCAACAAAATAAATTTAATGGAACTGATTTGTAGAAGACATGAACAAATAAAATAAACGTAAGTCTCACGGATTATGTTTTTGTTTGTGTGCTGTATTCGGGTCTGTATGGGGGGGGGAGACACTGGTCATTCTGCTCATTCATCTAGGGTGCCAAGAATAATTGAGACGCCTGTAAAATTATGCTTGATTAATGATTACTGCCTAATAGGGTTGCCAGGTGTCCCGTATTACCCGGGAAATCCCGTATTTGATGGGTGTTTCCCGCGTCCCGTATGCTCTAACCCATTGATCAGTATATCACGTATTTAGAATAAAGTAGTCCCTGTGCGCTTTTTCAACAATACGCGCGGGCGTATAGTTACCAATCCCTTCCCCTCGGCCGGCCTTGGTGCCTGATCAGTCTGCCGCTGCTGCCTGCTGGTGGTGGGTGTTATTCGAGTGCATCATTAGCGCGGTGAGTCATTGTAGCGAGTGTCTCTAGCCGTAACGTGATATTCTTAACCTCGGGTGCGGCGTGCGTGTGACAAACGCATTCAAACTCAGTGAATGAGGCAATGATAAACAACATTAAACATGAGTGACGATGAAGATGGTAACGTTGCAATAGTAACGAAGCAATAAATATCAATGATCTGATCATCAATGAAATGTGCATATCAATAAAGTGATAATAATTTTGCTTCTATATAGCTACTTACTTTTCTGTACATTCCTTATCTGATTATCTCCCTATTTCAATCACTTTATTGCTTTAAAATTTTCACTGAATCACTCTCAAATGCGTTTTAGGCCCTTCCCCAAAAAACACAACCCCAAAAATTTTCCGCCTCCGGCGGCTGGGGCTTCGCCCCAGACCCCAGTATCACTACGCAAAGTCCTGTCCCATATTCGAGTTTCACTAATCTGGCAACCCTACTGCCTAAACCTCTCTATTTTTATTGTAGGCTATCTGACAGCAAAATAAAGAATTAGGGCATACCTAACTTGAACACTAATGTTAAATACTGTACATACTGTAATGTAATTTAATGCAACACTTGCATAAACCAAAGACTCGCTCCACACAGACACAATCCGTGACTGGTCAAAAGGGCACAAGCATATTTTGCAATGCAGTTTTTATTTGCATCGCATCACACTCTGTTTAAATTTCAAATTTTGTTGCAAAATTGCACATATTTTCCCTGGTTCCATCTCAAACTTGTGTCAAACTTGTTGTTTCAGGTCGAGATAAAGCCGTACGTCCTCGACTACCAAGAATGCGACGAGTGCGGCGGAGATAAGTGCGATGGGAAGTTCGCCCCGTACTTCTGTGCCAACATTGCGTGCCTTAAGGTGAGGCACTATCCAACACATACAAACGCTTGTAAAGACAGCCATGTCTGCTTTCAAGAGAGCTATTAAGTCTTCTACACTAGGGAAACGCCAAAGTCGTTGTTAGACGAGTGAGTGAGCCATGTGCTGAGTACCCGGTAACATTCCTTTTCTTCCCCCTACCTTAGGCCTCCCTAGCCTATCATAGGCTACAGTGGAGCATTATGGCCTAAACTATGGCCCAAACTTAAATACCCTATTATTTATACAAATATAATTGAGCGAGCGAAGCGAGTGTCTCCACTTGACTCTTATGGCTCGAATGTCTGTTTTTTTTTTTTTCTGTTACTGCTTCGATACAGGTCGCACCGTTTCTCTGATCGACCTGAAATTTTGCACACATGTACATACCACCTAGGCGGGTTGCTGTATAGTTTTGTGGCAAAATCGTTCAAAAAGTTAAAAAGTTACATTAATTAAAGTTAATCGAAAGTTTTTTTTCAAACTAAACGGCGACAAAATCTGAGGTGGCCAAATCATTTAGAATGTCCGTCCGATCACGAATATGTTAATTTTATTTTGATCCGATAAGTAGTGTAGATGGAAATTACATTATAACAAAGTCCCGTTACCATGGCAACGGAAAGTCGCACAGCTTTTTTGGCTCATGATAGCGGTTAAACGGAGGCTCGGATCGAGTTGAAATTTTGACCATCCGCAAGCTTCGTTCTCGATTGAATGCTATTAGTTTTGTGGCAAAATCGTTCAAAAAGTTAAAAAGTTACATTAAAGTTAATCTTAAGTTATTTTTTAAAACTAAACGGCGACAAAATCTGAGGTAGCCAAATCATTTAGAATGTCCGTCCGGTCACGAATATGTTAATTTTATTTTGATCCGATAAGTAGTGTAGATAGAAATTACATTTTAACAAAAGTAACGTTACCATGGCAACGAAAAGTCGCACAAGAATTCTGATCACTATGTACTGCCACCTAGAAGAAATCAAGAGTAAAATAGTTTTCCCAAAGAAATGATGTCAAGGTCCTCTAGATGGCGGTGGATTTTATCCATTCTCTCCTATTTTACAAATTTTCAGCTTAATTGGTCAAGACCTTAAAGACTTATTGGTATGTAACATTATGGGCATGTCGTACTCGGGTCGTGTTGCACGTACCGGTGCTCGCTCAACAACGCGTCCAACTGAGCGTTTTCCTAGTTATCAAACTTAAATGCAAATGTTCCCGGGTACTCAACACATGACTCGCTCACTCGTCTAACAACGACTTTGGCGTTTCCCTAGTCTAGTTTATATAATGAATTGTTATTGTTTTGTTAATTTGTCTCTTCTATGTTTGTCTCGTTTATGTTTCTAGTATGTTCTATGTTTTATAAGTGCTTGTTTATTATCACATGTGTTGTGTAGAGACTGGCAGACACCTTGTGCTTGGGGCACTATGCCCTTTTCTGCCAACCTTCCTACTAAGCCTATTAGTAGTGAGAATGGCAATGGATTTCTCTAAACTAGGAAAACGCTAAAGTCCCGCCGCGTTGATGGATGAGCTTTTTTTTAAGTATTTAGTTTGCGTGGGATATCTTTACTTTTGTAAGTGTTTTGCTTTGCTACCTAAGCATTGTAGGTGATTGTTGTCAAGTTTCTATTGTTAGGGCCTACTTGTCAAATGTTATTATTTACCGTACAAAAACTTATATTAAAAGCTTTATTTCTATGGATTCTGGCTAATTTTTCCAACTTTTTCTTTCAAAAGGTACTACATGACCATAACCTTAATGTTCATGTATAATATGAACGTTGTTGCTCCACCCGTTTGGTCATAATCGGCCCAAATGGCACGAAAATATCGCACAAAACCGTAAAAAAATTACATTAAAAGCTTTATTTCTATGGATTCTGGCTAATTTTTCCAACTTTTTTTTCAAAAGGTACTAAATCACCATAACCTTAATGTCCATGTATAATATGAACGTTGTAGCCCCACCCGTTTGGTCAGAATCGGCCCAAATACACGAAGAAATATTGCACTAAAATTGAAAAAAAATCGTAAAAGTACGATATTCATGAGAAATATTTCTTCGATTGTACCCAAAAACAATACACTTCTAAGTTTAGAGATTTCGAAGGTCCCCTACAATTTTCATCAAGATCGCTTATGCCGTTTGCCCGGAATCCTGCTAACAAACAGACAAAAATACAAAAAAAAAAAAAAAAAAAAAAAAAAAAAAAAAACATTGGAGCTAAATTTTTTGGGGGGTCAGTGAAATTGAAGTCTTCGCTTCGCTCATCCAATCATGTTTCCTTTATTTCACAGTACTTGTGCGCATGCTGCTGGCCAACATACCACAAGCGAGTCAACTTAACCTTGCACCGACCTACAACCAAGCAAAGCAGTACGGACCGACCCCGCGCCATCAACTTCGATTAGATCATGCTGCATGGTATGGTCTACAACAAACATGTCTTCCGATATGGGCATCAATATTCCTTGTATGAGTTACCGGTCCCCCTACTGGTGCAATAAGGTACTAGTTTATAATTTCAATGGAAATTGGAAAGACAGATGTTACAATAGAAAAGCAAAGAAAATGCTAGTCTACAATAATGAGTATATTAGGAATAGAGCTAAGCCCGAACACCAATTAAATTTTTTGTAGGTCCTATGGTTTACACAGGACTATGTAGTTTGTAATAATAATTGTACAGGAGAACGACTTGTGCTTAATCTACGTAGACGCACCAAAAATAAGTAAGGGTGTTGCACAAAGCCCGGTGGTCCAACATTTATTTTCAGTTTGAGGTAAACAAATGTAAAACCACCACAAATATCCTAAACTATTTTCTTGTAGAAAAAGCTCTAGGCGTTGTTCCGTAGGACCTACACTACCTAGCATACCGGTAGGCCTACTACTTACGTAGTCATATTTTTAATATAAGCCCCCTATGCATTTAATGGTTTTGAATTTTAAGTAGATACTCAAATCTCCTCTTTAGTTCAAAATGTGAATGTTAATTTCAATTTTTATAAGAAGTGTGATTTGGTAGTGTTGGCAGCCTGTGCAAACTAAAACTTGTTTCATTATGATAGCCTACACCTTACAAACACACGTGTAAAATGCAATACTCATACGTTGGGAATACAAGTTTCAAGGCTAATCTTCAGTGCCTAATTAGCCCCTGGTAACAAAATGTACCGTAATGTGCAAGTTTCTGTTAGACTTGGGCCTGGCTCATTGTGTCCAGCCCTAACCACACATGCCACATGGCCTAGAAACTAGGCATCTTCCCATTGTATTGAATCAGTACTTAGTTCTTCTTTCCGTATCCGTGCATGCTGTTTACAAATAATTATTGTATGTACATGTGCCATGTTTTACATCCTGGCATAAATACCGTACTGTAGGCCCCCATATTGGCCTAACCACCAAAAACAGGTGTAACTGCAGCGGGTGATTTAAACTGCAAATCTGAGTGTCGTGATCCCAGCCCACTGCCCAGTGATCTGTTTCTCCTAAAAAACTTTATACTTTACGTTTATACTGATTTGATAACCCAGAGCTCTTTCGAATTTCAATTAGTATGTATTATTATTTTCAATTTTGGTCATGTGTTCAGTATTGGTATTGGTAGCGTCGTCACTTGGTTTAGTTTTGCTGTGACCTCTTGTCTGCCTTAAGTGTTTTAGAATGCAGATTTGAACTTTTGTATAGAAGAGTGGATTGGCTTAGTTTTTTGTGTTTTCTTTAATATTAGTAAATATTTTCAGATCCTACCATTAAATTTGTTTTTTCTTTAAATGATATGTTTTCTCAAGAGGCCCACTATTAGACGTGGTGAAAACTATTCAGTTAGGATTTAGTATCTCATCTGTTATTGTACACGTTCTTGAAGTTCTTGTTGCAATTCAACCAAACAAGAAGAACTAGAATTGATTGTTTTTGTCGAGGAGCCGGTAGGGAACGTCATTTAGACTAAAATGCTGTATAAAACCAAAGTCAATTAGGCCTACTATGTATTAGAATTACTGTTAGCGTTGTTGTACGACTTATTATTAGTTATTACTATTCTATTTCTTATGGTACCTTATAAGTTGAATATTGATTGTCCATGGAGAGAAACCAGAAATGAATTGTATATTATTAATTATTATGTAGCACTCCTACATTTCCTATGCATGTTATTTTTATGTGAAAGATTATGATATGGACTATGGATATGATACTACACTACGTACTTACAAATTTGTTGTTTTGCTATCTGTACATAAAATTATACAAATTAAATTTGAGTAGTAGCTAACTGTTTGAAGTTAAAGATGTAGGAGTGATGCTGAGGATAGTTACGTAGATAAAGTGATTCGCTGGTTGTGATTACCATATTTATCTGTTCAATTTGAAAGTAATTTGAAATATCAAATATTTGATATTTCTATTATTATTGTTGTTACCTAACATATTTGACCCTGGATTACATAAAATGTGAATATTTTGTTCATTTCTATTTTCTAGTATAAGTCCTATGTAGTTTTCAAGTGTTCCATACATATATAAAGAATAATTTTCCCTCCATCGCAACTAAACCTTTGAAGAATCATATCCTAAGTAGAACAAGATTGTGCGACAATAGCAGACGAGGAGAAGCCTTGAAAGATATCTTCTGAATTGTATTCTATTGCGAGATGATTGTGTCCGTGACATCGAAATTAGGTTTTTGGTTGTAGTTTAGTTCTTTTGTTTTTTTTGTGTACATTTAGTAGGTACCTAATTAACTCAAGTTCAGCTACTTATTGTGTTGTATTATATTTCATTTCATTTAATATTATTTTGTATTTAATAATATTAACTTATTAAGTAGATATGGTGATATCTTATTAATTATAACATTGACTATTTGCAATACAATGTCTTTAAATATTATTTGCTTATATTGTAATCTTAAAAATAGTGAAACTGATTCAGTCCATACTACGACATACTGTGCCGGTATAATCCTGATGTTCGGTACAAACAAGCCTCACAAAAAAGTATTAAGATTTCAGACTATCATGTGCAGGTATTAATTTAAATTGTAAATTAAATTGTTCTTAAATAAAAGTATCTTTCATTAATATTTGGCCTACATTTTATTAATCCACCTATTCAGTATTCAGCAATTAATTATTCTTAAAGCATTCCATGCCCTTGATCCAGTAAGTTGTAGGCCTTCGATTCGTACATTGATGATTGGTAATAATGCAGACTGCTATGGCACAATCATTTCATTAGGTAAAATAAAATGCCCGATTGAACGCAATAACAATTAATAATTTTGTGTTGTGTTGTCAAAATTGTCACACCATTTTATTTTAGATCTTTGCACAACTATCATTCTCCAATCCAAGTCATACTGAATCAAAAAGATAAAAAATTTCAGACAATATGCCAAAAATATGTATTTATCTAATAAATATACTTAGCATTAGTAACAAATTGTTTACCTTTTTGACTACAATTAGTGTGGAAAAGGCCAACCGGCTAGTTTAGTTTAGATTAGAGAAGGGTTGACACTTGACAGGTTGGGAAATCATAGAGAACATAAAGCCCAGCCTGAAGGGCGCACGCATGCCTCGAGTTACTAGACAATGCTCTAACGTCCAACTGTTTGTTAACAGGCCTACTCCGGTAGGCTGCTCGGCTACGCACATTTATAAAAAAAAACCAAACAAAGTTGTACTAGCAACTTTTGTGCTGCCTATTATCGAGTTGTATTACTCACCGATCTGATCCTCTTCAGCCCATCCGAACCTTAACCACCTGAATAAGATGTTTTAATTTTTCTGTCACATTGTGCATTGCAGAGGTCACTCATTCTCTTTGTGCTGTGATTCTGGAAAAACTTTGCTTGAAGGATTTGAATTCTCGTCGGCAACACAGTTTGACTTGATTATAATCGATATCGATCCACAAATCCATTACCAAAAGTAGCATCGAACCGCAACCCTATAAAATATAATTCAGACGAAGAAATCTTGGCAAATTCTAAATACGACACACAGTATATTTCATAAAAGGGTGCCCATGCTTAATTCAGAATACTGTATTTACTCGATTATAGGCCGCCATAGGGTAAAGGCAGCACACTTATTTCAAGTTAACCACTCTAGTTTTAAATATTATGTTATAAAATATAAATTAATACTTGTTACAATTAGGAAAAGGCCAACCGACTAGTTTAGTATAGATTGGAGAAAGGTTAACAGGTTGGGAAAGCATAGAGACATTAAGCTTAGCCTGAAGGGCAGGGGGCGACAAAACTTTTCACCTTCTGATGACAACTGCAGCTAATTTAAAGTTGTTTGTTACCTTAATCCACGACGCGTTTCGTCCTTCTGGGACTCATCAGGCGGATGGTGGCCACTAAAAATCAGCTAACGACATGCAAACAAAACTAACAGTCACAACACATAACCAAACCTGTGGTAGGGCCACGCAAGAAGTAAATTCTGCATGCATGTTGTCATCATCAGCAAGGTTACTTCACACACCATTCATACTGGGGCACACAGTCAGCACAGACAGTAAGGGGGCTTCCCTCCCAACTCTGGTGCTCGGGAGACAAATATCCATGACTTACCCTGGATTTGAACCAGGACCCTTGGCAACAAGAGAAAAGCTACCCCTCCTGCCGTTGCTAGGCCAGGGTGCCTCTCCATTCATTTGAACCCAGAAGGATGAAACGCGTCGTGGATTAAGGTAACAAACAATTTTAAATTAGCTGCAGTTCTCATCAGCAGGTGAAAAGTTTTATTGCCCCCTGGGCTTTATGTTTTTTAAATTAATACTTGTGTGCAATACTGTAATCAAATGACCAATATTGACAAGTGGCTTCACATGGATAATGGTGGCCACACCCATTTTTTAACCTTAAATTTTAAATACACCCGAGGCCTATAGGCTATACTCGCTTAAATACAGTACGTCACCAAACAATACCGACACAGTGAAAATATAAATCTGCGAATAAGACTAGTCTCTTTTTTATTCATTGAACATCTAAATTCATTTGTACATACACACAGAATGCCAGAAGTACTGCAATGCAATAAATTAACAGTGAGAAGATGAATTCGACAACACCAATCAGGAATGGGAGATGGTTTATTGGGTGGGTACTCCTCTGGGATTCTATGTCATAATACATTAACAGTTGGTACAGCAGCGTTAAAGAATACAACACCAATTTTTAAGAACATGTGTCCATACGATAGTATTTTGGCAACCGATAGTTCATTCAAACCGTGAACACCACGCAGGATAGAATTAACCATGAGAACTCTGACTAAACAGTAAACGAAACACATGTAATTGTAGTATCTAGTACTTGATAGGAGCTTTCTGCTGGAAGAGCCGAAGAACATAATCCAACAGTAATAAGTTATCACAACACAATGCACACAGACACGCTCGATTATCCTCCTCTCATCTTGCTATCTCCGCCTTTCGCCTTTTTGTGTCTTACGTTTCTCTTTTTTGTCTTGTTGTTGCTGCTTTTGCTTTTCTCTGAAAAATAAAATAATGTGCTTTAATATCAAACTCCAATCTGCGTGTTGTCATGAACACTTCCATATTTTCAACAAACGTTTTGAATTCACATTAATTAGAAATAAAATAACGGATACCTACAAATTGCCATCGAGGATGCCGAGAACATCTTACTTATACACTGGCATCAGAGACTAGAAGAATTAAAAATAAAAATAGTAAAAATATCTAACACACAGCTGAGGGGGTGTCGTATAATTAAGCTTACAGTGTGTTGTGAGCGGAGAAAGGTGACGAGGGAAAGACCAAGAGAGACAAATAGTTTGCCCAAGTACAAGCACTAGTTAATTCATTTTTTATTTGACAGCTGGCCAAACTACATTGGATGGCCACAGGGGTCCAGTGCACTAATCAATAAAACATCCAATGTTACACTTACATGAATAAAATAAGACTACAAATAAGCCCTTCGACAACAAATGAAGGAAATTAATGGTTGTGAACATTGTTGTAAAGATGATGAACAATGACATTGATGCATGATTGATGACTTTTTTCTCTCAGAAAAAAAAAACAGTTTGGCAAGAACAATTTTTTTTTTTTTAAATAAGGCTTAGGTCTATTTTAGTGTGAATAAGGTTACCTGTCTTCTCTATCCTTCTCTTTCTTCTGCTTGCTGTCTTGTTTGGCTTTCTCTCGTTTCTCCTTCTCGGCTTGTTGAACGACGGCAACGTTCGTGTTCTTCTCTAACCCGTTCTCCTTTGTCTCTACCGAACGTTCCTTAGGGTTATCGTCTCCCTCGTCCTCGTGGTCAGACATCTAGAATGTGGTGTCAAACAGTTTACACTTACGAAGCTTGGAGGTTGTCCGTGCGCCCGCGTGACGTACGCAGGTAGGTAGTGTCATTAGGTTACATTCCAGCAGGCGGACAGGCACAACACAGTATGATAGGGATGCCCAACGATATGAAAATCCATTATCGATATCGAAAAAAAATGGCCAAACGATATCGATATATATCGATATTTTCCCTCCAATTTTTAAATATAGTTCCCACAACATGTGCGTCTTCCCATCGCCACGACCACTGTATGACGCCAGTTCAAACCGTGCCGTGCTTAGCCGCACCGGGCCGCGACAGTGCTGTGCCGAGTGCACTCTCAGCAGACGACGCGATGTCGACTGGATACTGCAGAATTACTCAATGCCGAAAGTCGAAACCAAATTTTTTCATTTTTTAACGCGTTTTTTCGCAATTTTAGTACTTTGAAATATCGCGATGTAGAAAACAAATATCAATATCGAAATTAATTGTGTGTATCGATATATATTGATATATCGATATCGATGGGCAACCTTACAGTAGGCTTATGATGACTGTCAAAGCTATTTAAAGTCGTCAACTTAATCCACGTGTTTCGTCAAGACAAGCCAGGCGAATGGAGGCAACTAAAAATCGGCTAGCTAAACGCAAACGAAACACATAACTAAACCTGTGGGAGGGTCACGAAGAACTATCTATCTACATACATTATGTCATCATCAGCAAGGTGACATCACAGTTCACACCGCATTCTATCTGTCATACACCCACGCAGGGGTGGAAAATTACCGGCCGCCCGCTCACCCGGGTGAGTAAAAATTTCATGCTGGCCCCTATATCATCAAGAAGTAAAAAAATAAAACAAATTCAATTTTTTTTTTCAAGCACCTTGCAACATAGGCCTATTGGACCTATTTTGGTGTTTTTTTATTTATCAATGCAACATTAACTAGCTACCGGTACTTCCACAAGTTATTATTGATATAAATTCACTTTAAATCGCGTTTTCGGCAATTAAACGTTATGCAATACTAAAAAAAATTTGACAAGGCAAATTTGCCTTCGGCGGCTGGGGCTTCACCCCTGACCCCGGCCATACAGCGATACAACTGGCCCCTACTCTTTTTTTCCTAGCCCCTAAAGTTTTAGTGGATTTGTCCACCCCTGCACTCACAGACAGGAGGATATTCATACTGGTCACTGGTCAACACAACCAGTAAGAGGGCTTCCCTAAAAAAAAAATGTATTTAGTTCTACCCACTCAGTCATAGGCCTAACTGATGTTCAGTGGGCCCGACATTAAACCAAAGCGATCAAGCCAACCCTATAGACCCCGATGCAATCGACGAGTGAGCAATAAGCCAATAACCAACCAAAGATCGATATTTTGTAACAGGAACTATAGCAATCAATATATATATACAGTAAGATCTCTCTTATCCGAGTTGGATGAGACCGGGGGCACCTCGGATTTGCGAAAAACTCGGATGGCGCGGATCAATTGTTTATTTGCTCTCGTAGCATAGCCTGATGTGGTAAAATGATATATGACACATGTAATGGATAAAGGAACATAAAATACACACGATACACTTCATACAGGGTATACTAAATGATTTAATAGCTTGTAATTCAAGCTCACGAACACACGTACACAATTAGGCCTACATGTCGTAATAAAAACGTATGTCTAGGCCTAGGCCTAGGCCTAAACTCGACGCAGTAGGCCTAGGCCTACAATGCAAACATAGGCCTAGGCCTAGCTCTCTTTCTCATGTGGGAAAACCTCTCACTACTATGCCCGCGCTGAAGCTCACGACGCAAGATAAGTCTGGGAAAGAAATAAGATAAGCCCAGGAATAACAATTCAATGCGTCGTGATTACGAATTTCGTGAATCGGTTGAAACATGATTGCATCTAGTTCCACAACAACCATCTTTGAACAGCTGTGTGTGTAGATGGCTGGATCGTATGCACACGCGCAGGCGCGCGACGCACACTGACCTCTATATGCTCAGTGGGTGGCACTGACGCTTACCGGCGATGCGCCCGACGCACACTGACCACTGAACTCTATACGCTCAGTACACTGATGCACACTGCTCGAAAGTCGAGATATATCGCCGATCTATCTTCTTTGCACTCACTCGTAAGGCATGCCTACAAATGTATGAGAGTACATTTAAAAAAGTGCGGCGCGGCGCCTGTAATTATTTTTATGTTTTATTTACGTATTTAAAACTTTAATTTTTTTTTTTTTTTTTTTTTTTTTTTTTGGCGGCTCGGTTAACACGGAACATCGGATAAGAGGAGATCGGATAAGAGAGATCTTACTGTATATAGGCTATATAATGTTTTACCTTGGCTTTATAGTAGGCGACTATGACGCTGTTATGTTAGTACTTTAGATAGAAATTACAAAACGGTGTAGTCACTTTTTTAATTTCTATCTAAAGTACTAACATAGGCTATATAGGCCTAGTATATATAGCAAATACACAGTGCTCGAAGTGGGGCGGGATGGGGCGGGATGTCATCCCGCCACTTTTCGATTTAAGGCCTCTTTCCATCCCGCCACTTATTGTTTACAATAACAGCAACCAGAATGCCAATAAATGTTAAATAACCGAAAAATACCAGTTGTCCTAAATTTTTCATAACATCGGACGACTGGAAAGGTTGTTGTGGAACAAATGCAGAATGGACCCCCTCGACATCACCCCCCCCCCCCCCCCCGCCACCATCTGGACCTGCTGGGGATAAAGGTCAAAAAAACAATTTAAATTTAGCTGCAGTTCTCTCAGCAGGTGAAAAGTTTTATTGCCCCCTGGGCTTTATGTTTTTTAAATTAAATATTTGTGTGCAATACTGAAATAAAATGACCACTATTGAAAATGGTTTTACATGGAAAATGGTGGCCACACCCCTTTTTTTTAAATTTAAAAATTTTAAAAAACCCGAGGCCTATAGGCTATACTCGTTTTAAATACAGTACGTCTCCAAAAAATACCGCACAATGAAAATATAATTGCGAATAAACTAGTCTCTTTTTTTCGTTGAACATCTAAATTCTTTTTGTACATACCAAAAAATGCCAGAATACGGGAATGCAAAAAATTAACAGGAGAAATGAATTCACAAACCAATCAGGAATGGGAGAGGGTTTTTTGGGGTGGGTACCCCTCGGGATTCTATTTTCAAAAATTTAAAGTTGGTCCCGCGCTTAAAGAATCAACACCATTTTTAAAACATGTGTCCTACATAGTATTTGGCAACCGTGTTCTTCAAACCTGAACCCCACGCAGGATGTTTTAACCTGAGAACTCTGACTAAAAGTAAACGAAACACATGTGTATCTATACTTGATAGGAGTTTTTCTCTGGAAGAGCCGAAAAAACATATCCAACAGTAATAGTTATACAAAAACAATGCACACGACACGCTGTTATCCTCCTCTCTCTTGCTATCTCCGCCTTTCCCCTTTTTTTGTGTCTTACGTTTCTTTTTTTTTGTTTTGTTGTTGCTGCTTTTGTTTTTCTCTGAAAAATAAAATAATTTTTTTAATTCAAACCCCAAATCTGGTTTTGTCATGAACATTTCCCATATTTTAAACAAACTTTTTTAAATTCCTTTAATTAGAAAAAAAAAACGGATACCTACAAATTGCCATCGAGGATGTGAAACTTTTACTTATCACTGGCATCAGAAAACTAAAAATTAAAATAAAAATAGTAAAAATATCTAAAACACAGCTGAGGGGTGTCGTATAATACTTACAGTTGTTGTGAGCGGAGAAGGTACGAGGGAAGACCAAGAGGGGACAATAGTTTGCTTAAGTAAAAGCACTAGTTAATTCATTTTTATTTGACGACTGCAACTACTTTGGGATGGCCACAGGGGTCCAGTGCACTAATTAATAAAACATCCAATGTTAACTTACATGAATAAAATAAGATTACAAATAAGCCCTTCGACAACAAATAAAGGAATTAAGGCTGTGAACTTTGTTGTAAAGATGATGAACGATAAATTTGATGCATGATTGATGACTTTTATCTCCCCGAAAAAAAAACAGTTTGGTAAAACTTTTTTTTTTTTTTTTAAAAAAGGCTTAGGTCTTTTTTAGTGTGAATAAGGTTACCTGTCTTCTCTATCCTTCTCTTTCTTCTGCTTGCTGTCTTTGTTTGGCTTTCTCTCGTTTCTCCTTCTCGGCTTTTTGAACGACGGCAAACCCTTCGTGTTCTTCTCTAACCCGTTCTCCTTTGTCTCTAACCGAACGTTCCTTAGGGTTATCGTCTCCCTCGTCCTCGTGGGCAGACACTAGAATGTGGTTTTCAAACAGTTTACACTTACGATGCTTGGGGGTTGTCGTGCGCCCGCGTGACGTACGCAAAGGGAGGTAGTGTCATTAGGGTTTCATTCCAGCAGGCGGACAGGGCACAACCCCAGTATGATAGGGTGCCCAACGATATGAAAATCCATTATCGATATCGAAAAAAAATGGCCAAACGATTATCGATATATATCGATATTTTTTCCCCCCAATTTTAAATATAGTTTTCCCACAACATGTGCGTCTTCCCATCGCCACGACCACTGTATGACGCCAGTTCAAACCGTGCCGTGCTTAGCCGCACCGGGCCGCGACAGGCTGTGCCCAGTGGCACTCTCAGCAGACGACGCGATGTCGACTGGATACTGCGAATTACTCAATGCCGAAAGTCAAACCAAATTTTTTCATTTTTACGCGTTTTTAACGCAATTTTAGTACTTTGAAATATCGCGATGTAGAAAACAAATATCAATATCGAAATTAATTGTGTGTTCGATATATATTGATATATCGATATCGATGGGCAAACCTTAAAAGTAGGCCTATTGATGACTGTCAAAGCTATTTAAAGTCGTCAACTTAATCCACGTGTTTCGTCAAGACAAGCCAGGCGAATGGAGGCAACTAAAAATCGGCTAGCTAAACGCAAACGAAACACATAACTAAACCTGTGGGAGGGTCACGAAGGACTATCTATCTACATACATTATGTCATCATCAGCAAGGTGACATCACAGTTCACACCGCATTCTGTCATACACACACCCACGCAGGGGTGGAAAATTACCGGCCGCCCGCTCACCCGGGTGTAGGGTGTCCATTCGTCCCGTTAAAAACGGACAGTCCCGTTTTTTAGGGACCTGTCCCGGTGTCCCGACAACTGTTCACGGGACGCTGTTTTGTCCCGTTTTTGTAATATACCGATTTCACGTGTAGCTCGTGGCTTCGTCTGCTGTAAATTTACGGACTAGGCCTACGCGTATTCTGTATACACTTTTCTGCTGGCCTTGACTTTGCACGAATGAATGCGTCATCAGCAGGCGGAGTGTAGAGGGGGGTGGGTTGGTTTACGGCATCAGTTACAAGAATTGTCCCGAGCCCCAACGAAGTTTTTGTCGTTTTGCAGCCGAGCAACATGATAAAACATAACTGTGAGAATCACAATAAATATTTAATTTGATAATTCACCAAAAACAAACCTTCCTTGGGTCCTTGCTTGCTCAGATCGTTGTAAATGCTGTCGTGAGGAAAAAATATCAACAAATTTTAGAGTGCTTGCAAGCCTACTTCGCCTGCTTATTTGTAGAACTGATTGTATTCAACAGATAGAATATATAGTTCGCAATTCGATATATTATTATTAGCAGCAATTAAATGGTGGGGAATCTAATTTTGATTTGAAAACATATTTTTACTTCATAGCCTCACTTTTACGAGATAGTTTTTTCGTCTCGTACGCGTGAGTGTGTAAAATGCCGCCGCCTAAACGTGTGTTTTCAATGACGATGTTAAGAAGGACTTTCCTTATCTTGTTAGACACGAGACTGATAATGACAAAGTGTTTTGTACGATCTGCAAAGCAACATTTTCTATAGTTATTATCCATTAAGGTAATCCCCGAGTTGCCATTTTTCAGTTAAAACATGACAAAATAATTGTAGTATGGTGAAAATTTTTTTCGCCTTCGGCGAAAAGGCCTCCGGCGGCTGGGGCTTCGCCCCAGACCCCAGCTACAGCCGCCAGAAGTTTGTCCCGCTTTTTTGGTTTGAAAATCTGGACACCCTACCCGGGTGAGTAAAAATTTTCATGCGGGCCCCTAAATCATCGAGAAGTAAAAAATAAAACAATTTTTTTTTTCAAGCACCTTGCAACATAGGCCTATTGGACCTATTTTGGTGTTTTTTTATTTATCAATGCAACATTAACTAGCTACTTCCACAAGTTATTATTGATATAAATTCACTTTAAATCACGTTTTAGGCAATTAAACGTTATGCAATACTAAAAAAAAATTGACAAGGCAAATTTGCCTTCGGCGGCTGGGGCTTCACCCCTGACCCCGGCCATACAGCGATACAACTGGCCCCTACTCTTTTTTTCCTAGCCCCTAAAGTTTTAGTGGATTTGTACACCCCTGCACTCACAGACAGGAAGATATTCATACTGGTCACTGGTCAACACAACCAGTAAGAGGGCTTCCCTAAAAAAAAAATGTATTTAGTTCTACCCACTCAGTCATAGGCCTAACTGATGTTCAGTGGGCCCGACATTAAACCAAAGCGATCAAGCCAACCCTATAGACCCCGATGCAATCGACGAGTGAGCAATAAGCCAATAACCAACCAAAGATCGATATTTTGTAACAGGAACTATAGCAATCAATATATATATATATATAGGCTATATAATGTTTTACCTTGGCTTTATAGTAGGGGACTATGACGCTGTTATGTTAGTACTTTAGATAGAAATTACAAAACGGTGTAGTCACTTTTTTAATTTCTATCTAAAGTACTAACATAGGCTATATAGGCCTAGTATATATAGTAAATACATAGTATAGACAGTGTGAACACCCGCAAATCAACGACATAATCAACAAGGCCGATTCAAAATAATGTTGAATTTATTATGTACTACCTTGTTGCTAGGACGGCTCCAAAGTCACCGTTCACTAATTCCTAAAACAAGAACTGATGGATTTAAGTCCAAATCAGAAGTTTAAAACATTTGCCTATAGCGGGAATCGAACCCCCAAGGAACCTTCTGCATTGGAAGCAGGTAGGCTAACCACGGTAAGACAACGAGACACACTTTCAAACTTTCCTCCTCGGGCGACAAACTATCCATGAACACCAGAGCTGGATTCAAAACAGTACCCTACCCATGGCAACCAGAGTTAAGTTGCCCCACATGCTGTGTTGCTCTCTTGCTATCATTCATTATTACCGTATTGGACCGAATATAGCTTGATCTCGAATTTAACACGACCCCCAATTTTTCAGAATCATTTCAAGGAAAAAGAAAAATCAAAGAAAATTAAAATGTACAAGAAACATTTTTTATTTACAATGCAATAGGGATGACTTCGGGTCGAAAAATCCGGAACCGGATCCACCCTCTCCGGATCCGGTTCGGAACCGGTTCCTACACATATTTTTCTTTCTCAATTTTCGTAAATTTGAATCTGCGCGGGCTAATTTCGATTGAAAACATGGGCGGGGCGATAATCGATTCGAATTTCGATAGGGGCGGAGCCGTGTCCCAGACATTGTAAGAACTGCTAAGTGAGAACAGTTGAACAAACAATGGCCTAGGGCCTACAAGATTGTTTGCTTTCGTTTTTGTTCATAAAGTTTGGATTATGTGATCTTAAACGTGAAAAATAGAATAAGTATATGATTAAAATGTTATTAACAAGTTCTGCAATGTTATTATAACACAACACATGGGCCTAGGCTAAGCCTAGGTCAAAATTGTGACGCAACATTCATAGAGCCTAGGCCTAGCCTAAGAATTTTGCAACCCGGGTGTTTCTGGCTCATTTATTCTCGTCTGTGCCTAGACCCTTGGCAACTTTTAGGTTAAAATAGAACGGTTCCGAAAAAAGGGAACCGGATCGTAATGGAACCGGTTCCGAACCGGTTTCCGGGTACCCGAAGTCATCCCTACAATGCAATGATGAACAGACTAAAGTTTCATTCTTACAACAAAACATTTTGAACAATGTTAGGGACTAGTCCTATGTTTTTTAACAGGGTAGGGCCAAGCACAAGCTCACATAGACCAACCACAGTTAACCAGTCTGATTAAGGGACTACAAATCGATCATTGTGACCTAGAATCGATTCGAGATCGATTCCAAAGAAAAAACTTTTTAATTGTATGCACAGTTATTTTGGTAGTCATTTTCCGCGGAACCCGGCGATATTCCCGCGGAGCCCGTGATGACGTCACTCGCCCGCCTCACGGGATCAGCTGGCATCGAGTGGGTGGGCGGGGCGACGCGCAGCAGCGGATGCGCGGGAGTTGTATTGCGGGTGGCCTATGTTCAGGCGCTATTTCAAATGCAAGAGCGTGAAAATAACGCGAGTGCTGTTTTAGAGATAGGATTTTCGGAAAAAAACATCGCGCTATATCACAACTAGCCTACTGTAGGTTTAGAGAAAGGAAGGATGGATGCATATACTGGTACTGTACGTATTTATTTCATAATGCTAACCCCTTGCACAACATGTGTTCAGAGTATTATTGGATGAGCGTAGCGAGCGAAGCGAAGATTCCATTCTACTACACTGGAGAAAAAAATCCGGAATGTTTTTTTTTTTCTTTTTGTATTTTTGTCTGTTTGTCCGCACGATTCCGGCTAAACCGATACTCCGATTGAAATGAAATTTTATGGAGGCCTTCGAAATCTCTGAACTTAGAACTGCCACGTTTTTGAGCGCAATCGGAAAATTATTTCTCATGAAAATCGCAATTTTACGATTTTTTTTCGATTTTTTAAAAATTTCTTTGACTTATTAAACCTAGGCTACATGCTTTATCCGATTTTAATGATTTTTGCACAGAACCTTTATTTAATGAATTAGATATTCTTGCGAAATTTGAGCGCAATTGAAAAAATATATATCATAAAAATCGAAATTTTACGGGTTTTTTCTTTTTTTAAACAATTCTTTGACTTATAACACATACATGCTTTATCCGATTGTAATGATTTTTTCGCAGAACCTTAATTTTATGAATTTATATATTAGTGTTAAATTTGAGCGCAATCGAGAAATTATTTCTTATAATAATCGCAATTTTACTATTTTTTTTAACAATTACGATTAATAAATTAAAAAATTAAAGTTAATTTTTAATTTAATTTAATTAAATTTAATTAAATTTAAAAAAAATTCAACTTAGTAATGATTTTTCCACAGAACAACAGAAAATTCGCATAACACATGGCAGCTCAATGCACCAATTACGCTCATCCAACAACGCGGCGGGACTTGAGCGTTTTCCTAGTAAATAGTTTTGCACTATAATATATTAACCCTTCCAAGAGGTTATAGGCTACATGGTCCCACACAAATTTAAACCTAGAAATACATTTTTACATAATGGGTAGGCCTATAAAACCATACAAAGATACTATTAGTAGGGCCTAGGGCTCTAAATAAAAGTCAGGTATTTACAAGCAGCACAATCAGTTGGGCGACGAAATAGCAATAGGCCCTACCTGAGGACGTCTGGAACATTATTAACTCATTTTTTTGTTTCTAGCCCTAGGACCTTAGACTACACACAAAAATAACAGGCCTACCATTAGAGTAGGTAGGCCTAGACTTCTCCACTCAACACCAAAGGTAAGAAAGATAGGGCCTACGCTACCTACGTAACAAGGCCTACCTGACTGTATTGGGCTAATATTGCTTCTCTGATCTTCCTCTCCTCCTCGGTGTACGTAGTTCGCTGCACGGCCGTCGGTCTTGCCTGAGACTCAAGAAGTCTTGCTAGCTTCACATCCATTTCCTCGCCACCTCCAGACGCGTTGGGGGGAGGTTTGGCTGCTTGGAAAAACATCTGCCATTTTTCTAATATTTCTCGACAGTGATTTGGGATGTCATTACTCTGAAAGAAAACATCAAATTAGTGCAACGGCTATAAAAAGGTTTGTTTATTAACTTAAGGTGTCAGATTTCCCACCAGAGTGCAGAACGATCGATGTTTGGTCACCGCCATGTGTAAGTTCTACCGGAACCACAATGTAAAGAGTCAGGTGACCAAACCCCGATCATGTGAATGGCGGAGAATCCAGGCGAACCAGCTGTAGCTTGGCATTGCCCTATCATCCAATCACAGCCACTGCTTTCAACAACAGCAACAACTGTCACAAACAGCTGTGCATTCTGCATTGATATATTTAGCAAGCGGTGACATTTCTAAACTTTCTAGCTCGACAGAGCTAGGGCATAGCCTAGTCCGGCCTGAAAGCTCATGATTTAAACGTTAGTGAACTGAGATTGGAAATCCAGCACGCACCCGAGTAGGGCTAGTCCGAGCTCAGCCCACCTGATAAACGTAGGCCTAGCCAAGGCCTACTAACTAGGCCTACCTAACCTACTAAGCCTAGGGCCGGCAGGATAGGACTAGGCAGATACTAGACGGGTCCATGAGTGGGCGGTTGGCTCCGGAAACATATGGATTCGGATTCTACAAGCGAAGCCTAGGGCTAGACCTAGCCCTCCTACGCCAAAACCATAGACAAAAACGTATAGGCCTAGCCCCTAGGCAGGTCTAGCTAGCCTAGGGCCTAAACCTACCGAGGCACCTAGCCCCTAGGCAAGAGGCCCCTACCGTCAACATGATGGGCCTAGGCTAGGCCTAGTACTTACTGCTACTATTTCCGAGAGTATTCCTTCCAACGCTTCCGTTTTATCTTCCACGGTTTCTTCTCCTTCTAAAATACCTTTAATATATGAGCCGAAGACTCCTTCATCCGTGTTAAGGGCTCTTAATTTGAAATTAAGCCATGAATCAAATTCACTGTCCTCAGCAGCCATGTTTGTTTTTAGCTAAAAGCTCAAACATGGGAGCTCGTTCGATTATCGAAATCACGATTTTGATAACGATACATCGAAAAATCAGTCGTGCCACTAAAGTAAAAAAAAAAAAATGTCGCATATGTCTATTATTTGAGGTTAGAGTATGACATAAAATCTCAATAAAGATTGATTTTACCGTTTCTCATTAGTGTATTTGATCTAAAAAAAGAGGTATGTATTACATTTAGTGTTATTTTCGATTATCGAACATATTATTTTAGATGCTAGGCCCTAACCTAGTACAAAATATCCAATACCCCTAGTTCTCCAGGTTGCACATGGAACCATGTGAGTGGATAGGCCTAGTTTATTTATTTATTTAACATCTAGCCTATCCATTTCTCTATGGTCTATCCTATTCAATTAGGGTACAGGCCTGGTACAGGTGATGAGATATCAGTTGAAACTTTCAAGAAAATACTGCCAAGCATTGGTGAAAATGTCCTTAAAATTATTAATGCATCAATAACAACAAATAAAGTTAAAAATCAACAATAATTGGAATACCAAAGATAGATAATCCAAAACTGCCTAAAGACATTAGACCTATCAATATTTTACCTATTTACGAGAAGATTTTAGAAATTTGGATACATGAACAGCTATCTGATTACTTTGAAGAAAATCTGTTACTCTATGTAAAACAATTTGGTTTTCGAAGACACCGATCAACAGAAACTGCGTTGCAGTGGATTTTCTCTCAATGGAGAAATGCACTTAATGATAAGAAATTTGTTGTAGCCGTATCATTGGACCTACAACGTGCTTTTGAGACAGTATCAAGGCCAATCCTTATACAAAAACTCAAGCACTATGGAGTTACGGGAGATGCTCTGAAGTGGCTTGAAAAACTATATGCAAGACAGAACACAAGTTGTAAATATTGATGGCGAATTATCAGACCCTAGACAAAATAATATTGGTATTCAGCAGGGTTCAGTATTAGCAGCCTTGCTCTATATCATTTATATAAATGATATAGGAAATTTCGTCACAAACTATATTAGGCTATAGCTAGTGGTGATGTATGCCGATGATACCCTTTGTGTCATATCATCTATGACAAACTAAACGAAGCAATACAAATGTTTCATTATGATCTGCAAATCATCATGACATTTTTTAAAGCTAATAAATTGAAATGTCACCCAGATAAAACAAATTGCATACTGATAACTAGCTCAGCTGTAATGAGAGACCAACTACTGAAAAATAATATCAGCAAAGTAAACATCGAAGGAAAAATTTTGTTTTTCAAGACCATTTTAAGTACTTAGGAGTCATGGTAGACTATTTACTTAATTTCAAAGAACATATCAGTTACATCTCCAAGAAACTTGCTACAAAAATTGGGTTTATGCAAAGAAATTGTTGGAAATTGTCAAAGTGGGTGCGTCGACTAGTTTATAACACCATTGTAGCTCCACATTTCCACTATTGTCCTACCATTCTTATGGACATAAATAAAAGTGACCTTGATATTCTCCAAAAACTTCAAAACAAAGGCATGAGGGCAACTCTTCAATGTCACAGACTAACACACAGAATGGACATGCTCGAGCAACTTCAGTGGCTTAGTGTTGAACAATTAATCAACTACAAAGTTTTATGTTTCATTCATGAAGTGATGTGCAACCAAGAGTACTCATACTTCTCAGAATTCTACAAACACAATAATGATTTGCATGATCATCATACTAGATCTGCTCAAGATTTTTACATGCCTAGCCTAATCAAAATAAGTGTTGTGGGCAAAAATCCCTGTTTGTAAATGGATTTAAAAAAATTCAATGAGTTACCTAAGAATCTAAAAATGTTGGTGGGTAAAAAAACAAACTTCAAAAGTGCTATACAACAATGGGTGCAAATTAAGTTTCCACTTGTCTAAAGAAGAAATATCAAGTTATGTACAACCAGAAAAAAATAGCAGAGTCTAGCTGCTAAAAAGAAGATTATACTACTACTACTATTAAAAACTGATTTACAAAGGAGGACAACTAAATAAATCTACCTACAAAGATGCAGACAACAACAATGAACACAACAACAATGAACTAGCACAACAACAATGCATTAAAACCAAAGATTAGTCAACTAATCTTTGATTAAAACACAACAATTTTGGTAACAAATTCAAAAAGGATATTTGATGCAATTGAAATGCAAAACATTAAGGGTTTTGTAGGTTTCACCATTTGACCCTACTATTATTCGTCGCGCGCGTGCCTCCATCCAATCAAATCATTGACCCTTGGTTTGACTACGTCAGTAGCCCCCTACTATTAAACTCCATGGTTTGACCAGGGGGGTGAGACTCGACTGGACTCGACTTCCACGTGGTTTTGAATTATCTGATTCCGTCCATAAAGAAACATTTCCGACATTTGGTAGACTCGAGTTTCGTTTCCGATTTTCGGAATCATTCCGTGACTTGCGGCTGTGGCAAGGATTTAACCATTGTTAAGCCAATCGGAAGCTTCGTTATAAAATCCACCGCCATGATTATGTAAGAAGAAACAAGCCAGCCGCATATTTATAAGGCAGTGAGTTTTTGTGCAGCCGTGGTTTGTTTTTTTATCTTGTGTACGCGAACAACGTCAAATTTAAGGTATGTTTGTTAATTCCTATGTTTATAATAAAGAATAATGGAAACATAATATTGTGCAACAATAAACAACTTATAAAGAGTCAAACAAGTGTACTGTGGAGTAACAAATCACAAAATATTCCAGTATTTAAGCAAAATATAATGCTATGTTATCGAAATAAAAATGGAGGATTTTGTTGTTTACAAATTTACGACTGTCGGAAGTGTTTCCGTCAACCAAATAGCAGACGGAATCGAAAGATTCGTTGAGTCTACCGATTGTCGGAATACAGCACGGAAATCAACCAAACCACGTGGATTTTGCGTCGAGTCTCACCCCCCAGTAGTGGAGTATGCTGGGTCATCATGGACCCCTACAGAAGGGGGAGATAGCCTAGTAGGACTAGAAGCAGTGCAGAGGAGAGCTGCAAGGAGGATTATGCAAAAAGGGAAGGGATGGACAGAGGAAATAGTTAACAGCAGGCTAGTAAGGACATACAAGAGCGTAACAAGAATGGTTAAGGATTTGGGATGAGAAAACCTGGAGGACAGGAGAAAAAATGATGGATTAGATAAAATGTACCGAGTCATCAGAAATCATGAAGGATGGGGAGAACTGAATAGTTATACGAGGGGAGTAAACTACTTGGCAAGGGGAGATCATGATTGGAAATTGGAAAGGGGAAACTGGAAAACTGATGTGGGGAAGTATACATTCATGGGCAGGACTACGGTCGAGTGGAATGAGCTGCCAAGTGAGGTTGTAGGATCAAAAAATATAAAGGGATTCATGGGTAAATTAAAGGCTGGTAATATGGGAAACCCTGAAATGGGAGATATTAGGCCTACAGAGGAGGATCCAAATGAGTTACAAGTTACAAGAAACTAAGATAAAACCGTAGGAAGGGTAACCTACTCTTCAAGAAGGATAACAGGACGAAGGAAGGAGGAAACAAAGGGATGGTGAAGGAAGAAACAAAAGGAAGGATGAAGAAAGAAAAACCTGCCACCGACTACTAGTCATTAGCAAGAGAAGAGATCAATACAATACAATCATACGACTAATTTTGCACTATATCAACTAGGGCTGCCCAACGATAAAAAACATCATATCGATATCGTGAGGGGATATATCGATATCGTGATTCGATATCGAACTTTTCAAATCGAGTATCGATATCGTTTTTTTTTTTTAACGTGTTATTACGTTCTTCGGGCGTAACCAAGGCCCCGCCGGCAATACAGACATGCCACTGTCCGTCCCATGAAGAACAATCACAACAATACTTGCGGCGGCCCTGCGAAGAGATAGAAGCTAACTGACTTCTCTGTCTCTAGCTCTCTCTACCTGACTCTGTCTGGACAAAGGTACTGGAATCATTAGTACAATTTCGAGTCGTCCAGTTCCTGGAAAGTAATAATGTAAAATCAAAATCACAACATGGTTATCAAAAAAAAATCGACTATAACGGCTCTAGCAGAATTGGAAAATCTTACTCTGAAAGCAATGGATAAGGGAGAATATGCTTTGGGCATTTTTTGCGATCTGACAAAAGCGTTCGACTGTGTTGACCATAATGTACTTCTTAGCAAGCTAGATTTCTATGGTATAAGAGGGGTGGCATGGAAGTGGTTTAAATCGTATCTTGGGGGAAGAAAACAAAAAGTAAAAATAAGATATAATAAGAGAGGGCTTTGTACAGAATTCTCTTCAAACTGGTTAGAGATGGTGGCCGGAGTACCACAAGGTTCGGTCCTTAGTCCTACCCTCTTCCTTGTTTATATAAATGATCTACAAAAATATATTAAAGAAATAACGTTAATTCTTTTTGCAGACGACATAACAGCGCTGCTATTTAATAAATGTCTGGAAAGCCTCGAGAGGGAAGCAGTAATTATTATTAAACTAATTTACCAATGGCTGGTAGCAAACAAGTTAGCACTAAATGAGACTAAAACATGCTTTATTCAGTTCCATTTTTGGCAGAAGTATATAGAACATTTCCCAAAATTACAACTTAATGATAAAAAAATTGAGCGAGTAACGAATACAGGGTTCCTGGGGGTAATCACAGATGAAAATCTAAACTGGGAAAGCCATATAACCAAACTAAGTTCTAAATTAAGTTCGGCATCTTTTGCATTGAGGGTGATTAAGGCAGCCACAGGCAAGCAAACAGCTAAGATTGCATATCACGCATATTTCGAGTCACTACTCAGATATGGAATACAAATATGGGGAAGCACCACTCACCTAGGGGACATTTTCATACTCCAAAAAAAAGCGATAAGGATAATAGGAGGACTAGCCTTCAGAGAGTCCTGTGTGGCAACATTCATTGAATTAGAGATTCTTACGGTACCATGTATCTATATATATGAATTGTTGAAACTAATTATTAAACAGCAGACAGACAGAGACCAAACGTTAAATAAAGACATTCACCAGTATAACACAAGACATAGGGGGGATTTTAACATACCACGCAGTAGAATAACTAGGTACCAAAAGGGTTATTGTATTACAGGCCAAACAATATTCAATAAGCTCCCAAAGGGTATTAGAGAAATAGGAAATAAGGATAAGCAGATAGAGAAAATACACAAGTACCTAGTCAAAAATGCATTTTATTCTGTAGAGGCATATTTTACAGTGTGACCAAAATAAACAAAAGGTGGTGTTTGTATAATGCTTAATGCTACAACTTGTTAAATGTTACAATTTTAATTACCTAACTTTGAACTAATTTTAACCAATGATTGTGATCCATGGTTGAATTGTTTTTTACATAAGGGTCTGCAGTGTTGTTGCATTTTATGTATTTATTATTGTTGTACAGAAACTGGTTGTAGGTAAATTTTCTTTTTTTTTAGTTTTTAGACATGCCTGGATAGGCAATGACATGTAATATACCCAGACCAGCTGATGTTGTAACGGGTCAACATTACGAAAATAAAAATGAAATGAAATGAAATACTCTAGTGTAACAACTTGAGCTGCCTCTTATGCTTTGCTGATATGAATGAGATTACACATGTGTTCTTGTTATCTTATCTGATAAGATAAACAAAACAAAGCAGCAAGAGTCTTGGCCCGAAGCCAAACTGACTTATCAATATGTAGTTGGTGGCGTGGGAGGGGGGGGGAAGGAACAGCGCTGCAGAACCATAACTCACTGCCACACCAACCATTTCTTGATTTAAAAAAAAAAAAAAAAAAAATTTAATCAAACGATATACATTTTCATATCGATATCGAATTTTTTTCTTCATATCGATATCGTATCGAATTATCGATATTGTTGGGCAGCCCTAATATCAAGTCACTTAGGCTTAGGTAGGCCGACCTACTTCATAGGCCTATGTTATGAATTATGATTGAAGAATATTTTAATTTACATTTTTTTTAAATGCCAATTTTCTAAGGCTTATAAATGGCTTGGAAATTCAAATTATTATTTTTATTGTGTTTGCCTACGCACCTAGTGTAGACCTACTACTGGCTGAGTGGTACCTTTTCTTGAATTTTAATTGCATTTTTAATTGCAGGTGTCTGGACCTTATTTCCTGGTGGCAATGGTGACGTCTAGTGTTAAAAAGTGTGCTTTAATTTTTATTAATACCCATCAGCAAACATTATGTTGTTTAAAAACATTACAAAAATGTCCCTTGCTAACATCAACTAAAACATCAGTGTCATATTTTTATCATAGAAAATTTGACCTAGGATTAAGACTACCTAAGATTATAACGTGCAACAGGCATTTCTCCACTTTACCAACTTCATTACAAGATAGACCTACCTTAATTGATAGCAATAAATCCAGTAATGTCTTCGAGTCAAAACATGAGGACGATTCGCTAGATGATGTGTCTGGCATTACGCCATACGTCTTGCCGAGTTTCAACTTTGCTGCGTACATCAACAAATCTCGAACTCTGCAAGAGCTCATGAAACTGGGGGTAGACTTACACAAATTAGAAAAAAGAAAGGGCATACCACAATTTATCCTCAAGCTAGATTTTGATCAAAGCATTGCTCCATACTTAAGGTAAGTAAAGTAGCTTGCTAGGCTTCCACGGCATAATTTCTTGCTTGATCTAACTTAACTTGCAGCAAGATTCTTGAACCTGTGAACCTAATAGATTTGAATCTATATATACTACTATAGGGCTTGGCAAAAAAATCGATATTTCGATATATCGATAATTGGAAAAAAATTTGATATTGATATTTGATTTCATATCGAAATATCGAAATTTACACAAAAAATGCCAAATTTCGTAAAATTTTGGTGGAGGTGCCGGGTAGGTAGTCTAAATTAAATTAACCTGGCTGATGCATTTGGTGGAGGTGCCGGGTCATAAAACACGATTGTGAGATCGTAAGTAGGTCTATGGTGAGTGGTGACACCTTATCAACCCTATTTGGCCAAAATTATAAAAAATAAACCCACTCTAAAAAAAAATATTTGAAAAAATTATTTTTGAAAAAAAAATTGAATTTTTTTTTAACAAACAATTACATTTCGATATATCGATATCATATCGAATTTTTTCGTGTGATATCGATAATTGAATGATATGTCATAGCCCAGCCCTACTATATACCATTAATGTAACGTAGATAGATATAAATAAACATAAATAGGTACCTAACTAAAATTGATAGGTACCTATTTCCATACAATTTATAGTGAATACTGAATAGTTTGCTATGCTATAGGTAAGGCTTAAATAAATTTGTATTTAGAGTCTACTCACTCAGTCACAGTCACAGAACTGATTTTCAGTGGGGGACATTTTTTTATTAATACTATTTGCATTTATTTGTACTACAACAACGTGTGACATTAAAAATAAATGCGCGAATGACAGAAAGAGCATCTGCCCCATAGTGTGTGAGTAGGCCTACCAGTACCTGTAACTCTCTAATACAATAATAATAAACTAGGCCTACAATGTTCAAGTTAAATACAGTATCAAATCCCTGGTGAAAAATCTTGGCAAGATTGTATTGTAAGACCTTGTGTTTTTCTTGCCAAGATCTTGCAAGAACTTGTCAAGATCTTGTATAATCTTGACAAGATTGTGGTTGGTCTATTTATGCGGTACCGGTACGCCTACTTGATGCAATTTCGATACACACTTTGCCACCTTATTAGATGTTTATCCGTGGCTTGTTAATCTAGGCCCTGTGAACAAGAACATATAGCAAGTAGGCTTGCCCGCAGGCTAGGGCAAACACAGGCCTAGACCTATACGGTAGTTTTAGTAGAGATTTGTGGGCGCTGCCATCTTGGCTGTGACGTCACGGAAGTGCTGCTAGAAACTCGTTTCCACCATGCAGCACTTGTGCAGCACATGTTAGCACAGCACCTTCATGGCGCCAACAAAAACAACCGTATAGTGCAAGGCATAATACTTGTAGTCAACTGTCATCTAAGCCTACTAGGCCTACCTAGGCTACAGTAGTGGTTGTAAATACTCACTTAGTCTGAGGTCTGTACAAGACATGGCAACTATCTGTAGCTATTTAAATGTGTATGTGGCCTTTGCTTACGATGTAGACCAGGTCTATTATCAACTGTCTACTCTAGTTCTAAATAAACTGAAATAGTGAGACAGCACAAATGCAGGCTTACATGAACTGATGTAACTGTTAGTGATGACTGATGAGATTCAAGATGTTAACACTAGGTGGCACATTTTGACAAGATCTTGTTTATATCTTGTTTCTAACCAAGTTCTTGCAAGATCTTAACAAGAATATTCTTGCAAAGAATCTTGCAAGAAGATCTTGTTAAGAATCTTGCAAGATCTTTGCAAGAAATCTTGGCAAGATCTTGACAAGAAATAAACAAGATCTATTAATCAAGATCTTGGCAAGATCTTGACAAGATCTACTTAACACAAGATCTTACAAGATCTTGACAAGAATTTTCACCAGGGATATAACATCAATATATATTATAAAATCACTACAAAAACTAAACTAGCCTACAAAACAATACAACTACCGGTAACAAAAACAGAACTACAACCATTAAATTTAAAGCCAACCCTGTAGACGCAGGACACCATTGAGTATCGACAATCCCAGGGTTAACTTGGCCTTGAAGTGTAAATTGAACATAGGCAAACTGTAAAAAACAAACATGATTTTCTAACTGATCTTGTTTCAGATTCTTAGCGGATTTGGGTATTTCCACGGACCAATTGGGAAACTTCCTGACCAAGAACCCTTTAATATTTAAAGAAGAACTAGATGACCTGCAAGTGAGAATTAATTACTTACACTCGAAGCAGTTTACACCTGACATGGTACTTCGAGTGGTGGAGCAGAATCCCTATTGGCTGATGTTCAGGTGGGCTAGGCCTCTACTTATCTAAACTGTCCTGCTATGTAGCAACAGGTGTCACGTTGATGTCTTCTTCTTCTCTTATGCCCACATGGACATCTGTCACTCATCATATGTCTTGTGTCCTTTTGGTATTTCTTCATAGTGTCCTTTCAGTGTAGCGCATCTAAATAGATGTGCAGAGAATATGCTGACTTTCAATCACACCTATTCTATGTAGGTGCTTTGCTAGCAATTCATGTTGTCATGTTGATGTTCACCAGACGTAGATGTGGCAGCCTACTCTTAGCATCTGCACGAGTATGGCGATCTCGATCAGTGAACAGTATTCTGAACCACTAACGCCTCCCCTCTCTGATTCTCTTCAACGATTTAAGTTCACTGCATCTGTGTATCTTGCAGATTTGTTAGAGTAAATAATACATAATACTCTAAACCGTGCGCACAAGGTATAATGTGTGAATAGTTTTTAACACGCCAGCTGCCATCTGCTCGGGAGTAGGGTGTGTGGCGGACTGCTTATCCCACAGTCTGCCACAAGAGTCACTGCCTGCTAACTCCTCATTTTTTCCATTTCTCTTTCCATCCGAAAATTAGGTCCACCGTCAACCATCTATGGTGCTTTTGGAACTGTGTAACTCTTCTCTTAAACCTTTCCCACATGTTCCACTTGTTTTTAAGTTGGCACAATGGCATAGCCTACGTATTGCGTAGTTGGTAGTTGGCATCCTCATGGTGTGCCACTCAGCCAAGCACTGTTGAGGGTGCGTTGTTGTTTTTAAAACAACACTTTTTGCTATAGGACTAGTGTAATTATATCATGGCAATACAAGCCTTAAACTAGGATCTCAACACCTTGACTGACAATCATGTTTTAATCAGTAGCCCCTACTTGCTGATTAAGTATTAAGATGGACAAGATAAGAAGTAGTGTAATCAGAAAAGAGAGAGATTGAGGTTTAAACTGGTAAGAGAACATATGAAAAAGATGGGTAGGGAGAGGATCCCAAGACGAGAGTTTGAAGAGGCAGAGGAGGGAAAAGAAAAGTAGAAGGCCAAGAAAGAAATGGGGAAGATTAATTCAAGAAGACGTCGGAACGAGATGAAGTGTGGGAGCATGTGGCAAGAGCAAAGCTTTGGGGGGACAAAAGAGAGTGTAGTAAATAGATGGAGAGGAAGGAGGAAGATAATGAGGAAGAAACACTGTCTGGCAAGCTTAGTATCTACAGTTTCATGCCCTAGACTAGGAAAACGCTAAAGTCCCGCCGCGTTGATGGATGAGCTTTTTAAAGTTTAGTTTGCGTGGGATATCTTTACTTTTGCAAGTGCTTTGTTTTGCTGCCTACGCATTGTAGGTTTGATTGATTGATTGATTGAATATTGCTTAACGTCTCATATTTATGCACTTTGGCTAATCGAGACGATGAGTGGTGATAGATGAGGATGAAGTGTGAACAGAAGGGAGGAGGGGAAACCCGGTACCGGCACGTAGCCTACTCCTTTCGAAAAGTACCAAGGGGACCAACGGCTTAACGTCCCATCCGACAGGACGGTGTAACTTTGACAGTCATATAGGTTCCTCCACTAACCCGGGCTGCCGAGCAGACGTCAAGGAGAACGAAGCCGTTACACTAGCTTTCGAACCCTCCATCTGCTCTAACCAGCGGTATACGTGAGTTTCAGGGTAGAGCGATCACCCACTCTACCCATGACCACGCCCGATTCTGCTTAACTTCGGTGTTCGAGTGGGAACCGGTTAAACGAGCTCGGCTAAACCGCTGGCTGCATTGTAGGTGATTGTTGTCAAGTTTCTATTGTTTCTTGTCAATTGGTATTATTTACCGTAGAAATTATATTAAAAGCTTTATTTCTATGGATTCTGGTCAACTTTTTCTTTCAAAATGTACAACATCACCATAACCTTAATGTCCATGTATAATATGAACGTTGTAGCCCCACCCGTTTGGTCAGAATCGGCCCAAATGGCACGAAAATATCGCACAAAAAATCGAAAAAAATCGTAAAAGTACAATATTCATGAGAAATATTTCTTCGATTGTACCCAAAAACAATACAGCTCTAAGTTCAGAGATTTCGAAGGTCCCGTCAAATTTTCATCAAGATCGGATATGCCGTTTGCCCGGTAGAGAGCGAACAAAAAGACAAAAAAAAACAAAAAAAAAAAACACCCGAGCTAAATTTTTTGGGGGTCAGTGAAATTGAAGTCTTTGCTTCGCTCATCCAATAATGGTGGCAACTGAAAAACCACCACTCAACCCAAAATAGTTGGAACTGAGTTTAGATTATTATTATTAATGTCTGAAAAATGGATAGGGATTTTCAATTAATTTTTATGCTATGTTTTCTATGCTTTCCCAAACTGTCAACCCTTCTCCAATCTAAACCAATTAATTTGTATGTGTTTTTTAAAGTACTCCAAGGATAGACAGGCGCTTAGGTTACTTCCAGAAAGCATTCACACTGTCCGGCGCAGAAGTACGACACCTGGCCACAAAACAATCACGCCTCATTACATACAATATGGCCCACGTACGGGTAAGTACATTTCGTTTTGGAAAACTCTAGCATAGCGTTAGTATTGTGAATACACTGGCAGGAAAACTAACTATGTAATTCTATTTTTTATTTTTAGTTTAACTTGTATCTACATTTTATAAATGGTAGCTCCCTGCAAAAATACTATGTTCCTTAGTGAGATTCCGCTAACACGAACAGGTGTCTGCAAGAGAATATTGTTTGTGAATAACAAAGTATTTTTTTATTTATTAGCTCGCTACATTTGGATTCAAAGAAGAAATGGGTTTTACTGATGCGGAGGTTAAGTGTTTGCTACTAACACGACCCAAGCTATGGATGATGAGTAAGTAAATTACATTGCTTTGTTTTGAATAGTTATCTAAGGTTGTACATGAGTATAGGCTACAGCAGGCAGAATAGTAGAGGCTCTCTCCGGTAAGGGTAGATTGCCAAAGGATGGCAGCACCGCCGTCTGAACAGGGTCTACATGGGAAGAGTCTAACATTACGCAAATAAATCTATCTATCTAGATGGTCAACTGAGTATGACCATCGATTCAGGATAAATAAAAAGTGCATGTTCTCAAAAGCTGCCTCAGAAAATGAATACGACTTTGTGGCTAGTCAATAGTAGTCATCACAATTTTTATGAAAGTAATATTTAAAGAGGTGTGACTGTGAGACCAGTGTGCTAAGTAAAGGCAAGAGATACCATTATTATATTACCATATTAAGTATTAACATTAACATATTTCCTAATTGGTAGGCCTAGCACAAATGCGGTAAATTTAAAATTAAGTACCAATACGGGAAGAAAACGAGACAACATGCGCTCTGGTGGTTTAGGCTGGAACTATTTTCGTAAGGATTTTAACTCATTCAGACCATAATTAAATTGGCACAAATTAGGATATTTTAAGCTAAAAATTAACATTTTGTGATTTTTTCTGATATTTTTAGTATTTTTTTTATATTTTTCATTGTAATATTTAAGGAATTATGGGAAATTTTGGATTTCGAATAAAAGCAACGTTTGATGTTCAAATGTAAATTTTAAGTGCATTTCTAAAACTAGATTTTTTCGGAATTTTTTGCATATTTTGGATTTTCCGTATCTCAAATACTGGCAAAACTATTAATATTTTAAATTTCCGGGAAAAAAACCAAAAACACTTTTTTTGCCCGTTTTTACACATTTCAATTTTCAATCTGCTCTAAAAACGGTACTATTCGTCCTATCGCAATGCGGTAAAAAAAATGTGAATTTGAATTCCCCAATTTTTTTGAATTTTTTGTTGGCCAAATTGAAAAAACTTTAAGTCTAATTAAAAAAAAATCAAAATTGTTATGTCCATTATAATGGACACGTGGTCTGAATGAGTTAAAACGACACGACTGCCATCTATGTCTATAACTTTATTGCCCAATTACACATAGGCACAATTGCACAATTAATCAAATTTGAATATATCAATCAATAGACCACAATGTTGATGATAGGGGTGGATAAATCACGCGTTCAAACGATGTTCATTTTTTAGTAAGACCTAAAAAATATTACCGGTACGCATTTTTATTTCAAATAATTTAATTTTTCAAGAAATCCTTAAAAACGTTATAGCCACAAGCGTTTAAAGTTTAAACATTTAATTATTCCTCCTGTTGAAAATTGATAATCCAAACAGACGCTCAAGTTTGCCAATCTCTATTCTTTTAGTAGGCTTGTAAAGTGAATGCTGTGTGTTGTTCTCGACGGTATGCAGATAGGTTGTAAACTAGAGTACAATGCAAGTAATTTGTATTAATTCTATAATGTGTCCAATACAAATACAAGTCAAATATATTTAAAGTAGTGTGCTAAGCATAAAATTGTCAAAAATTGTACAGTAATATAGTTACGGAATATTATTTTTATTTACAGATGAAATCTCCATGTTGAAAAGGTTTCACTTTGTGCATAACGAGATGAAAATCCCCCACAGTCAGATTGCGGAGCAGCCACAGGTTCTCGGCAGCCGAGAGTTCCGTACGCGACAACGCCACAGGTTTCTCGCGTTCCTCGATCGCGCCCAGTACGACCCCAAGTTGCCTGGCTATGTGTCTCTAGAAAAACTTGTCGCTGGCACCGACGCTGAATTCTGTCTTGATGTAGCAAAAGCGACAGTCGAATCGTTTAACTTGTTTTTAAAAACAGTCTAGTAACTACTCGGGTTAATTAGCCTTGCCTAACTCAATCTTCTTTTGTATTGCTTTTACTGAGTGATATAACAAGGAATCGATTATTCCTGCTACTGTGAACACACCACCAATAATTGCACACACGTTTGTAGCAAAATGTCCGAAAGATCTGAAATAAAGAAAATATATACATACACCCATACAGTATTAATTAATATTATGTTATGAACTTGGAACAAGACACTTTAATGTATCCCTCATCCTATTGCCATTTACAGATATTATAGCAGCTAACTACAGTAAATAAATTACATGGTTTGTTTAAGAAAAAGGTGATTGAATAAAATGGTATAGTATGTAGTCGCATGGCAATATTCAACAAACATTCCACTTACTCAGATTCTCTGCTGAGTGTGCTTGTAAGTAATGTATGCATGTACTGTACCAGTAATTATTTATTTTTGAGAGCAGAAAACAACATATTAATATAATAAATAAATACATAGGCCTACATACATGTACATCCGGCATCAGAAGTTAATCAAGGACTGGGTATTGTAGATAGAACGATACCCCTTGATTTACTTCTGTTGCTGAGTGTACAAACAAACATATTATATTCTAGTATAACATACCTGTCTTTTTCAGTGTATTTCACCATCATGGGTGCTAGTTCATAACTGAAGAACACTCCCGGCATTCCCGACTCCCCGCTACTTATTGAGATTGTCTGCAACATAAATTTAAATATAAATTAAAATTTAACAGTTTATGCTGCCTTCAATATTATTTTGAGAACATAACATTGTAAGAGTACAGCCTCTGCCCTTCTTATTTAGTCCCTCAGCCAGAGATTTTTTCATTTTTATTTTTAATTAATTTGCATATTGTTAAGATATCATGTTGCATAACTTTTATTAAAGGTGGGCTGTACTCAAGGATCCGAGAATTTTCTTAAGAATGGCAATGTAAAAACGAGAATGCCGAAAACCCCATCCAAAACGGATAAGAACTCGCGAAACGACAGCGCGTTGAAGTTCTGGGGTGGCCGTCCGTGACGTCACCGCTCCCACTCACCCAGCGGTCGCAGCCCGCGGACCTCATGCTGTCTGACCGGACTGTGCTACGGGGAACAACAACATATTTCCTTTATATATGTTTGGGCGTTATAGGGGTAGCTGTGCGAAGTGACCATCCTTCTAATTCAATGTAAAACGTGTGTACATAGCCTACTGTAGTTATATTGAAGCGTTTTTTTTAAAATTATTATTCTTATTGACTAAATGCCAGGCGGCAGTGTTGTGATTTTGTGCTAAAACGTATTATTGTGTATTGTATTGCTAGATAACCCCATGATTATGAACATAAACACGCGTCAATATGACTATATGTTGTGTATTCGGGTGCAGTTATCAGCCAGGAAAATCAGTGATCGTCGATGGAAAGAAAGTTAGTTTTCAGTTTCCAAATCGTGATAGATCGCCGATTCGTCATAAATCTTGCTTGAAGAAAATTAATTGCGTGGGGTTTACACCTAGTAAATATTCAGTTGTGTGCTTCCAACTTTTCTGACGAAGACTTTGAAATATCATCTAATTTATAAAAAAAAAAATCAGTTTGGCATGCCGCATATTAGGCTCAATTTCGAATCCCGTGTTAAAAAAGGATTCAAAACCGTCAATAAAATTAAAAGGGGGAGATTCATCGTTTCAACATGTCACGATGCTGTCACAGAAAGCGAGAGTTTTGAAACAGAGTTACAATGTATTTATTATTAGTATTGTAGTTGGTAGTTATTAGTATTGTATAGCCCGAGATAGAAATTCATGTCGGCACAACTGTGTTGAACGAGAATTCCATCCTGCCGGAAATAGGAATTCAACGTGAATTAATCGGTTATGACTGTCGTTGATAGACAATCGAAGATGACTCCTATGTGGATAATGATAAAGATGTGGATATCTTCATAGTGTTCTTCCTCAGAGTGCATTACTGCATGACGACTATGTGTCATCTAGTTACGACGACGTACCATCTAGTGATGACGACTTGTTATCTAGTGATGTCAACGTTCCTAGTTTCATTGTATCACTCATGCATTTCAAAGCAAATCAAAGCGTAACGCAAGACTGAATACTCCAATTTACATCTTCCCCATTTCCGTTTCCCCACCCACGCAGAAAGAGTTAGTAATGAAATCAACAACTTTCATACACTGTATAACATGACGTGTATATATTAGTTTATTGGTGCAATATATCTTTCAACTGTCCAAAATGATTGGTCACTGTTAATGGGGGTTAAGGGGTTGGGGGCTCAACAATGACCGTTTTACACAATAAGACACCAAAGTTATTTTCTCGAGTCTTCTGTACTGCATCATAAACTTTCACCACGCAGTCAGTACTATAGTGTTTTGTGAGTGTGGTGGCCGTTATTCAACCCTATCATTTTGAGCGTCGACGTTTTGATAGAAGGGAGAATAAACCAAAAAAATCACTTATAGGCAGATCAGGGAATATTGATTGGTGTAATTGTGGGGAGTGCGTAATAACGTTGATTGACGAAACTAGTGTGTATTCACTGTGTTGCAGTGACAGTAAAGTAATAAGGGAACATCGGGGCAGTGCTGACTGTATCACAGAACATATTATTTTTTTAAAGTGTCGTGTTAAATCTTGATACACTGAAGACAGCAAATCACTTATTAGCTTTGCATGCGCCTGATAGCCAATTAGTAATTCTAAACGAATCATTTCATAATACATAATATCGCTACGTTGCTCACCAACAATTTGTTTACTGGATGAATTCGTGGTCAACATTTGGCAAAAAGAAAAGGAAGGTTATTGGGACACCCATCGTGTGTTGTGAACTGTATTCGCGCGAAAGGTACCCAGAATCAACAGGGTTCTACCCTTCTACGTTGGTTTTAAAGCAGCTGACGGTTACGAGCCTGAGTATTTTGAATAACTTCTTCATTGGTGAGTTAATTGAGTTTATTATTTTGTTATTATGGTTGTTATTTAGTATTACTATTATTGGGGTAGTGAGTCCGGCGAAAGCACGGGCTTGAGCCATGCACGCATGGTGTGTAGTTGGCTGCAGCCAGCGACCCGCGGCCGTCGAGACTAGGGAGCGGTGACGTAGGCACCCCCACCCCTCCAACTTTGAGGAGGGCTAGCTCTTGAACGGCTCGTGCGTTTGAGCTCGGGTTTTTACTAGGGTTATCGAAATCGTGTCAAAAATGTGTTTAATACATAAAAACGCGTTTTTGAAATTTACCCCACTTTAACTACAGCCCACCTTTAATTTAGGGTTAATTTGTATATGCATACAAATTAACAAGGTACAAGAAATCAGGGTAAACTAGCTGGTTATCCAGGAGAGTAGGGAACCAGGCGTGGAGAAATGTTTTCACCCTAGTTAGTAGGGGTAACAAAGGGTAGTGTCGCTTGCTACAGTGCGTTCCACCTAGAGATTGCAGTGCCATTCTTGCACGCAACTTTCTTACCCCGCCACGAGCTTCCCCCACCATCCGGCCGCTCGTGTGTTGCAGCGGTCGGTTGGAATTTCTACCTGACAAGATTTCCTCTATTGATAACGGCTTAACTCCAGTAGCACACTAAAAAAACAACAGATTCAAAATTTTGCTGCTTTTAATAATATATTTGGACTACTGAGTAAAAATAAACACGTTTCTATTTTTAAATCATCAAAATCGACCAAATACTTCTGAAGTGAGGAACACTCGCGCATTATTATTATTATTATTATTATTATTATTATTATTATTATTATTATTATTATTATTATTATTATTATTATTATTATTATTATAAGGTTTTTAAGTATAAGCCCGCTTTAAGGACATAGTTATTGATTCATAGCAATTGTCGTAAAAGTTTTCCCCGACTGGGGATCGATTATCATTGTTAGCATCGTTACCAAAATAAGACACGTTAAGTCCAAATATAATCACAAACGAGCTAAATTATTAAAAACAATATGTAAAGCATGCACTCACCCACACACTCCACAAATACACAAATACGTAAATAGAGTGTACAATCATATTGAAACTCATGCTCGTGGGCCGGTAGCCTGCTGTTGCACTTACAGACACACCCACATGTTGGTTTGTATATTGGTTAGTACACATAATTACAAGAGACAGTATAGAAAATTGTGTACCGGTGTATTTTCTATAGATGTTATGTATAGCGTTTAGTTTCATAATATCGTATTGGTTGGCAACGTTTCCGAAAACAAAAACATATTGAACAATAGGCATTGACAGGAGTAGAATGGTGATCAAGATGTCGGTGATGATTAAACTTTACAATAATATTGTACACATTGTATTATGAATAATATAATATATTATTCATCGAGATGTTCCTTCAAAACAACGAATCTTCGCAGTTCTTCAATCCAAAATCAAGAATTGAGCCTAATGATCAAAACAAAATTTCCAGATATTATTATTTCCAAGTGAATAGAATGGACGGGAAATCCGTCGTTTCACAGACGAGTCGGAAATCATAAAATCCATTTATCAACATTCAGTATTGTTCAGTCAGTTGACTTGTGATCATCTTACTGCTCAGCTATGGACGAGTCCCCTGACAAGTACACAGTGAAGAGATCGCGTGGTAAAACGTTGAAAAGTGCGGAAAGGAAGTTAGTGTTGAATGTTTACGCGAACGAACGTAAACGATTTCCAAATAAGAGTGTGAATGAAGCGGCGGAGTCGGCTGCGTTGCTTTGTGGGGTTTCGTCGCGGACGGTTTTGAATTGTAAAAATGAGTTTAACGCAAACGGTGGGCAGTTGGTCACACCAGGGAAGAAACGTCCACGAGCACCTGGCAACGAAAATACTCGTGTGGTTATTTATGAAGAGTTTGTCTTGAGTGCAATTCGTAATAAAGTCCATGGACTTTTTCGGAAGAATCTGCCTCCAACGGTGAATCGTGTGATGGAAGCCATCAACAGCGACGAAGACCTTCCAACTATCGGACGCACGACGGTATTCAGGCTAATGAAGGATCTTGGCTTTGAATACAAGAAAAGACAGCGTCGGTCGATCTTCATTGAACGCGACGACATACAGCTCTGGAGACGTCGATATTTGCGTGCCATTAAAGTTGCTCGGCGAGACGGACGGCTCGTGTATTACCTCGACGAGACCTGGGTAAACGCGGGCCACGTTCTGTCGTCAGGGTGGGGGGATTCTACAATTAAGAGCGCAAAACAGGCGTTTTTATCCGGGCATACGACAGGATTAAAAAATCCTCCAGGAAAAGGAAAGCGCCTCGTCATAGGCCACGTGGGAAGTGATCAGGGCTTCGTAGAGGGCGGAGAGCTCGTGTTCGCAGCCATGAAGTCAACAGGTGACTATCATGAAGAGATGGACGCAAACAAGTTTGAAAAGTGGATAGGAGAGCTTATACCAAAATTTCAACCTAACTCGGTGCTTGTAATAGATAATGCACCGTATCACACAAGAGTAGCGGAAAAAACTCCTGTACAGAGTTGGAAAAAAGCGGACATTCAGAACTGGCTGACATCTAAAGTAATCGCGTTCCAAGACAACATGACAAAAGTGGAATTAATGGCTCTGGTGAATGAAAACAAGCCAGCCTATAAAAAGTACGTCCCTGACGAAATGATGAAGGCCGCTGGGCACACCATCATTCGTTTACCTCCATACCATTGCGAGCTCAACCCTATTGAGATGGTATGGAGCCAGTTGAAACGATTCATTGCGAGCAACAACACGTCATTTAACATCAAGGACATAAAACAACTGGTGGGAGAAGGGTTCAATGATGTGACGCCGCAGCAATGGAGTAATTATGTCAGAAATGTCATAAAACGTGAAGACGAAATGTGGGAGCTCGACGGTATGACAGATGAAATTGTCGAACAAATGATAATCAACATCAACGATGACTCGGACTCCAGTGACGACGACGAGGACACAGAGGAACTCGCCAGACCCCTGGATTAACTCCATCAACACCCTCGGCCCTTTTTAGGGCCACAATTGATTATTTGAGCACCGGGTTGATGTATTTGAACAACACGAGGTTTAAATAATTAATTGTAAAACTAAATCACCGCCGACCTCTTGATCACAATTAAAATAGCAGATAGACCAATACAAGAATAATATACAAACCAACATGTGGGTGTGTCTGAAGTGCAACAGCAGGCTACTGGCCCACGAGCGTGAGTCTTAATATGATTGTACACTCTATTTACGCATTTGTGTATTTGTGGAGTGCGTGGGTGAGTGCATGCTTTACATATTGTTTTTAATAATTTATCAACTTAGCTTGTTTGTGATTATATTTGGGCTTTACGTGTCATATTTTGGTAACGACGCTGATAATGATAATGATAATACCTAATAATAATAAAAATAATTTTTATAATAATAATAATAATAATAATAATAATAATAATAATAATAATAATAATGAATATAAGGTTTTTAAGCATAAGCCCGCTTTAAGGACATAGTTATTGATTCATAGCAGTTGTAATAAAAGTTTGCCCCGACTGGGGTTCGAACCCAGAACCTCCGGCTTAACGTGCCCACATAGCTCTACCAATTGAGCAAACTTTTATTACAACTGCTATGAATCAATAATAATAATAATAATAATAATAATAATAATAATAATAATAATAATAATAATAATAATAATAAAAAATAATAACACAACAAAAGCAATTTATAATAAAGGTTTGTCTTGTGTCCTCGATACCTCAATTGGTAGAGATCTGGCACGTTCAGCCAGAGGTTCTGGGTTCGATCCCCAGTCGGGGAAAACTTTTACGACAATTGCTATGAATCAATAACTATGTCCTTCAAGCGGGCTTATGCTTAAAAACCTTATATTATTATATTATTATATATTATATTATAAACTATTACATAGCGTTATTCCTCGTAATGTCACTTGATATTGTTAGACATTGCTCAAAGAGGCAAATGTTCTTCACTTCAGAAGTATTTGGTCAATTTTGATGATTTAAAAATAGAAACGTGTTTATTTTTACTCAGTAGTCCAAATATATTATTAAAAGCAGCAAAATTTTGAATCTGTTGTTTTTTTAGTGTGCTACTGGAGTTAAGCCGTTATCAATAGGGGAAATCTTGTCAGGTATAAATTCCAACCGACCGCTGCATCACACGAGCGGCCGGATGGTGGGGGAAGCTCGTGGCGGGGTAAGAAAGTTGCGTGCAAGAATGGCACTGCAATCTCTAGGTGGAACGCACTGTAGCATGCAAGTCGAGTTTGAGGTGAAAACCCGAGCCAGCTACGTGTTTGTGGGCTCAGGAATGTGGCAAAGTAGGCCAACAGTGCTGTTTTCGCCGAGAATTCGTTGTTGAATTGCATAAATGGCAACATCGGATGTGCGAGTGCATGTAACGATCACGAGATTGTCGCATAAAGCGAAATCACCCTGACTGTCATGCAGATCAGTGCACGCTTGTCCAAAGGCCATTGGTAGAATTTGAACTCGCGGGCGTGCTAACCCAATCAGAGGGAGGATCTAGTCCTCTGAGCGGAAGGGTTGGAAGCAAGCAAGGACCCACCGAACGTTACCTCGTCCACTATTGCAAGATTCCTGGAAGAGACGAGTCGAACTTGTTAGCAGTGCAAATCGAGTTTTAGCAAGCATGGGAAATATCACTCGGGAAATCGAGGCAAGTTGGCCAGAATGTTCCAATATTAGGGCAGATCTAGTGCCGAGTTACTAGATATGTTTTCCATCGCTTAAATTACCGTTTTTTGTGATAGCTTAGTACTACAGGCTAGCCACATGGTCTAGACCAGTGACCATGCGCGAGTGATTTTTATAACAACCGCATTTATATGGTAAATTCTCACTCTAAACCATACAGGAGTGGCATGAAAATGCAACTTAAAGTACATAAATCATTTTATTAACCGATAGTCGCGCGTTTAGTAACTTTGGCATGACCAACCACGTGGTTCAACGAAAGGCATCGGCTACACCATCATCAAGGATCTTCAACTGAACAAGTAAGCTATATCTGTCCCAATTCACTATACGTCCCCCCATGTTTGTATGTGAAGCTGAGAACGTCGAGGTCTTCAGAGGGACCTAACGGAACCTAGCCTGGGTGTGTGATATCCGGTCCGCCACTGGAGCTTGACCCAGATATTGCATCGGCTACCGGCGAGCAGGCGCTAGGTGCGTCCGAGCCAACAATAGCCACCCACATCCCCGGCTACCTCCGTGCATCGCAGAGCAACGCTCTCAAGCCCCCCCCCCCCCCTCTTACCCGCTTCAAGAAGCCAGCACATTTTAGGGAAACAGACGATCTTACATATTATAATAAGTCATAATATTGTATTGTAGTAGGAATTTACATGTATACTTTTCTTTCACGTTGGATCCAACCTAAATTCAAAAACCTTGATGTCAGTAGTTAGTATTTCGAAATTGCTCAATAATAATGCAACTTATTTTTATTCAAATCTTTCATTGAGTCGGCATACGTATCCTAGTTTACTCTTGCTCACTCGTAATCTACTTCACAAGCCTTCAGCAAATATAGCAATATTTTCGTTGGATACTTTCATAGCTCGTAGTAACCAGCATCTAGGTGAACGAGCGGAACCTGCAGCTCTCTGGAGGGGACGCGGCTCAGCGCTAGCGAGCCAGGTCAGGTACCTCTTCTCCCCTCACCGGGAGAAGTTGTATTAAGTTATGTTCTCACCTTGTCACTGTACATGTTCATACTTGTCCGTGTAATTAGGGTAGGTCATTTTCACTTCAGTAGCAACGTAGGCAAGATTCAGTTGGGACGGTCCAAATACCATCAGAGGAACAATAGGGTGCGCAACGTGTATAAAACCCCGAGATTAAATAATTACACGATTACCATTTTGTCAACCTCGATAGGTTTGTCAGTTCCTATCCGCTACAACATACCCAGTGTAAATTAGTGTAGGGTTCGTAGTTTTCAAAATACAGTAGGCGGTAGGCCCTATTAAATTTTTCCACAATGAAGATTTATTTTTTGTGCATACTCAGAAAGGTGATGCCTCATAGTCATACATGATTGATCAAATTTTGGTACCGGTAACACACAATTTTTAAATGTCGATGAAAAATGACGTCTTTTTTGTGGACTTTGAGGACTCGCAGGAAAAAATCTGTGTGACAAAGAGCTCTACCTAGGTATTTACAAGAAATAATAAGTTATGTATAGTGTAAAGAGCTCTACCTAGGTATTTACAAGAAACAATAAGTTTTATTTAGTGTAAAGAGCTCTACCTAGGTATTTGCAAGAAATAATAAGTTATATTCTGTTGGCGGGCAAAAACAGAACAAGAAAGTTGTGATTTTCCTGCATGTAAAGCGAAAAGTACGTAGGTACCCAAGTCACTACCTCCTAGGAGAGTAGGTAGGTACTGCACGAGCGTCCGCACACAAGCCTCTTACGGTAAATAAATCAGCGACCAAAATATGTTTTAGGTAGCAAATGTTAAATGTAAATTGTAAACAAACTTAAAAAAAAGAAATGAATGAAGGCCATATCAGGTAGAATTGATGTAACCAATTTGTCACAGGACACATTAGACTAACTTAACATATCTGTAACTAACTAGGCAATTCAATTACTAATTAATTAGTGCAGAATGATGGAAGGCTAAATCATAATAATTAATAAAATAAGGTTAACTGGTAAACTCATTCTGATGTTATTGAAATTTAAAAAAAAAAATACCTAATACCAGTAGGCCTAGGCCAACTTATATTATTTGCCTTCCTGACTTTATTGTTGGGCATGCAGATGCGGTAGAATATTATTAGGCCTATTATTAAACGAGTGAGCGCAGCGAACGGAGTGATCTCCATTCAACTCAAACGGCGCTTATCGTTAGTCTGCGTGCGTGTGTATGTGTGTGTGTACGTTGAAAATCAGCCGAATCACTGAACAGATTGCGCTGAAATTTTAAACAGACATCCGGTACAAGTTTATTGAGAACTGCTAACAAACAAAATCAGCAAGATCCATTGCGATTTAAACCTACAAGAAATAATAAATTGAAAAATAGGCTTCCAATGTTTAGAAATTATTTTAACGACAATGGTTTAGATTTTGAAAAGATATTTTTTGTTTGTTATTCGCCTGGCCGTGAAATGCCGTGCCCATGCAAGGTCTGTCGAATGTTGCACATCAAGGTACCCCAAATTCCGCTCGTAGATTGAGTAAACCTTGCAATATTTTCACGTATTTCGTACTGGCTATGTTTACCATAGTTGGCCCTTTTTCCACAGATGATGGACTACACTGCGTTATATGCATTTCAAAACATGTTTAATTATTTTTGAAATACAATCAAGAAATTACAAAATCTTTCCCGACCAGGGGATTGAACCCACTTCTTCCATATTTCGGCTATAAGGGCGCCTTAGCCAACTAGACTAGGGAAACACCAAAGTCGTTGTTAGCGAGTGAGCGAGTCATGTGTTGAGTACCCGGGAACATTTGCATTTAAGTTTGATAATTGTATTCGTATAAATAATAGGGTATTTAAGTTTAGGCCATAGTTTAGGCCATAATGCTCCACTGTAGCCTATGATAGGCTAGGTGGGGAGGTCTAAGGTAGGGGAAAAAAAGGAATGTTACCGGGTACTCAACACATGGCTCACTCACTCGTCTAACAACGACTTTGGCGTTTCCCTAGTTATATTATTGCCCTATGATCATTGTTAACTTCCCGGTAGGGTACAACAAAACATCAGCAACGTCAATGTCCTACAATGACGCACCTGTACAGTTTGATAGTGTTGTTAATTTATTAGGTCTGTTCCTTGACAACCACTTAAATTGGAAAACCCATATTAAAAACTTACTTCCCAAATTAGCAAGTGCATGTTTTGCATTGAGAGGTCTTAGCAATCTAGTGAGCAAGGATGCCAACAAGGCCAGTTAAAGCAAAGTTTCTGCAACCTGGTGTTGGAAATTTGCGGGGTAAGACACTGTTATACTCGTGCGTTCATATGGCGTTTAGCAATCTCACGTGCCATTTAATCACATATTATGCAATTGTAAAATGGGTCAATATAATTACTACAAACAATATATCACCAACTGCGACCCATCATGACTTTAGTATTTACTTAGTTGTCTCTGTAGAGTAACTAAAACAGCTTTGATAAAACATAGAAATGTAGCTTATTATTGTACCAAAAATTGTGTTGATTTGCCGGTGATGTGCTAATTTATATTATAATTACCCATTCAAGGATTTGACTAATTGATTATGTTGCCGAATTAAGATATAATTAGTTAAAACATTGTTTAATTATTATTATTGCCATTAACTGGCTTGCAGAATACGGAACGTACACACGGCCTCAGAAATAAATCAAGGGGTCTCGTATCTACAATACCCAGCCTTTGATTTACTTTTGAAGCCGGGTGTACAAGACAAATGATATAAATCGTACATGATAACTAACGCAACTAACATTATTTATAACAACATTAACTGATAGATCTATCTAAATAAGACTCGACCGCTGCCCGAATTTGCCTAGTGAATCAAATTATTATTCAAAATATTGATATCTAATTTTCTTGTTATTTCCACAATATGTTGTGTGTGTTTCAAATTTCAAATGTTTTCACAATTGTTTACGGTAATATAAAAACAATCACAAACATTCAACATATTGTTTTTTAATACCTATCACTATCATCAATCATCATTAATGAATAATAATTGCTAATAATCATTATTGGAATAAAGGAATAACAAGAATAAGGTGCATCGTGCATAGAATTGCAAACATTGGTTAATTGCTTGATGGTTTATGACTGAGGTATAAGATAACATGGAAAAGCGGCATAATAAATGACTAAAAATAGTCTTATGTTATTGGAGGTAAATGTAAGCATTGCATAGGTATCAGATTGAAAAATCGTATTATAAAAATTGATAATACTGATATTTGCTCTAGTAATCGCCATTCACTTATTCAGTACTCGTTTTCAACAACTGGCAATGTCACGATTCACATCGCCCAATCCAATGAATCACATAATAATTTTTTTACTGTCTCATACATTGTTATAATAAATAAATATTAATATTAACAGATCTAGTCCTGAACAAATAAGCTCAACATTTTTTGATACTATGTTAACCAGCCTAAATACCTCACAAACTTGACAATCGTCCCGTAAGCTTTACACTGGAGATCACCTTATGACAGTGTCGACGCTGCTGCTACCTGCTTTGCTTTGAAACGCGAATACTTTGCCTATTTTCACTCCATAATGACCTATGGGTTCGCTATATGGGGGAATAGTACTGATGCAAAAAAATCTGTGAGCATAGTTGCAAAAGCAGGTTTCAGGGATAGTTGAAAACCTTTTTTTAAATGTCTAAAAATTCTTCCCATGCCCTGTGTCTACATATTTGAAGTTATCACTTTTGAACATAATAACCTTAACCTACTATTCATTCACCAAAAACTTGAATGTACACAACATTGTACTAGAAACAAAGGTCAGCTGAGAGTAGCCCAGTGTAACTTAACGAGAAGGCAAAAAGTTATGGCAGAAAGTGGGATAAAGATAAGATGTATAATAATCTTCATCAAAGCTTTATGGATATAAGTTACATAAAAAAGTTAAGATAACTCTAAAAAAAAATGCTGCTGTCACATTACTACTACTCAGTACAGCTGTATATGAATTCTATGATCATTGATCAACCCCTTATAATACAGGTGGGATAAGTCTGTTTTGTTTTTGTTTAACAAGTGTGTTTTGTCAGTTGTTAAACGTATCTTGTGTATTTTACTGATATGTTGTATTTTTATGACCTATTTTTATCTTCTATTATTTTGTTGGCAAGTGTGTGTCAGGTTGTTAAAGGCTGTGTATTTTATTGACTTATTATTATCATTGATGGTTCTGCTAAGTGCTAACGATTAAATCTACTCTTTGGTAGTAGATCAACAATTTGCTTGATAGTTTTGTTTTTAAACTCAGAATATCTAAACAATGCTAGACTGTGATAAATATGTGACTATAAATTTTATATTTTACTTTTGGGACTTGGGGAACACCACACTGTTCATTTCCTTTTGTGTGACTATACCTGTGCATAGGTTATAAGCCTTACATAACCAACTTAACATGACATTTTTTCCCATGATTTTTCCTTTCTCTGTTGAGTGACCAATATAATATTAACATGACAACTTGATTATTCTGTACATAATATAAATGTAACAAAGAATGTACAGAGGCTCAACAGTAAACTAAACGAAACTAATAATGGGTAGAACACGTGAATAATGCAAATGGAATAGTACTTACTTTCTGATGTCTTGTCACAGAAAATTGATTAGTTTGTAAAACTGCACCATCTCTTCTTACGTACGTTGTTGGTACAATTTTGACGTAGTACTGGAACATTGTGGCACCTAGAAAATTCAAAATATATAAAACCTACATGTTTGTTGAGTTTATCTTCCCACAAACATAGGCCTGATATTCTCGGCCACCTCTATCCGCACAAGGAATTTTGCTTATTTTGGTTCAGCTAAACGTTAAAAGATTATTTTATGGATTATCACCATGTAGGCTGTACGCAGAGGGAATACGCATTGCCAGGGTAACGATATCGTTCCCCTTGCAGAACGGAGGCTAGCCTAGGCCGAGGCCCTTTACATTTAGTCCCTTGGGCAGTAATTATGAACATTAGGTACCGTATTATGGTTGAATTTGAGAAAAAATGTAAAAACACCAATATCGTCATTACATGCAATTTCTGACCGGCGCCCAACAAACGGCGCTTTGCGCCACCTACCCAAACCCCCTAACCTAGGTACTTTTCCCAGAAAAAATAATTCTGTATCATGGCCGATTTATCCTAAAGTGGTGAACTAACCTCGCCACGGCGCTTTGCGGCATCCCCCCAAACCCCCTAACCTACTTTTCCCAGCAAAAATCCTGTACAATCATTGTGTACAGTGTTGCCAGAAAACCCCTGTGCAGCCAGCTTCTTGTAGCCTAGCCGCACAAGGATTTCTACGAAAAATCCTTTGGCGTATAGACACTCCCAATATTCTCCATAGGCCTACAAGGACAAGGATGTGAAAAAAATTCTAAAAATTCTAAGTACAAGGACAACCATTTGAATATGGATTGTACTATTGTCCAATATTTATTATCTATTGCATAATAAGTTAGTTATTAATTTGAATTTAATGTACTAATTCATAAGAATTGTTAGATGCTCATGACATCTACATATCTGTGACAATTCATTTGTGTACTCATTCATCATCACCATTCATTAGTACCGTAATATTATTACTAATTAGAATTAAGGCCAGGGGATTAAAATAATAGTAATTTTAAAAAAGCACTTTGAGCTTCCCGCGCCAAGACTACGCCTCCCACCGCCCTCTACGAGTTTCTATTTCTGGAACGTTCGCTAGATATAGTTGGCTGTGGTCCAACTCCAAAAATCAGCTGGTGGCCTATTTCATCATTTGTACTTTGAGGTTAGAAATAACATCAAATAATAGATCTACGTACACTGCAATTACAAAATAATAATCCTAAAGACAGACCAATGTAAGTTTACGCATAAATCTTTGAAGGCCTTGATGTGGTGTATGCCCTAAGTATATTTATTCATGTAGGCCTAGGTTCTAGCATAGGCCTAGGGAGCAATGTTTGGTCAGTGCATGACGACCTAGAAGCCCTAGGCTGCTGAGCCCTAGGCCTATTGGTAAAATGTACCGGTAACATTAAGTTGAAGGTAATACTGGTTCTTAGTCTGCACAGCTAGGCCTACATGCACTTTAATAAGCCTAGGCTTAGCTAGACACAAAATAAAACAGCTGATCTTGCCTTGGCAAAGGTTTCTTGTTGGTGTCTTGCTATGTTATTGTTTTAAACACACTTGTTGGAAGTTCAGTTCACTGTACAAATAATGAACTTGTATTCTATTTCTATTTTAAGTATTGATTTTTACAAGGTCAAGTTTGCAATAATATGAACAAACTTCTTTCAAAAGTTATTTTGTGGAAGCATTTTGACATTTTGTTAATTGGGCCTATAAATTATAGGATAGGCAGGGCATCTTTGTGCATAGGCCTACTAGGCCCTTGCCTATAGCAGGCTATTGTTTCGGAGGGCTTAGTGGTCGAGTCACCAGGAAGTAGGGCCCACACAATGAGGTAGGCCTAGGCCTACAATTTTTGACCGTGTGACCTTGGTAAAATTAGCTGAACATGCATGGGTCTACGAGTCTATGACAGGCAAGCAACTTGTTGTTTTAATACTAATTATATTATTATTTATTTCATATGATCAAGTACATTAGCACAATAGCCTATAAACTTCTCCAAAAAGAAAGTGTGAAATAAATACTGTTTTAATCTATTCTACTTTAAATTATACTGGCAGGTAGCGCCTATTATATAGGCCCCACAACAGTGGCGGCGCCAGACAACAATCAATGAGGGGGCAGAGTAGGGTTGCCATAATTTAAACTCAAGGCGGCGGGACAAATCTTTTAATAAAATATAGCACGGGGGGTTTGGGGGGCTCTCCTCAACTATAGCGCCGCAGGTGAAATTTTTAAAAACTATGTTTTAAGAGTGCATTTTGAGCATTTTAGATAAAAATGCTGGACTGAATGCAATAACAAAATATTGTAGTTTTTGTAGTGCAAAAAACAGAAAAATAACAAAAATGCATTGGAGTACGGTAGGGTTGCCAACCGGCCGGTTTTTGACCTACTTGGCCGGTTGCCGGTCAGTCCCTTCGACCGGCAATAGTGTTGCCGTTTTTTTTACGTAAATAACCCATTATACTAAAAATATTACTAAATATACACAAAAAACTAAAATAAATATTTAAAAACCATCCTAATCATCGTTTCTCAAATCCCAAATCCCACTTAATTAGTAAACATTGCTCTTCTCCACTTCCCCTTGACCTAACCCGCCAACCCCCTCACCAGACAGCGAACAAGGCAGTAGGCTGGCCAAAGACTGCCACACTGCACTGCAGTCTACTGTCAATGCCGTTCATACGGGAAGTTTGTGAACGAATCCGACGCTGAAATTGACTCTCCGCGAAAAAATAAAGTCCAACAAGACTCTCCTTGAAGCAGCAAGATCAACTGCTAAATACTCATTCACGATTAAGAAGTAAACTTGTTAATTGATCATAATTCCTTTAAATCTGTAAATGCTGTTTACGGAATATTAATTTACTGCTTTGAGAATCGTGATATGACAAATTGAAATTAAGACAAAAAAAAATTATTCGTGGTTTATTTGGAATTTATTATCTTAGGCCTAAATTACTTATGAATAAAAATATGCCAATTGCCTACTCGAATTATGAATACTCGGCATATCAGCGGATGTAATATTATAATCTACTAGGCCTATTATCTCAGTGACTTTTTTTTATTTTTGGTGGTTTTCCAGTTTTGACTGCACAAAAACTACATTGTTTTGGTATATCATCCAGCCCACCACTTTATTCTAAAACGCACCAAATGCAATCTAAAAAGCTGAATTTCAAAATTTTCCCCTGCGGCGCTATAGTTAGGGGGCTCTGCCCCCCAAACCCCCTGTGCTTAGTCCCTTTCCCTCGAATTTACATGGAAGGCCGGTTTTTCCCGTGGCCAGAGTTGGCAACCCTAGAGTACGGAAATGAGTCAGACACGGGTTTCGCGATGTAGGCCTACTCGGTACACCCCTACCTCCTTACCCCCTATCATCAACACTTACCAAAGTGCTGACGCACACGCCGCCCGTGGCCCACTTTGCACGTTTTGGACTGCATATATCTGATATTGTAAATTGGACTTTGACAATTTTTCTACAAAGCGGGACAATTGTGTCCCGCTGGGTGCATTCGCGGGACTTAAAATTGGATATCGGGACTGTCCCGCCGAAAGCGGGACGAATGGCATCCCTAGGGCAGAGGAGGGGCAAGGTAATAAAGTGGGGGGGAAATTAGTGGTGGGTAGCTGGGGTCGGGGGAGAAGCCCCAGCTGCCGGAGGCCCTTTAAAAAAATCAACATACTATAGCCTAGTCATTCCGTCATGTTTTTACTGAAAAATGGCAATTCAAGGGATTACCGTTTTGTTTATCATGAAGGATCAACACTTGGCAAAAAAAACACAAATTCACACACACTCACACACACACAGTTTGTTTAGGGTTACCATACGTCCGGTTAAACCCGGACATGTCCTCTTTTTCGTATGCTGTTTATGCGTCCGGGCGGCTTTTTCATAAAAGCGTGAAATGTCCGGGTTTTTGTATAATTACGGGCGCGGCTACATTTATCACGAAAATCAGACTATACGTACACTATTCGATGACGCATTGACGCGGCACGGCACGGCAGTCGGCTCGGCGCGGCATGGTTAACGTAGTCGGCGGTCAGATACGTGCATGCAAGACATCTCCGTTCGGGTGGCAGTACAGCCTTGGCCTTGTTCCGTTATTGCCGTGACCGTGAGGCCGGTCGGCAGTCGGCTGTTGCAGTGACAGTGTCAAGTTTCGCGCTATGTCTAAGGGTAAATGTTTTGTTCAAAGCAAACTAAGTGATGCCACTTTTTGTAAATCATTATCCAGTGAGCAGTGGTTAGCTTACTTCAAGCAAAATTTAAATGTAGAGTGTTACTCTCAACTACTTAAAATTGCACACTTTTTCTTTGCCATTCCAAGCCATAATGCTGGCGTGGAACGATTGTTCTCGCTTGTAAACGCACAATGGAGCAAGGAAAGAAATCGTTTAAGCGTAGAATCAGTAAAGGGCATTGTAACTACCCAATACAATTACAAAGATATCACATGCGCAGATTTTCACACATACTTGTTAAGCAAGCCACACCTTCTCAGACAAATAGCTTCGTCAGAGAAATATAACAAGGTAGCCACCAGCGGACCTACTAATGAAGATGCACGTGAAGAGATGGCTGAAAGTGATTGCAGTGTCACTGATTATGAATCAGATGTATAAAAAAATCAACCTTGGCTAATTGGGGTTCGAAATGTAATTTTTGTGTATAATCTAGCGATTTGATGTAAACAGTAATAAATAATGACAATAAAAAGTATAATGCAAATTAGATATGTGATTTATTAGCTAAAAACAATTTGCTAAAAACAATGTCCTCTTTTTTGCACCAGCACTTATGGCAACCCTAAGTTTGTTATATTTAATTTGTGATTTGATGATTTAATTTTAGTAATGTTACACGACGTGCAGCAGGCAAGCCATTTTTAGGGGGCGTAAGTGCCCCCCAGGCCCCCCCCATAGCGCTGTCACTGCCCCACAATCTAAGTTGGGCTAAAACATTTCCAATTTAATCATTGACACTTTTAACTCTGTTACAGAAGTACACTCCCACAACATGCCTGTTCCTGTTGGTGGCGGCTTCCAAACCGGCCCAAGCTGTTTTGATCGAATGAAAATGGGTTTCACAATTGGTTTTTGTGTTGGCCTAGCTTCTGGAGCTCTATTTGGAGGTTTCTCTGCATTGAGGTATGTAGGGCTATGCCTACTTTACTTACTCAGCCCATAGTAGGCTAACAGGCCTAGGCAATATATGTACCTCGTTAACTAGCCTTCCTATTACCGGCCAGGCAACTGACATTGAAGCCAGGGGTTACCTACACATACCAAAACACAACTCCAAAATTTGATATAACATTAGGGCCTATGACAGCAAGTTGTTAGTTGTTTGCAGGGCCGACTTTATGCGTACCAGACCAGGCTTTATGCAAAATGCACGACTTTAGTAAAATTAAACAAATTTAGCTGTCACTAACTCCACATTAATAAATAAGTAAATACAAAAAGAGCCGATCCACTAAATTATAGGGTTAATAACGATCAATACAATTATTTCCCGAAACAATCGATACCTAATCGATTCAGTTTTCTCGAATCGACTATCAATAAATCAATAATAGAATAGCTCGCCCTAGAGAAATTTTGTTATTAACCACTCACTCTATTATTATTTCCTGTCAAGTCCGTCCACTGCGAGATCTACAACATGCGTAAGGCGCAAAGTCCGAAGCGCAACGCATCGCCCCTGGCCTTTTGCAGTGTAGGAAACTTGCATAGTGTGCGTGTGTTGCCAGGCAACTTCACTCGCTCCGCCTGCAGGCGCCGATATTGTAGTATGCCACTCAAGGTCAACGCAAGCATCTATCGAGATGCATTCCTCCCCACCCCACAACTTTGACGTCTTCCTGTAGTATTCCTAATATTGCTCTCACATTTAACTTAAGCCTACACTGTTTAGTTCCAGACTAAATATTAGCCGTCAGTCATAATATGTATTGGACTACTCTTATTAATGAGGAATACCTACAACTTGTACTTGTAAAATGTGTGTGAAAAGGTTGGTTCAGGATAGTGATTCTTTCCCATGCACAGCATGCACAAAATTACTTAACTATGCTTTTGTACACTATGCATGGAGAGAGTTAAGAGAGGGTAGGCCTACCAACAGTTCACCTGAAGTGGGGTAGGTAGGCCGCGATAGATCTGTGTGTCTTTGTGTTATGCCATGCGTGCTTCAGGCAAGCTATTGGTACGTACCCTATTCAGATTCTTATAATCACTAGCTTCTAAAATGTTAGTGTGATTAACGCATGTTTTGGTTTGGACTTAACAAATTTCTATGATTCCTTTCTATGACATTTCTTCGTCAACAACATGGATGTTGCCGTAGACCTAAGTGACGCGTTGATTACCTTGTTTTAGGTACGGACTCCGCGGGCGAGAGCTTGTAAACACAGTCGGGAAAACGATGATTCAAGGTGGCGGAACGTTTGGTACTTTTATGGCAATAGGAACTGGAATTAGATGCTAACAGTCCACTTACGTTATGTTATATTATTGCAGTGTAGTTATGCCAACAACTGCCATGCAATATTGACTTATGCTTCTTAGTTTTTGCATTTTCTTATGTTGAACTTAAAATTATCATGAACATGTTATTTCTAGATATTTTGTTAAGAATAAACTGGTATTGGTCTGTGAAACTCTTTTTTTGAGATCACATGTTGAAAAAATGTTTTTTTATTCATATATATTGTATAGGTACTCTCATTACACCTAGGCCCTACTACATAGTACAATAAACAACTTAACAATAGACCTACCTTCGTCCGTTTATTACTTCCGTTCCATCACTAGGATTCGTCTTCCCAGGTATATTTGTTCTGAATGATAAAATAGACCTACCTTCGTGCATTATTACTTCCGTTCCGTTCCACTTCCGTCAATAGGATTCGTCTTCCCAGGTATATTTGTTCCGAATGATAAATGCCTTATTCGATGAGATGTGTTGAAAGATGACGATGAAAACGGTTGCACATCGTGAACTGGAATCACATTCAGACTCTTTTTACGTCTCACAAATATAATTTTACAGTATCAAGAGGAGTCACGGAAGCTAGCGCGGAGACGATTTTAAGCGCTCAGCTTTCTGCTTTTTTGGGGTAAAAGGTTAAACTTACATCGTTATTGTAATTCACGCAACATTGATAAAAAATCTATATCTACAAGATCCAGTATGTGCATCTCTCAATTAATTCATTTGATTTTGAATAAAAAATTAGTAAAATCTCCGTAATTTGCACATTAAAATTAGAACTTTGGGAATTTATTCCACTTGTACAATTTGTTATGTCAATTTCATAATAGATCTTGACGTTTAAATCAATATGGACGCGCAGGTTTAATTTTGATAATAATTCAATAGGAATTTTCATGACTTGAAATCCATGTTTTGGAATTTTTTTTTTACTTTCTGGAGTTATGTCTTGAAAAGATTCTTAAGGCTAATTCTGTGCAACCAAGTGTTGTCAATATAAAAGTTATTGTAATTAACATTCTTGCATAATTTGGTATTACTAACCGAACCGTTTAGCTGCAATCATCAACACCCGAGTGCGTGCATTTTAGTTACGTCAACCTCGGTGACTCCTTTAATAAGTAGGTATAATTCAATAATACAAGTTGTGTTTGAAGGGAAACTTCATCTTATTTCGACCAAAATGTTATTTTATTTCATAGACGTGTTTTTATAACAGTGGTTTCCATTGAGACTGGGCTATGACATGCCATTCCATTACCTATATGTATATATATATATCAGGTTAATGTCATCTCAAAAATGTTGTGAATTGTGCACACAGTTTGAATTTTGTAAATTAGGCCTAGTTGTCCTAAAACGCTGTTAATAGGCAGGCTAATGTGTGCTCAAAGAAAATGGTAAATTAATAAATTATTTATTTATTTATTCAAAATTGGAAAAGCAAGGTTGAGATGGTATGGACATGTCAGAAGAATGGGAGAAGGAAAAATTCCAAGGACAGAATTTGAAAGTGGGGACAAAGTTAAAAGACGAGTCGGTAGACCAAGAGAGAAGTGGAAAGATCAAATAAGAAATGATATAGAGGACAGAGGTGACAAGTGGGAAAAAGTAGAAGCAAGGAACTGTAGGAAGACAGAAGTGGATGGCGTGAGCTGGTAGGAAGAAGTGCGAGTGAACTTGAAGAGGACATGACAGGCCTGGCAAGCCGATGTTTACAACTCATATAGGGCCCTAGAAAACTGGTGGTTATAGCCACCCCCTGACCTTACTTAAGATGGAAACAAGGAGTCAGATAGATATATATTATTATTAAAAATCCAAACAATTTTTTCAATTTTTTCTCACTCCCCCTCCATCATAATTAGCCTACAAGTGTTCTGAAACAAAATTTGAGCAAATAAATCCATTTTTCTGAGGAATTGTAGGGCTGTAAAAGAAGGGAGAAGAGTCTGGGGAGGCCAAGGAAGAGATGGAAGGAAACCATAGCAAGCAACTTCCAAACAAGAGGAGAGAGCTGGAGGAAAATGGAAGAGATAGAATAATTGAGGGAGGATAGAAAGAAATTAAGAAAATTGGTTGCAAAACTCAAGCTGACCCATGAAATGGCAATGGATGATGATGGTGGTGGTCCAGTAAATTAATTATTGGTGCAAGAAATTTTGTTCATCTAGGTAAAATGATACTAAAAAACATTTTGTGTATGTATGGAATCCCATCCCAAATGTTTTAAAAGGGGAAATAGTTGAGGGGGGGGGGGGTAAGCTATCCTCGGGGATAAGAACACTTGGCTTCCTTATGGCACTGTTTATTGGTTTGGCTAATATGCCCATAAAGAGAAATTTTTGACGGTACTTGGGGAAACATAATATAGGAAGCTTCAACCACACTGGTACAATCAGGAATCAATAAATTTAACTAGGAAGCTTCGCAAACGCTTTTTTTTTGTCGCGTTGATGGATGAGCTCTTTTGTAAGTTTCTAGTTTGAGTGGGATCTCTTCACTTATCAAGTGCTTTTTGAACGCATTGTAGGTGATTGTTGTCAAGTTTCTATTGTTACTTAATTCTTAATTGAAATACCTCAAAAAACTTAATTTAAAACCTTTATTTATATGGTTACTGGATAATTTGTTTTAACTTTTTCTTTCAAAAAGCAATACATCACCATTACCTTAATGTCCATGTGAAATATGAACGTTGTAGCCCCACCCGTTTGGTCAGAATCGGCCCAAATGTCACGAAAATATTGCACTCAAAATAGTAAAAGTACGATATTCATGAGAAATATTTCTTCGATTGTACCCAAAAACGTGGCAAGTCTTTAGAGAAAACAAAGGACCCCTCCAATTTTCGTCAGGATCGCATATGCCGTTTGCCCGGTAGCGTGCGAACAAACAGACAGAAAAACTAACAAAAAACAAAACACCCGAGCTATTTTTCTTGGGGTAACGTAAGTGGAAAAAAAAAACAAAAATACAGAAAGTCAAATTGAAGTCTTTGCTTCCCTCATCCAATAATTTTAAACTGGAACTTACCATGTACATGATTGATAGAGAAACTCTGGCCTGGTGCTATGTGAAAGCTTCCTCCAACCTAGAATTGAGAAGTAATTCAACAAGGGCTTCTAAAAACTGAAGTATAGGCTAGTCTAGTCTTGATACGTACAAAACTAACATTTAAATTCAGTACGGCCTATGCAAGGTAAATACTTTAAATACTTGTGACAATAAGCTTATAGCTTGTCAAGTTTGGCTTTGGGCCGTGGTGGGCAAAGATTGCAATTTTCACATGGCTACGATAGGCGGATAGGAAGAAATCACGTATTTTTCATCGCCAACACTAAAATTTTAAAATGAGTACAACTCAAAATGTCAATATAATATATAATATTATTCTTCCAGTAACATACTTTTTATCAGCCACGAAACGGTGGGTCTATTTCTAAAGCATTGAAAGTGGCCAGCTGGCATAGCCCTTAGACCTGCTTTTACATGGTTCCAGCTTTTAATTGTTTGTTTTTTTAAACAAAGAATGCATGCATGAAATATGATAGGCCTATTTTATTTTAGAATATTAGGGCTATGCGTATATTCTACTGTAGAGTATGTGATATAGATTGAATATTCTACATATTATTCTACAATTTGTATAAAAAAAAAATTTCATTTACAGTTAATTTATGATCTGAGGAAGATTTTTTATTTTTTTATTAACATAGTAGCCTAACTCGTTGTTTTCTTTGACAAATTTGAAGCCTTCTATCACTCGGTCACTCCACCTGTAATGCTGTGGCTTATCTGCCATTTTGAAAACTGAGGAGAAAATTAGTCGATTTCGTCGGGGCCTACAGAGTTGACTTGGTCGCTTTGGTTTACTGTCCCCCACTGAAAATCAGTTATAGGCCTATGACTGAGTGGGTAAACTCTAATTTATATGAATTTATTTATTTTGTTTAAGTCGAGCAAACTTCCTGATTGGTTATGGGATTTATGGCTTGATAACCACTGATTGGCTAAATATTCTTTATGGTAGAAAATTTGAATTATTTGTAATCATTGCTAACATTCAATAGGCCTAGTTGGCCTTTGCACTCATATCATTGGCTCATGCAACTCAAATTATGCAACTTAAAATTGTATTATTAATTACAATTAGTATTAAGGTAGGGGCCTAGGCCTTTTATTTTTATTTTTATTATTTTTATTATTATTTTCACTTTAGGGGCTCATACAAATTAAATTATTTCTTTACAAGAAATCACCCAATTAAAGTATAAAAATAATAGGTAAGTAAGCCTAGCAGAGGTGTGAAGGATGTAGGCCTATGCTCCAAACTTAATTTCTGTTTTTAACTTTTTTCTTGCACATTATATAAACAACAGAACAAATAAATTAATACTTTACATATTCTACATATTCTACACTATTTTCAATGCGTAAGTAGAAAAATAATATTCTACGTGTAATGACCCAACCCTGCCAATCACACAATCCAAATACTGATCGCTGATTGGCCACTTTTTCCTTTCGAATGATGCCATCATCGGCAAGGTTAGTTTGGAACTACTACGTAGTACGTATGCATACGAAAGAAAAGCACAGGTTGCCTCTAACTTACCCGGTTGACTTCCATGTAACCGTATATTTGACACGCCTCCAGGAATGCTGATTTTAGCTTTTCAGAATAGTGTTCTGATTTGCACTGCACAATACTTTCCAAGTCGAGGGGAAACGCCCACTTTTTATTTCTGTATGCCTCCTTGACTTGCTCGCAAGTGTTGCAGCAACTAGAAAGAAAATGTGTATTTTACATTGGAGAGTGGGGAGAGGAAAAAGAAATGCCACAAGAATTTTCAGAAGGACAAAACGCATTGTGTATTAAAGTCACAGAAAACTTTATATTTTTCAGTCTTCATCAGCAGGTATGAAAATGGTTGTTTTTCTAAACCTGTCAACTCTCTTCTAATCCAAACCAATAAATAAAAGTAGGTAGGTAGCACATATTTTTATTTAATTTATTATTAATAATCATCACATAAACAGCCTACGAGGCCACCGAATTGAGACGCGAGTCAGGATTTTCTTCTAGTGTAGGAGGGTAATGCATGCAACTATGCACTAAGGTGAATCTGTTGACCTTACTTAAGTTGTTGTTAAAAAACTCTTAATTAAACTACCTAAGTAACGGTTATAATAATTTATTGTATTTTACCTGCCCAGAGGGCAGGAAGGCTAATGCAGGGCAAGTGTGCCCTCTGTAGCCTAACACAGTGATAACAGAGTTACAAATTAAACATTACATGAAAACAACAAGAGAACATGACATTTATAAAGTTAGACAAATTGAAAGGCAAAAGGCGGATAGGGGTACTTGAATCGCGGTAGAGGTCTGAAGACTCGAGGACGCGAAACGAGGTCGTGAAGCTCATTCCTGCCGCCTGCTTGAAGACGTTGCACGTAAGCCCCTGCGAGGGTGTCGAGTCGAGCGCTGATACCACCGACGCCGGTTTGGGCATACACGTCTTCATTCCGCGTCATCGGAGGAAGCCGCGCGATGCGGCGAAGGATTCTTCGCTCCAGCGAGAAGTATTGCTGGAGACATCCTCCAAAGACGGGTGTCAGCGCCGGGGCCGCGTATTCAAAGAGGGGACGGATGAAAGTTTTATAAGTGTGCCGTAGAGTGCGGAAACTGCATCCAGAAAGTCGCCCACTAAGCATCACGAGTAAATTTAGTCTCGACCGCGCACGGTTGATGACGTCACGGCAATGAGCACCCCAGTTCAGAATGTCTGTAAAGGTTACTCCAAGGTACTTGGCAGACCGACTAGGGTACACCGTAGCGCCCCAAAGTGAGATGGACTGACGGAGTGGTCGTTGAGACATTTTCTGCGTTTTGTGCCGGTGGTGAAAAAGGATAAGCTGTGTCTTTAAGGCGTTCGGCAATACACGCCAACGACGCATCCAAGCTTCCAGAGCTTTAATTTGGCGCTGTAGACGTCGGAAGACTTCTCTCGCTGTGCGCCCTTTGCACCAGTAGGCTGTGTCGTCTGCATAGAGGGCTAAGGCAAGGTAACGGGACAAGGGAGGAGGAATATCGTGGCAGTAGATCAGGTAGAGAAGAGGTGAGAGGCAGGAACCTTGAGGCACGCCAGAAAGAGGGGTAACGAGTGGGATACTTGATCGTTAACACGCACACAAGCGAGACGTCCCGTGAGAAAAGCTCGGATGAAGCGCACCATTACAAAAGGGACTCTTAGTTGCAGCAGCTTGTAACAGAGCCCGTCATGCCAAACCTTGTCAAAGGCGCGTGATATGTCCAGAAAAATAGCTAGCACACACTGGCCATCGTTTAGCGCCCCTGAAACCTGACTATATAGTTTCAAATTATCAATATGTTGTTATGTAGCAATAAGTACCTACCGTACATTCAATTTTTACGAAAACTTTGATTTAAATATATGCAGGCAGAGCTAGTATAGCACTTTGACTGTGCTATAGCCAAGCTTGCAATTGTAGCGTTGTTAATGACACTTTGCACGGCTTTTATAGCACTTGCAACGAATCTAGAATCCTAGCAATGAAGGATGTAGGCCTAGCCCTATTTCTTTTACTTTTCTGCACATTATATAAACACAACAATAATATACATTCTAATATTTCATATTCACTAATATTCTACATATTCTCACTATTCTATGGTAGTAGAAAAATATATTTACGTGTAATGACCAACCTGCCAATCACACAATCAATACTGATCGCTGATTGGCCACTTTTCCTTTCGAATGATGCCATCATCGCAAGGTTAGTTTGGAACTTACGTAGTACGTATGCATACGAAAGAAAGCACAGGTTGCCTCTAACTACCGGTTGACTCCATGTAACCGTATATTTGACACGCCTCCAGGAATGCTGATTTAGCTTTTCAGATAGTGTTCTGATTTGACTGCACAATACTTTCCAAGTCGAGGGGAAACGCCCACTTTTTATTTCTGTATGCCTCCTTGACTTGCTCGCAAGTGTTGCAGCAACTAGGAAGAAAATGTGTATTTTTACATGGAGTGGGGAGAGGCAAAAGAAATGCCACAAGAATTTTCAGAAGGACAAAATGCTTGTGTATTAAGTCACAGAAACTATATTTTCAGTCTTCATCAGCAGGTATGAAAATGGTTGTTTTTCTAAACCAGTCAACTCTCTTTATAATCCAAACCAATAAATAAAAGTAGGTAGGTAGCACTAGTTATTTAATTTATTATTATAATCATCACATAAAAGCTAGAGCCACCGAAGTGATGAGCGCGAGTCAGGATTCTTCTAGTGTAGGAGGGTAATGCATGCACTATGCACAAAGGTGAATCTGTTGACCTTACTTAAGTTGTTGTTAAAAAACTCTTAATTAAACTACCTAAGTAACGGTTATAGACTATATAGTTTCAAATTATCAATATGTTGTTATGTAGCAATAAGTACCTACCGGTACATTCAATTTTTACGAAAACTTTGATTTTAAAATAATATGCAGGCAAGAGCTAGTATAGCACATTTGACTGTGCTATAGCCAAGAGCTTGCAATTTGTAGTATTGTTTCCTTTCGTTTTCGAATCCCAGTCACAATTAGTAGGGCAGCCTCTCTCGTTGCCACGGGTCTTGGTTCAAATCCAGGGTAAGACATGGTTCTTTTGTCGCCCAAGCACCAGAGTCTAGGAGGGAAGCCCCCTCACTGGTTGTGCTGTGTTGTGACTTTCCATCCTTCCTATCTCTAACCCTTTCTCTTAGAATGAATGAAGAGGCACCCTTGCCCAGCAACAGCAGGAGGGGCAGCTTTTCTCTTGTTGCCAAGGGTCCTGGTTCGAATCCAGGGTAAGTCATAGGAATTTCTTGTCTCCCGAGCACCAGAGTTGGGAGGGAAGCCCTCTTACTGTTTGTGCTGACTGTGTGCCCCAGTATGAATGGTGTGTGAAGTAACCTTGCTGATGATGACAACATGCATGCAGAATTTACTTCTTGCGTGGCCCTACCACAGGTTTTGTTATGTGTTGTGAGTTTTGTTTGCATGTAGCTAGCTGATTTTTAGTGGCCACCATCCGCCTGATGAGTCCCAGAAGGACGAAACGCGTCGTGGATTAAGGTAACAAACAACTTTAAATTAGCTGCAGTTGTCATCAGCAGGTGAAAAGTTTTGTCGCCCCCAGCCCTTCAGGCTGGGTTTTATGTTCTCTATGCTTTCCCAACCTGTCAACCCTTCTCCAATCTATACTAATATACAATTATTAAATTAAATTGCTTTAATTATGTTGTTAGTACCTTAACTCCTCTGTTTCTGCTCCATAGCAGCTTCCACACTTGTTTTCTGCAGTTTTGTTTTGTTCTGCCTGTAGAAGAAACATCAACCAATTAATATTGCTCTAGGGGAATCCCTAACAAATTGAAAACATTTTGTTGAAAATGATTAGCCTAGCCTAGATAGTGTGACCTTGAGCGTTGCCAGCACGCTGATGATACCCGAGGTTTTCATTTGAGCATGATAGGCCTATGCCTAATGGTCCGAAAGTCAAATCCACCGCATTCTGAATGTATTTATCTATTGAAGTTATTTGACGTGACAACAAAAGAAAATTACCGTTATAGTACCTGTTTCGGCTGAGCAAGCCCTCGAATTAACAAATGTAAGACACTCTATTACCGCGATATGCTAGGGTCTATAATTTTCACCTATATTTACTTTTGTGACAGCCATAAAGAAACAAAACAGATGACAGCTACTCAAATTTGGCGGGTGTCGGCCATGTTTTTGCTCAACGTGGTCCGAAACTTTGCCTTGCCCGTAATGCCATGGCTGCTGAAACCAAAGCCTCTTCAATAACTTTCTAACTGTAGCCTGTGTAAGGTGTTCATTTGTCAACTCTTTCCTGTGTATTTGTAGGTAATTGAAACTTGGCTATTAAATAATATTTACAATCCAAACAATTGGGGTGGATTTTTTCAAGTTGCCTAATGAGCAGGTCTGAGAATCCTAGAATGTCAGTGTTGGCCCTCTCACTGGACCTTTACATACATTTACTCACAGCCCAGATGTTGAATTGCAACATTACAACAGGTAGCACCCATGCTCATGGGTAAGTGCAAGCACAGTATACCAATAATATACAGTAGCAAAACACGCTGTCAAACGTCACGCGCGCCCCTAGCGAAAGAAAGAATCAACTAACAATGACTGGCCACAGCAGAGTCGATAAAATTGCCCATTGCCTAACGGGGAAACTTCTTTATCGACTCTGCTGTGGCCAGTCGTCCTTAGTTGAGTCGTACTTTCGCTAGGTCGCGCTAGTTGCGTGGCGGTACGCGCAGCCGACAACGACAGCAAATCATCCTGCAGGCAGTGCATTGAAGTTTCGCTACTGTAAGAGATTGTTATACTGTGGTGCAAGTCAGTCTCAAACTTTCAGGACATCAAATAAAAATTATGTTATATCAGTTTGATTCACCTCAAGGAATTTAAATTTAAAACATTTTTTGGAAGACAATCTTAACTAGTTTAGGCCTAGATTTGTAATTTATAGTTTTATTAGTACTTTTATTACTTATTTTTTTATAAGTAATTTTTGTATGGCCTATTACTCACTTTATTTCTTAATGTGGATTCTCCAATATCTGCAACAATAAAAAATTATAGTTGGTCACCCATGGATAGAAATTAAAAATATCATCATCTAATTAAAATATATTGCAAATTTTATAGTAAGGTATCATTGCGTATAATCATTTAGAAAGAGCATTCTGCATTGTGAATAAATTGTGTAATTGAAATTTCATCAAGCATAGAATTGCCAACGGTTTCTACTAGCACTAGGCCTATGTTATCAGCACGTTATCAATAATAACCAATGATTTTTTTATGCGAACCTGGCTATTAACCTTGAGCTTCGTTGAGAGAAGTAAGCCTACTGTAAACACTGACATAGGTATACCGGTAGTACTAAGCTCCATGGCACAACGGGCATTTGGAGGGTTCAAAGAATCTACATGATATATTCCCCAACAGTCAGACCTAGAGAAGTTAAGTGGACGGACCTATCCCCAAACAAAATTGTCTCAAAACTGTCAGCCCAACATGCCCAGCGGGAAATATGAAGGACACCGCGAACGGGGATTGTTAATATTCAATACTTTAATTAAATTATAATTGTTGTAACAGTGTAAATGTTTCTTGTCTGGACATTGAACATGCACAAGCGACATTTTACATTGCACCCAAGTCTAGCACAATACAATAGGCTACCACAGATAGAATGCAACGTCAAGCCTACAGTTACTTTATTTTTTAAGACAGCAAATATATATCTTGACCCCTTTTCAACATTAAATCGGATTGGGGGGAGCAGTATCACACTATCCCGTTTCTTGCGCTAACAGCTTCGTTGTCGGCTAGCCAGGCCTGATAGATAAATAAATAAATAAATAAATAAATAAGCCTTCATTTGTATTTGATTTTGGACTCTACTTCAATTAAGTGGCTGCACACCAGTCTTGTCACGGACACCATCGATAAGAGAACAGTTGCCAAACAACCCTCATTATTGCGCTGGTTGGCCACAATTCACTAGCGGATGACACCTACATCACGAGTCTAGTTCTGAACCAGATATTTTTTTCTATTTTTATGTCTTTATTATTAGTTTTTTACTGGGTGTGCACTTTGTTACTAGAACGGCTTCAATGTCGCCATTTACCCAACAGAGCTATATTAGGCTATATCATATCAATTTTAGATCATTTTGATGGATTAAAATCCACCAGTACCACATAAATTTTTAAATGTCTACCCGTACATCTAAGCAGAAATTGAACCCGGGACCTCGGCTGCATTGGAAACTGGGACATTTAACTGCACTGGACTTACGAGACTCACTAACTGGACGCTAATGTTAATTTAATTAATAATTAATAAGTTAATTTTAAGTTTGGGAGTTTAGTTTACAAACTTAGCCTATCTTTTTGATGGGACCATCTATATGGATGACAAATTTACTGAATAAGCCATGCGACGCTGTATAATATTTCTCAATTCCATTAATCAAGAAACACTCCCAGGTGTAAACTTTGAGAAGGAACTTTTTAAAAGAACGAGTTCCATTTTCCTGGAACTTTTTAATGAACTTGATCCCTTTCATGGTTGAGGAACTTTTAAGTGATCAAATTCATTATTTTCAAGGAACTTTTTAGAAAGTTCTTTAAAACGTTCCAATTACAATTAAGTAGCCAATTTTGTACTTAAAACCACTTTTCAGTATTCCTTAGCAAACAACTTAGCCATTATGTACACGTATCATTAATAATTTTCATATCATATGTATCATCATGATTCATGACCCTACCGCTCACCGTGCTCTTTGACAGCCGTACGCAATACGCATGCTTGCAAGTTGCACGTCAGTCACTCTGCAGTCGCATTAAACAAACTAAAAAGTAAAAGGGAACTTTTTAAAGGAACTTTAGTTTGATTTTATGAGGAACTTGAACTTTTTAGAGGTAAGGGTGTAAAAAGGAACTTGAATTTTATAAAAGTTCTTTCTTTTAATTGACAAACTGAATCTTTTAAAAGTTTCTTTTCAAAAGAAACTTCCCCAAATATGGGTGTAATTGATTATTACATATTTTATAGGGCAATCAATCCGGAAATTTTAAAATACATCTCAGTCGGATATTGAACCCTCGCTCATACCTGCGTTAGGTAATAGCATAAATAACGTTAAGTAGGTCAGTTCAAATTTCAAAGGCAGCAGAATCAATGCAGTACTGTTCCAATCAGTTTACCAACAATCCAGAAGATATTAAGTTAACCATCTCGGCAGTTTAGGGACCGACCGGCAATCGGGAGACCTGGGTTCGATTTACGGCTGATGGATTACGTATTTAATTTCTGGGTTGTTTTCTACATAACCGTATAATATTATTATCAGAGGTGAGGTAACTCAACGTCAGCCACACAGCCTTTGATCCAGGGCATTGAATATTCAAACAATATTATTATCATTTTGGTTGGGTTCAAGGTTCAACCAAGATAAAAGAAATACTATATGTAATTTATATGTCTATATCTTTTGACAGGGAGAAATTGAATAATGCTTATTGAACAAATGGAGTCAACAAAGTTCTTACCTACTCTTAAGGCTATATATATAGATGAGTGCTTATCGTGAGACATCCACACTGTTTAGTTAGCAAATAAACTAAGCTCTTTATAAATAATGTACAGTATTGTACTACGTAAACACATCACATAAATGCTAGCCGACAGGAATTTTCTATGGACATGGAACTCTCATTTGAGCTATGGTTAATAATATGGGGCAATTCATCTAAAAACAATTTTCATCAAATCTATGTCTACCAGTAAGAAGGTGGAATTGAGAAAAGTGATTCATGTCGAGAACATTTAAAAACATTGTACATTCGTACACTTAAATACATTGCAAAAGCATGTGTAAGCCAATAGCCTACTATTTCTAATAAAACAAAGATTTTTTTTAAACCACCAATATTCATAGTAAAAACACAAGGAGGAAGAGTGGAGGTTTTGTAGTATCCCATGACTGGCTATTTATGAAAAAAGCCTCACATATTATGCAGATTGCAGAAATAATTTTACCTAAAGCAGCAAGTAGGCCTACACTGCTAAGTACAAACCAACTGATGATTAAGGACTAGTACCGCCCGTTTCCGGCTTGCAACCGGTCACGGCGTCTTGCAAAACCACCTGCACCGTTTTAACATTACCAACGAACCGGCCACCTGTAAACTTTGTAATTTAGAAGACCAAGACAGAGCGCATCTCTTTAGATGCGCCGCCCTCAAGAGTGACATTGACTCCCTGCCCAATGAACTGAGCAGGATAGAAAAGGAGGCAGTCTTATATTGGATAGCAAGACAGAAGAATGGCTAAAGAGGCCAACTTTGCACAAGAAAGAAAAAATATATATATCTTGGGGCATCTTATTGGCTAAGACGTAAGACGGCGCTCCAACTGTTAGATCATTATCCGGCCATCATCAAACTTTGACAAATCAAGCTAGACTTACCTTCTTTTTGGGGTTCTTCAATTGGTTTGCCTGTTAGGTCAAGTCTGCGTTTGTAAATGTTATGGTCGATTTGTAAATGTTGTTCTCCTGATGTGTCCATTGCGTCAAGTACAAGAACTGAAAAGTAAAGTAGGTAGATGAGCACATGTATGACAGAGGAAGTAGCTCGTAGCCATTGATATTTAACTACTGTTAGGCTAGATTAGCAGTCGGTGGTCCACTTCCGTTACAATTGGAATCCATCTTGAAATGACAGTTTACATGTTAATCAAATGGGAGCGATTTGAAGACCGAATATTTTTAAAGATGGTCGCGAGTTTGACAGCTGAGCATACTAGATTTTAACATCAAATGATTACTAAATTCCCTTATGCAATAACTTCTTGTTGTTTATGTTTGTTCAATATCATGCTGCACAAGCTAAAACCATATCACAAAATCCAGTAAAATACTTTATTGCTTTGATAAAGCATAGCCTAAATTAAAACGCCAAATAACCATCTTGAACTGGATTTTCGACGCTTCAATTTGTTACGCTCGCGCCTGTGCGGAAGTATTGGACACTGCTAATCTAGCCTACTATAGGGGTTTAATATCAATGCTCGTAGCTCTAGTAGTAACAAGCATGAGAAGCAACAAGAATGAGATTGAGTGTCGGATTTTCATTTAGCTTTAGGCTATTTTTGATCTTAATCATGATCAAGACCTTCTGTTCCTTGCTTCTGACGTCACGGATGGTTGATGACGTTAAATCAAGAATGAGATCAAGGAAAATTACTCAACAAAATGTTTGCATTGTAAGCAAAGCAACTCAAGAATAGCCCTCCAGTACCCAGCTAATAAAATAATGCAAACCAGCGGCACTTACAGTCACATGAAATTGATGGAATGACAAAGTCAATATTTATTCTTAACTTTGAACCTCTTGATGTGTCGACAAATAATTCTTCCGATACATTTGGAGACAAGTAATCATTTAGTTCAGAGCAGAACAATAAAACCATTATAATACCACTCAACACGGTCACTGAAACAAATAACAACATAGTATGCATGTTAAAAATGTATTTTATGTACACAATACAGGTTGATCCACAATACGGAAGCCCGGGAATGAGGCCCGGCAACAGTATCTGGAAGGTTGGCTACGATCATTTAATCTTGCCCTACAACTGTAAGGGTAACGGGAAGGGAAGTTATTGCCGGCCTATTGTAGAGCGGGCCTAATAATAAAAAAATTAAATAATAAAATCAGTTATATGATGTGGGTAGACTAGAGGTCTGCACGGGCCTACATCTAAGAGCCCGGCCCAGCCTGGGCCCGTATTAACGTAGATGATCGAAGCCCAGGCCCACCTGAAGTGTTAGTCGGCCCGTTACGACCCATACCAACACAATGTATTAGGTACTATTTTATTACCATCGTCGAGCCCCACTTCAGCGACAATGACAAGAAAAAAATAAGTAAATAGACACTGTGACATTTGCCATGCAATCAGTGATCCAAGCAGTGTTGGGTAGGAACGGAACTAGGAACTAAGGGAGGAACTAGTTCCTTTTTTCAGACAGGAACTAAGGGAGGAACTAGTTCCAATTTTCCAGGAACTGTAACTTATTTTCATAAGTTCCTTTTTTATTAACTTGACTGTACAAATTTAAGGAATGAAAGAGTCAAATCATAGTTTACTTACAAGATGAAGGGATTGTGAAATACTCCATTTCCAGGAAATCTAAAATTTGCCTCTATTGTTCTAAATTCTTGTCATACCCCCATCCCTATTCCTACACTCAGTGGTCAACCCCATCCCCATGGGTTTCTCACCATTATTAGTCGCATTGCCAGCTAAACTTCACCCTTGAGTTTTGAATGATCTTTTGGGGTCCATCATCAACCCAAAGATCATTCAAAATTGATACACAGCCAGCGAAAGCCTACATAATCATCCACATATTTAATTCCTCCAAATCTCAAACAGAGTTTATGCATTCTTTGCAAATACTTAGTTTTACCTATACATTGACCCTCTCGAGAAGATCTAAAGAAAAATGGTTATTGAAAAAAAGGAACTTTTTAGGAACTTAGTTCCATTTGGAAAGGAACTTAGGAACGCCCTAGTTCCTTTTATTTTAGAGGAACTTGGAACTGGAAAGAGTTCCTTTTTCTTATGAGGAACTTGTAACTGGAACTAGTTCCATTTTTTGAGGAACTTACCCAACTCTGGATCCAAGCCGCCACAATCCCCCATCGTCCATCCAAACATAGGCGGCGCGATGTCTGCCAAGACGTCACACATAACGATTTCACGTTAGTAGGCCTATATCATATATTTACAATAAACATTCCTATCGGAACCCAAGTTCCAATTGCCGTGGCTACACTTATCTTGATGAAAAAATAATTAAAATGTTGTAACAGGAAGTTTAGGCCTGTACGATTACGGGAAACAAAGGGTTTTTAATTTTGATTACAAATACCACTTTCAAATGACATTAAAAAGCCTGAAAAACCCGCCTTATTCAGAGAAAAGCAGGCCCGGGCCCGTGCAGACCTCTAGAGTATAGCCTACTCTAAATACGAATTTATTTATTTATTTAACAAGGAAAAGCGAATAAAATAAGTAATAGTTACCAGAACTGATTTTCAGTAGGTAGACTAGGTCCTATTAGTGATGACATCGGGTAGTAAATATTGGAGTCGACTCCGGAGCCTTGGGAACTGGGTAGGAGTCGACTCCCCGATCCGCAATAATAATAAAAAATTAAAAAATGTGCAATTTTTTTTTTATTTGATTTTTTGTATGCAAAAGTTATTTTTAGCCCACTACTCTAGTTGCAAAACGCTGTCCGGCCGTTTCCCCCCCCCCCCCCCGCTACGTATCACTAACTTGCTTGTCTCTTGGCCCGGCCAAGACTCTCGCTGATTTGTTATGTTTACGTTTTGAGATAAGATAACGACTAACGAGACAACAAGTGCAATCTCATTCAATTTATCATAAAAAAAAGAAAATTCGACTCCTTGAAAATGGAGTCGACTCCGACAGGAGTCGAGTAGGAGTCGGGTACCCGAGTACCCGATGTCATCCCTAGTAGGTATGTAGGCCTAGCACTGTAGCCCCAAATCACCCTTGTGGAAAACAAAATCAACAAGCAATAGGCCTAGGCCTAATGGCCAAACAATCGGGATTCAGAATAAAAGACAGTTGGTTAGCCACCGTGGATAATGCCAGCAACAACAAAGGTGGGTACGTAGATTGGAAAACCTAACTGATGTGATATTATTCACTAGTATAGGCCTACCACAGCAGTCAATCCGAATTGACTGAATTCGGTTCGAGTTCAATTTGGTTTGACTTGAAGTGTATATATCACGGACATTTGAAGTGACTTCCTCAATCCTATTTTGATTCAAATTGAAGTTGTTGTTTAATTAGTATAAACAATAATTGGACTCATCATGTTCTTTTAGTAAATTAATATTAAATTAAAGGTAAAGCAATATTTCGGGTACTTTCAGTACCCTTCAAAAGGCAACAAACCAAACAAAACATAAAACTCCGAGTCCCAGCCAAGGTCGACACATCTAACAAACACGGCCATCTTGATCTCAATAAAAAATACATATTCAAATAAAAAATAAAAATTATACCACAATCATGCCCACAATAGTTCTATGGCTTGGGGACAAACTCTTTCCAAATCGCCGGGAAATCAATGCTGGGAGCACTGATAACATCAGCAGCCACAGGCATCAAGGCATCAAGGCTGCCTTGTATTGTATTGTATTGTTTTTCATTATTATTGTATTTTGTTACAAGTCTCAAAAAATCTATAATTTTGTCCTTGATGTATCTTATAAGTGACTGACAAGTATGTTTACATAACATGTAAATTAATGGATGGAGATTATTGCAAGAGTTAGGGCTTAATAATGTGATCAATTGTACTAGCCCATATTTTGTGGGCATATGTTTCTTTATGGTGGTAAATTTGATTGTTTTATAATTATATACAGAATGTATGATGTATGTGATGATAATGTGTTGTATGACATGTAAAATAGCAAAAATGCTAATAAAGATATACTACTACTACTACTTAATGTCTGTGGCTGCTGACGTTATCAGTGCTCCCAGCATTGATTTCCCGGCGATTTGGAAAGAGTTTGTCCCCAAGCCATAGAACTATTGTGGGCATGATTGTGGTATAATTTTTATTTTTTATTTGAATATGTATTTTTTATTGAGATCAAGATGGCCGTGTTTGTTAGATGTGTCGACCTTGGCTGGGAGACGGAGTTTTATGTTTTGTTTTGTTTGTTGCCTTTTGAAGGGTACTGAAAGTACCCGAAATATTGCTTTACCTTTAATTTAATATATTAATTTACTAAAAGAACACTTATTGTTTATACTAATTAAACCTAACTGTTCTAAGAATCTCAGTAGTTATAAAAAAAAAGAAGTTGTTGTTGCAGTTTAAGAAGATGCTACAAGATTCTATAAATACCTAACACTTCAAATTACTATGTACACGTATCTCTACCTACAGCTACGTAAATATAAAGCCTAATGTCTACATTAAAGCCCCTAGAAGACTCCATTTATTGTAAATGTGTAATAAACAATGCCTGCCTAATAGTGGTATTAACTGAAATCTAAATCTCTAAGGCAGTGTTGATCCGTATTCAACTGTAATTCAGGTAATTTACTCAAGTCAATCCACTTTGGAAAGTGGATTGACTTCAATTCGAATCGAGTGTGTATATCAAGAGACTCAAACCGAATTGAACTCAAAAAACCAACTTGAGTCAATTTGGATTGACTGCTATGGTATATACGCAGTGATTGATGAAGAAATGCTTAAGTACCGATAATAAATGAGATTTTAAGATAAGTGATGATACCCAAGTTTTATGAAAATATATCTTCAAATCTTCAGGTTGGTGGAAGCCTGGTTTTCTTCACTCCTTTTCTAGATTTCCCTCATATCCGTGAAGGCTGGTAGGCGGTATCCCCCATTGGCAGGGACTTCAGTCTAATTTTGAAGCCTTTGAGATTTTTTCTCCCTACTAGGCCTAGCCCTTCGATGAGCCCGTTCTACTCCATCATCGTCCTTATCAGGGCAAGGAAAACTTTCACACAACTGCCCCCCAGGTTTCCCTCAAACTTGCACCCCCCCCATGAGGTATAGCCCTACTTGTGCAGCTATTTAGCCCTCACCATTCCTCCTTAGTCTAGATTCTAGAACCTTTTTCTTGTTAGGCTTAGCCCTATCCTTTCTCTTATATCCCAAATGCCTGAGAGTACCTGACTAGAGCTGAGCGCGTGTCGTGAGTCACGCGTGACTCACGCATGACTCACGACATTTATCGTGAGTGTGCGTGAGTGTGGACCCAATGGAATTAGTCGTGAGTGATTGTGCAAGATACTTGACTCACGCGTGAATCGTGACACGCGTGATTGTGCGTGTCACGTTATCTATTTGGCTATCAATCGACGAATAAATACCTTTTCTAGAATTATGAACCTACTTCTCTACCATCCTACCTACCCTACACTTTACCCTATTTCAGTTGTCCTCTTCTCGCGGTTCGTGCAGTACGTTGCTTGCTATGTTCGGTCAGTTTATTTTGTGTGTGCTTTGCTCATAGTGTTGTATGTGTTGTGATTTGTGATTTGTTTCAAGCTCTGTAGTGTTATTTGTAAGGTAGGCACAATAAACAAACATCATATTTCGTTGCTGTTTTAGCCTGTCAGGAATCAGGTAACGTCGTGAGTAGTGCTTAAATAACATTGTAGGCCTAAAACACATTCATTGTAACTTCATCTGAGTAAAGTCGTGACTTGTGCGTCACTGAATACGATGTATGACATGGTGTGAGTGCATTATGGAAAAATGAATTTTTTGCGTGAGTGTGCGTGAGTGTGAAGCGATAATATCCGTTCGTGCGTGAGTGTGCGTGATTAGAGAATGTTCGCTCGTGATCGTGACCCTGCGTGAGTCAAAAGTCACTCACGCGCTCACCTCTATACCTGACCATCTCTGTTGCACTCTCATTACACTCTTAGAACTCTTACACTTTGCTCCTCCTCAGTCCACTTTCTCTCTTTCCGGAGTTCTCTCCTGCCAATCTATGGATGCGCCCAGAGGCGGCTCTACCATCAGGGCATTGAGGCATGTGCCCCTCCTACTCTTCCCGACAATAATCACTCACATTTTCGAGTTGTAGACGTCGTGGTACACATTTACATAAAATCAAATAGTTTGTATTTTCAATGTGAGCGCGCGCGCGGTAAGGAAACAGCAAACAACGCTTAACTGGAATGAGCCTACTACGGGCTAGACGAAGTTGCGCCCAGGTTGCGCCTGCGCAGTCAGTTTTATTCGGAAATAGCCGAATCGTTGCCTCGCAATAAGCGTTGGAACTCCGGCAGGATGGGCATGATTTTAGTCGGCCGAGCTGTTGTGGGAGAACACGTTACGCGCTGCTGCGTTGTGCGGGTAATCGAGGATTCGCCGTGTCCAAAGAAAGAAGAGTAGGTACAACTTATTTACAGGCATTAAAATACCAGGTAAATTTGCATATGCTGCTATTATCTTCTTTTACTTTAAGCAAGGTCAAAAAATATAGATAAATTACCAGTTTTAAATGATAACTGATTTGTGCCCAGGCCCGTATTAAACCATTCTAAGGCTAACTAGGCTCTAGCCCAAGGGCGCAACTGTTGCGCCCTAAAAAAATATTGAAATATTTTTGTGTTATGAGTTATAGTTCTCCCTTGCTCAAATCGCTGTAAAGGCTGTCTTGGAGCTAATATATGCCAAAAGTTTTCGCCTCCGGCGGCTAAGGCTTCGCACCAGACCCCTTGTAGCCCACGCAAGTCCATTCAAATATATTGTGCCCTGCCTATTTTAAACACCAAGAGCCGCCACTCGATGCGCCGAGGACCTAGGGCCTTAAGAGTCATTGGCCTAGTCTACAGGCCAAGCTGACCAACCACCTGTCATAGCAATGTAGACCTAGGCTTAGGCTAAAACCAATCACCTACATTGGACAATTCTTTAACAGAATGCCCCTAACATTCAATTCGGCGTAAAAGTAACACCAATTTTAAGTTTTCTGATCCCAGATTCGCTAATATTTTGGTAGGCTAGGCCTAGGCCTATTAAAGCCAGGCCACCGGCTAACAATAAGGTTATGGTTGACTATGGTTTCAAATCTCATTACTTCAATCTACGTAAAATGAACATAAATAAGTGTTACCTGCAGCTCCTCCATACGTCTGTATTCTAAAGTCTGCAAGTGTTTTAGGATAAGCATCTAATTTCCTTAATCTGTCTAATATTTCGTTAGAAGCCGTCATGACTAGTTTTCAAAAGTGACATACATGTCATACAACAGCTGTTCCAATCACATTTCACAGCCACCGCGAAAGATGTGTCGTGTCGCCGTTGGTTGGTAAATCACCGCCTGAGAAACCTCAGAAACCTACCTGTCAATAGGGCGGCGGTGAATTTGCATGGCGGGTAGTTTGAATTATTGCCGCAAGGTAACAGCACTTGCTTGACGAGCTCTATTGCTGAAACCAGAGTCTCCAACGGGGAAACTTCTTCATTTGACTATTTGACTCTACTCTACTGAATCGAGCACAACCTCCTAGTCCTACATTTGACGTGCATTTGACTTGGCTTGGACAGCTGCAAGAGATGGAAAAAAATGTTTGCCGACTAGTAAAGCGTATCAAGGAAGTGCTGCTGCAACGACGATGAAACTGATAACTAGCCACTTTAGATTGCGAAAGGAGAAACGAGAGCTTAGCCACCAGCTTGCAGCTGATCTTTTCAATAAATGTTAAATATTATATCCAATCCAATTCAGCATTCGAATTTTCTACACTTAGGCTGACATATTATTTAATCGGCTAAAAACTTGCATTATGATAATATAATGTACATATTATAAAATGCGTTGACCGCATACATAATGACATCATGACACAATCACTCACATGATAGCAAACAGCGTACAGCAGCAAGTACGACTTGCTTAACGAAATATGATACATTCAACATTCAACATATAATTATTTACATATTTATTGTTTCATTATTAATGAAACATTCAAATTTGTCCAGAAATAAGATTTTACACTTTTGCACACAAAGAAAAAATAATTTACCAATAAACAAATTTAATGTAAAAATTATATAATACAAAGAAAATAAATTTTTCCATAATAATATGCTTACAAAATCTGTACTCTCTTGAATTCCTAATTAATTTGCATAGTGCGTCCAACAATATTCTCTAATCTCTGTAGGCAAGTTATTATAGGTCCTAGTCTTTATTCACACAGAATTATTCGTCGTTTTACTAATTGTACTAAGAATACGCCAAAGTCGTTGCTAGACGAAGGATAGAGCCGTTATAACGCCATTATAGATCATGTTTTAAAATACTTTGGAAAGGCTAACACATCCGTGCACCTTATAAACCACTGCCTGACTCCAAACAATCGTCGGTACGGCGATGTGATTGGTCCAGGCCGGCAAGGGACGGGCTCGGATTGGTCAAGTTTGTTTGGAGTCGGCTCTGACGTCACCTCTAATGGGGTCTATCTATTGCAAGGTTTACTCAATCTCCCAGCAGAAATTAGTGGATCCGTGAGCGTGGAGATTCCGTACTGGTTAATCTTTGCCTTGGTCACACAATCATGCATTCACCTAAGGGGGTATTACACTGGGACTGCAGTCAGTCCTGATCGGAGACAATTGCAGTCTTGGGTCGCAGCTGGCTACAATTAATTGCCTTAGATAGAGAATTTTCTGAACTGCCAACTGCAATCCCTGGTTGGCTTGTTATGGTACTGAGCATGCGCACATTCGTTCTGCTCACTTCTGATTGTAACCAACACCTGTAGCCAGGTGGCGTCAAACCCAGTGTAATACGCCTTTTAGACATTCACTGACTGACAATCAAAACATGATTCGTTTGAATCGTAACAGATTTTTCTGAAAATCAAATTTGTTCCCGGTTGTCTGTTAAAAATTTCAGCATAATCTGTTTAGTAGTTCGGCCGTTTTGTATCTAGCAGACAGACAGACAGACAGGCAGATAGACAGACAGACAGATAAGACAGACGGACAGACGGACAGACAGACAGGCAGGCAGGCAGGCAGGCAGGCAGAAGACAGACAGACAGGCAGACAGGACAGACAGACAGACAGACAGACAGACAGACAGACAGACAGGCAGACAGACAGACAGGCAGACAGGCAGACAGACAGACAGACAGGCAGACAGGCATACGACACTAACACAAGGAGGTCTCGTTTGAGTTCCGTTGTATTTGACTGTTGTCACTTTGCTCCCTTGTCTAATTAACTTAGAAATGTTATCAACAGTCAAACAGTAGCTCAACAGAGTAAACAGCTCTCAGAATACTTGCTACAATATTTTATAAGATTATAGTAAATTCTGTTCAAATTCGGCTGTGCCATCCTAAAGAGCAAACACACCTTTCTATGTGCTCAAGTCTCCTGGGGCAATTTCTGTATTTTATCAAATACTCCCACATTGCAACTATGCGTCCACGGGAAGGAATCATGATCATATCACTCAATTTGCTCCCTATTTTTTACAAGTATCTCCCCAGCCAGGGCTTACGTCCTAAAACTTTGGATAAAAAACATTGGTATCGGATGAAATATTTTTACTTAGAAAACCTAAGTCCCCCCGTTGTATGACGTAATTGTGCATATGCCGACTGATGTTTCAGTAGTGGACTTCATTTTTAAAGCGAAAAACTCTAACCTCCTACAGGCCGACATTTTTCAATTAAATAAAATAGACAAATTAACCGGTCATTTTAATTTTTTTGGAATCGCTGATTTAAAAAGGAAAAATCAAATTGCTATTCAAACAAATCCAATTACGATTCGGACAACTTTTACAATATTAAAGATTCATACATTTAAGTTTCTAAGTAAAAAACTTACATATTCCTAAGAAATAGCTGAGGTTATAATCATGTATATTTTTAAAACTAAGAAAAACCGTAAATTTCGACTTTCATGAGAAATATTATTCGATTGTTCTCATTTCAACAATTATTTATTCATAATTAAGCTCCTGTAATAAAGCTTAAAATCGGATTAAGATTTATAGATTATTAAGTCGAAGTTTTGTAGAACGAAATAATTAAATTTCGATTTTCATAGAAATAATGTCGGATTGTGCTCTAAAACGTGGTCGTTCGGTTTCGAGGATTTCGAAGGCCCCATAAATTTCTCTCCAAGTTGGAGTATTGGCTTCCGGAATCGTTGGCCCGACAAAAATACAGAAAAAAAAAAAAAAAATTCGATTTTTTCCAGCGTATGCCTAGTGAAGGAATCTTCGCTTCGCGTCGCTACGCTCATCTAACCATACATAAATAAATAAAATAAATTCGTATTTAGAGTCTATTCCTACTCAGTCACAGAACTGATTTTCAGTGAGGGACATTCAATTTTTAAAGCCGACCAAAGCCATCCCTGCAGGTGCCGACACCATCAACAAGCGAACAATGACCAACTAGAGACCGGCATATTTAAAGATAGGAAACACCGATCAATCAAGCTGGACACGATTCCACCCGTGGACAGCACCAGAATCAACAAGGCTGATTCGGAACAACCTTAGAATTCATTATGTGTCTCGTCTTCTAAGTCTCCTAAGTCACCGTTTACATATTCCTAAGACAATAACTGATGGACTTATAATCTGTTTTCTTTTTCTAAAAGCCTTCTACGTAAGTTTTCAGATAAGCTTTGACAAAATTAAGAGTTGTTGATTAATGCACTCGCTTTTACTATAGATGCGTTTAGAATTTAAAACTCTTATAATTTTATCTCAGTGCTTCAGCTGGGTTTACTCATCAGTGACTAGGTATATGCGGATTGTTTTGCTTTGACAAGTGTCATATCGTGTGTTCGTGGGTAATCTGATCTGATAGTTAGTTACTCTCCTAGGTAGGGACACGGCATGTCCCCTCGTGTCCCCTCGTGTCCCCTCGTGTCTCCTGACTACACCCTTGCTTGACAACAATGCACAGACAGTTCATCAGGGCGTAGGAACGGGGGGATGGGGGGGAAACTCCCCCCCCCCCCACTTGTTGGCTTGACCCCCCAGTGGGGGGGGGTCAAGCCAGGTTATGGGTGTCATTTGCTGACTTATAGCTTGTTGGGTGATTTTTACGATTTTTACTAAAGTCGGGCTTGCAAACAAAAAGGAAGGTTTTTGTAAAAAAAATTTAGAAAGAGAAGTGATTTGCGAGACTAGACTAGCAATCTGATTTTAGACTAATATTCATTATATTTTGTGTGCAGTGTTTCACTCCCAAGCAGACTGTCGACCGATTTCAGTCAGGTATCAATCTTCAATGCAATATTAGCTTCAAAATGTAACCCTTATTCACAATTAAAATTCGCCTGAAAGCGTGTTTCAGGTCACCTATCAAGGGCATCTTTAAAAAAATCTCGCCTACGGCGAAAAACCCTATGGGGCTGGGGCTTCGCCCCAGACTCCGGTTTGCCCATCCAACCTCGTATTCAACTTTAGTGTGACCCCCCACTAAAAAATTGTTCCTACGCCACTGCTGAGTTCACATCCATCAGATCATCCTGGACAAGCGAATAGTTAATTAAATGTGTTGCATGTTTGCCCGTGGCCACTTGACAATCCTTGGTTGCGTCTCCTCTAACATTCTGCTGTCTCAAGTACGTCCTCGTTAGTTGTGACGAGCCACACCTTGCAAGCATATTATATTCTCTCCCTGATATCGTATACCGATCTGGTCCAGCCCCCACGTTACTTCCTTGCAGAGAACCGGGAGAAACTCACAATCAATCTCCCCATGATCTCAAAACGTCTGGGAACAGTTTCTTTTTGTCTTGCGCTATTCAGCATAATATTAAAACCAAACTGTTTGAAATGCAATAAAAGTCATCATCCTCCTATTGAGCGCGGCATCGCGACGCGTCCTGGATGCGCGGCTCAGGTTGGGCCCCGACGTCGACGACGTCATACTAACCTATTGACCTGATTCGGAAATTAGGTCATAACATACATAAATGGATCAGCAGGGCATTACTTGGTGTAGAACAGAGCAATCGTACAACCCTTGAACGGAGTCTGTAGCAGACCGGGAAACTATGGACCCTCCTGACATAGTTCACCCTGACGGCGGTTCTAGCTCGGCGATCTCATGCTACGCAGTACGCACATTAAACTATTCATCTATTTTTTAGATCGATATAAACTGGATATTATAGATTAGTTTTTATCTGGTTTATTATAACGAATAACGATCGGGATTTTAATAAATAGTCGCTAGTGCCTGCATCCAAAAAACTATTTCATATATGACCACGAGAGCGTACAAAGGAATAGTAAAGTGACTTTGATAGAGTTGTAAGATTCAGACTGTGTACAAGCAGTCTAACTGATGCATAGCAGCCATATTGGCAGCCATGATAACTTATTCCGAATAATATTTTTATTTACCGCATAATTGTAACTACATGATTTATAAGTCTAATGGGTGGTCACTATAATGAAGACGATAATTAGCGCCGCATCCGAGGGTGCACGAGACTAAATCACCCACATATTTGTTATATCAAAGAATATATAGGAATAATAGGTGGATTGGCTCTTTTTATTGAACAAAAAGCTAAATAAACTCGATATTTCTAGAGTAGCCCTACCCCCTTAACCAACCAAATTTACCGATTTCTGTCTTTAAATTTTCTATCTATGTTTATGTTCCGATAAAACTCTTCTCTTCAGTAAATTCCCGAAATTATACATAGGGCTACTCATTTTGTCAAATGAGTCCCCCTCGGACATTCCTAGCTCCAATATCTCCAATATACCTAGTTTGTCACTGAAGAGGGGCGGGGCATGCATTGCACCCTGGGAAGGTAGCCCGCGAGAAATATAGGGCTACTCTTTCTGTGTCCTGTAGTGAGCGAGGCGATTTTTTATTTTTATTTATAAAACTTATATAAAATATAAGATAATAATAAATTATTACCCAATGGAAAAAAGTCCTTGTACTCTACCAGTCAAATGGCAAATTTTCAGGGAACCATTAAAATCTCTTAGCTGACACTGTCCATGTTTTTCTAATGGAATCGAAGTCATTTTTTTAAAATACATGTTTCGATTGTATTTTTTCTTCTATCTAAGCAACCAAAGGGCTTTCATGTTCAAGAAATACGTTTTTTAGTCTGATCAATGTCATAGTTCATTACTAGTCGCACAACTGTCGGTTCATGTCAACAAAGAGTTATTTAGTACAGGAAAAGTCATGGAAATCGCAAATTGTTATTGTTATTTCTGAAAAATTTTACCCCCATCCCCACCCCCTAAAAAAAAAATCACAAAATCGAATCTGTTATCACAACTTTGTCGTTATTAATGTGCCACCACTGACTGTCGTTCTTATTCTACTCCTAGTGCAAATTCCCATGTAGACCGGCCATGGAGAAACATGGTTTTCAGCCTGTTAAATCTTCAGGGAACATTTTGGCCTGAAATGAGTTAGACACTCGCTGTCGTACTTTAAGTAACATATAACATTTTTAAACATTACAAAATCTCGTTCGTTCACTGAAAAGTGTAGTTGTGGAGATAAACACAACACTCAACAACCGTGGGTGAACATACGGGGTATTTTCAACGAGAAGCATCAAAGAGGATATTACAAGACTCGCTCACTCGGCCGACTAACGTCACAGCTGTTTCAAGTGTCTTGAGTCATACTTTGATTTAGAAAAAAGTTTAAAACAAGTTTAAATTTTTTGGGGATATCGTTGAAAAGTTGAAAATTTACACTGTACTGTGATTTTTTTTCTGGATAATTTACAAATTATTGATAATGTACGTCCATACCAATTACGTAATGTATCGTATACGTCTGATGTCTCCCAACTGCCAATATTTCACGTGTCCTCGCAAATGAAACCTCATCACAATTGATCTGTGTTGGTGGAGGTGCCGGGTTTGAAAACATCCTCTTTAACCCAGTCCCCCTGACCCCCAGAATCACCAAAATCATTCTGTGTTACCAAATTATTGAAGAAAAATCATATTGTTCAACAACTAACCGCATTAAGAGATTAATTAATTTAATGAGTTTTTTTACCTGCCCATAGAGCAGAACATAAAATCCATTCTGAATCACTTTTCGACTTCCAATTTTCACAAAAATAATTTGAACTTTTGGGATGTTGTTTTTTCAAGGATGAACGCAATGCGCAATCAGAGCATATTTCAACATTTCAAATTATTGTGTCCCACACAAACTTGGGAAAAAATATCGGTGCAAATTTACTATAGGCAACCCGGCACCTCCACCAAAAACATTATTTTTATCAATTTAATTCAAGTAAGCACTATTTGGTAAATAAGCTCTGATTGCGCAATACACATGTGTTGACTTAACATTTTGGCGCAAACCACAACCCGATAGGACAAACGATAAGGCTTCCAAGTGATACACTGCGTCAAAGCCTGGTTTGCTCGAGCTCACCCAACAGTCTTTATGACCCGGCACCTCCACCAAAATAATTATGTTTTTGTTCGATTTCGACTAACAAATACTCGGCTCGACTCGAAGTTTACAGTGCTTGCACACCCCTGTGTTAATTGATATTAAATTTAGTAGCGAAATTTCTTTAGCTACCAAAAAACATCAATATATCTCCTACAACCAATCTGAAGAAGAAAGTTCCCACCCCCTGACTTAGTGTTCACTTAACTTTTGGCACCAAAACTATTCTGAAAGTTGGCAAACATGAAGATGAAGATTGTGTTCAAACAAACCAAAATGGTGCAATCTATTATTGTTCATTTTATCTATAAATGATGAGATTATTAGAACAGTTCGATAAGATACAATTTTTAGACATTCTTCTTTATATCGGAAAATAAATCAAATTTTTGCAAAATTTCGCGTATTTAAAACACCCTTTTAACAGCATTAATTGGCATCAATTTTATTTATGTTCTGTTATGAAAGAACATGTAAAAGTCATTGTATTTCACTCATTTTATCTCATTACTAAATCTACGATTGTTCGTTCCGCTGTTCATTTATGAAAACCCAACTGTCAAAAACAGTCAGATGTTAGTGTATAAACTAGCCCGAGCTGTGATAATTCCTCGTTTGCCCCAGCCTCCATGTTTGATGAGGTGATCATGGCGGGTGCGCGCGAGTGCATCCAGGGGGCGGTGGAAGGGGGATGCTGGCTACGGGATGGTCGGGACTCGGGAGCGCATGCCGGCAACGAACGCTCTTGACCCACATCCACTCTGACCCAGCCCTGTTGGTTTCTAGGGCGGATTCCTCATCTCCTCATCTCGACTCATTCTGTGTCCCGACTGTCCACCTGGATGTCGTGCGAGTGTGATCGGTGATCGGTGATCGGTGGGCGCGTGTGACAGGCAGCCTCGGTGATCGAGGCGCGCGTGCGTGTGCGTGTGCGTGTGTGTGTGCGTGCGTGTGTTAGTGACACGTGGTTCACTGCGCGTGGTCTCGCACAGAAACTCCGCTCTCGCCTAGGCTAGAAATAGTTTCAACATTTCTAATTAGGCCAGAGTTTTTAAAGTTTAAAGTAACAGGGAGGGTTTTCTTGATATCGTTGCGGTAATCTTTGGTAATGAGGCAAGTCAAGATGTGGACATAGTTGAATACGTATTATACTCGTTGACGTAATTGATTTAGTCGTGAAGCAAGATATATCAAATAGTAATATTGTCAACAAAAGAGTAAGTTAAGTTGTTACAATTTTAATTTATTTACTGAATAAGTTCGAGAATTATAAGCTACGTTTTATAATTCGTTTATTTTTTAACTTTTGTGTTAGTTTTTTAAACGTGAATATTGCATGGTTAGACATTATTATTTAAATCAATATAGTATTTAAAAAATTGCTGCGAAATCAAGCCATGTTTATTCACAATAAATTTTCAAAATTTATGTATAGTGAATACCGCGTTATTCATAATTTCGCGAGTACAATGGTTTTGTATAATCTAAACAGCACATACAATGTGTGCATCTGTTGCTTCATACAAACCTATATCAGTAATTGTACATCATAAAATAATAAAACTTAAAAATAAAAAGGAATACTAGGTAAATGTCAAAGTCGTTGTTAGACGAGTGAACGAGCCATGCGTTGAGTACCCGGTAAAATTTGCATCTGAGTCGATTGATATAAATATAAATGATAGGGTTTTGCGTTAAGTATGTATCAGGGCGCTTCAACCGTACGGCCATAATGCGCCACTCTAGTCTAATAGGCTACGGAGGAAAGGCTAGATCCAGCCTTAGGTATAGGGGAGGGAGGATTTTATTTTCATTCGAGTGACAAACCGCAAAACTGAACAACTTAATTTTTACCAGTCATATCAGTCATAGGGAGTGATCAGTGATCTCTAACATAAAACACAATCTGTTTGCGGTGTTCTAAACCCCGTGAGTTTGAGATGTCCTTGGATTTCCCGCTGACCCTTCTATCAGTCATCCACGTCACCTGCGTGCCTAAAACACGTCACGCCCCCCCCCCCCCCCTTCCTGACCGCACCTTGTAAATAACATTATCTCGACGTTATTGTTATTTATTGTTGTAAATACACACGGATAAACATGTCACTCTAGAGCAATGAACGCGTTGTTAAAAGATGGGCCGATATGACAATTATTTATTGACAATGAAAATTATTTCAACGAGAAATGTGTGTTGCTAGTCAAAGTCAAATACCCTAATATGGTGAACGCGCTTTGGTCAATAGATAGACTAGTTATTCCATTATTGAGGTATTGATTGTGTATAGGTTGGACAGGGGATAGGGGGGTGCTCGGGCATGTATAATTATCCTTGGCCCAGTTTCTCTCACCGGTCTAACCCTAAGGAACTGAAACAGTCGTAACTTACGAGGAAAATCGTTTTTGGTTTAGTCGTAAGAAATTGTAAGAGCTCATTAAGAAAACAAAATCCTTACGCCGGACCAATCAGACGTCGATAATTCTTGCGACCGAGCAATATAAGTCGTGACGTCACTATGGCCAGCCAATAAAATGTTATTATCCAATCAAAAGTCTTGGATTCATTTTAATAAGGACAGGGGGTGGGGGAACTAAATAATGTAACAACACACAGTTGGGCTGAAACGTCAAAAGTGTTGGAAATAACGAATAGAATGGCGAGATATCCCGAACTAATCATTTTAATATTAACAATATAATAATGATTCAAGTACCCGCGGTTTACAATGTATTAAGTTATGAAAGCTTTATAAACTAAATATGTACTCTAGTGGACACACGCACTACACACACGCATTGTTTGGAGTTTCTGATTAGTTTTAGATTGTGCTTATTATCCTTAATCAAAACTTTATAGATTTTTCTCTAGATTTTTCAATTTTGTATTTGTTGGCATTTTACGTCAAATTGTAGTTTAATATTTTAATGCCGTACTTTGTAAATCAGTTTATAACATAATAGGATAGACGTTTCATAAATAAATGAGTATTGGATGCTGTAAAATTTAAGCCATATAAAATTGTTTTAGGTTCAGTTCATTTCCTGCAGTAGCATTAGTTTTAATGGTATTTTGAAAGCTCGCTGGAGTGCACGGTACTTTGCGTTGGGTACCTAATGGCTTTATGAAACTAATCGTGATGGAAGAACAGACCCAGTGGGCGCGAGAAGCGCATTATACTCGTTTCAAACCCCATATGAAATCGCAATTTCGTTTCAAGACGGTTTGATCGGCTCGCTCGGGACTACTTTTATATTACAAAACGTCCATTTATAACTCGTTATATCGCCAAATCAGCGCATTTCTCATATATTCTCGTCCACTGCTTTACCTTTAGTTTTCACCCAAACAATTTAGGATATTACTTCACTTGTTTTTATTCGGGTTGAAACTTTAGGATATGTTCAAGAAAGATAATGTGCCCATATCAGAAAATATGTCCACATTTCAATTAGTACACGTCTTCTACGTAATGTTAACTGACAAAGTGCCACCAACTGTTTTTTTTTTGGAACAATTACTGCCAGTTATTTTTAAAAAGTAATATTATAAAATATGCTCTGATAGAGACAAGCGCATATCCTTCCTAAACAACCTACAAAATTTAAAATCTTTTGAAGGTGTAAGGTAGTGTTCCAAAATCTTTCCGGAATAAACCCTCGCATTACGCCTGGTTTGAGCTCGTCCACAGTTTTAACTATAGGAATGTTGAGTCCGGGTATAGTTTTCAATGTCAACGGTTGCCAAGCCAAACTGTCGGCCTAGTGTCTATCACGTGATGTGACGAGTGTCACAACGATGTTGCGTGTCAGTGCCATTCTATTGGCTCTTACCCGCATTACTATGGAAACCTAAACGCCTAGGCCACAACATATCGCGCATAGTGGATGATATTGCATGCCGCCAGTCGGCATTCGTCACCCGGGCCCGCTGCTTTATTGACATCTGCAGATAGTGCCAGTAAGATACCGGTAAGATACCTGTAGCACCTTCAGGCTTCGTGTGTAGGCCCAGATGTGTTGTGTGATTAGTGGGCGTTGATTGGGGGTGAATAGTGGGCCAAGGTCACGAGACTAACAGCTAGGGGGCTATTGTGTGCGGTGGACATGTTGTTTACTTGACCTAAGTCGTCAATGTAGAATGTGGAACGAGTTAGTTCCCACACCGGTGTAAGGAATTGTTATTGCAATAAGGAATCCAATATCCTTGATTGTAATTGACCTGTCACAGTGAAATGAAATAACGACTTCTATGGTCGGTCGTATTGATTATCGTCGTCTGATTTGGTCGGTCGTATTGATTATCGTCATCTTATTTGGTCGGTCGTATTGATTATCGTCGTCTGATTTGGTCGGTCGTATTGATTATCGACGTCTGATTGGTCCGTCGTATTGATTATCGTCGTCTGATTGGTTCGTCAAATGGATTTTGTTTTGCAAGAGTGGCGTTGATCGCGATTACAACTGTTGATACGGACTTGTTTTCATTGTTGTCCTAAGTCATCAATCTATTAGAATGTGTTAATATTGTTGCAAGAGTGCGAGGCGTAGATCGCGTGTAGCCTAATATTCTGTGTGTTCTCTGCCTGGTCGCGCGTTGAGCAACACGTTATGTTCCCCTAGCGAGTGGATGTTGAACTGCAGCCTGTGCAACAGCATGGCGAGCTACACCCCCCTGCTGTTCCACCGCAGCGCGGTAACGCACCACCCTCAGCGCGGCAGCAGCACCCTACGCATCGAGCGGACCAGGGAGATAGAGGTGGACGACGATGTGGTCTCGGTCTGCTCGATAGCTGACGTCACGCTGCCCAGGATCGCCAAGGAGATCAGGAGGAAGGATAAGATGCCTCTCTGGAAGCTGGACAGGCCGATCGTCATCATCAAGGTAAGAGAAGACTTTCTTTATACTTCTTCCAGGTACAGGTGCGACAGTTTGTTTACTGAAATATTACTTCAAATTGTGATTAAGAGTCAACTATACCCAGTTGAAACATTTTGGGGAACTTTTCCTGCTTCCAGTTGTCATCCGATCGATATGTAATTTCGCGTAATTGTCAAGCAAGGGTATGGTCACTCTTCTATAGTCAAAGATTACTAAACATTATTGCACATTACACACAAACAAATTCCGAAATATATACCAATTTTGAAGTTTTTACAAAAATCCATTTAATTTATTTCAATTTTTTTGTGATGGTTTAAAAAAAAATGTCCCTCTATAGAAGACTGTATATACATGACCATAACATTATGTGCAAAGGCTGGTAACAATCCAAAAACAACTGGCTTTAGTAAAAGTTCCAGAAAAAACACTGGTATTACAGACACTTAAAATGAATACGATTGAAAAACTCAGTTCCTCAAAAACAGTAAAAAAAACGTTTATTAGATGAGTGCTCATGCTACAAAACAGAATAAACTCAATAAAGAACTTCAACTTTTCTTTTAAAAAATTACATGTCGGTTGTATATTACACTCCAGAGTCCAGTTTGAACGGTACAAACCTTTTAACAGGTGCGTCGTGACCATGACCTTCTGATGTAAAATGAATGTGTATCGATCGTCGTTTATTTCATACGTGTACACTATCCTGAAACACCGTTCATACACATACACATACAAGACTGCTTACTAGTAATAGCAGCAGCTATCCAAAGCGGTCTTTGCGAAGTTTCGAAAACATGTCTTCCATAATAGATATTACGAAGCCGACAAAACATGTTTTCCATAATAAATATTAATATATATGAAGTTTCGGGGAAAAAAGTTTCGATAAAAACGTATTCGATACGATATTTTTAAAGATAGGGAGTTATTCCTTATTGAGGTATTGATTGTGTTTAAATTGGGGGAGGGAAAAGGGGGGGGGGGGGTGCTCGGGCATGTATAATTTCCTTGGCCCCGTTTCCCTCAGACCTAACCCCAAGGAACTGAAATTTGTCCGTAACTTACGGGAAAAACGTTTTTGGTTTAGTCGTAAGAAAATTTTTAAGAGCTTTAAAAAAAACAAAAAACCTTACCCGGACCAATCAGACGTCGAAATCCTTGGGACCGCAATCAAAAGTCTAACGTCCTATGGCAAGCCAATAAAATATTTTTATCCAATCAAAAGTCTTGGGTTTTTTTTAAAAAGGACAGGGGGGGGGGGGGGGAAATGATAATGTACAACACACAGTTTGGGGAAACGTCAAATGTTTTTGGAAATAACGAATAGAAGGCGAATATCCCAACTAATCATTTTAAAATTACAATATAAAAAGATTCAAATACCCGCTTTTCAATGGGGTTAAGTTTTTGAAAGCTTTTAACTAAAAATGTACACTGGGGACACACGCACGACTACAAACCCTTGTTTTTGGGGTTTCTGATTAGTTTTTTGATTGTGTTTTTTCCTGAATAAAAAATTTATAGATTTTTCTTAGATTTTTTTTTTTGTTGGCATTTTCGTCAAATTGAGTTTAATATTTTAAATGCCGTACTTTTAAAACATTTTAACATAAAGGATAGATGTTTAATAAATAAATATATTGGATGCTGTAAAATTTAAACCATATAAAATTGTTTTTTAAGGTTCGGGTTTATTTCCTGCGTGCATTAGTTTTAATGGTATTTTAAAAGCTCGCTGGAGTGCCGGTACTTTGCGTTGAGTCCTAATGGCTTTTTGAAAATAAACGTGATGGAAAAAAAACCCAGTGGGGCGCAGAACGCCCTTATCTCGTTTTTAAACCCATATAAATCGCAATTTTTTTTTGAAGACGGTTTGATCGACTCGGGGGGAAAATTTTTATTACAAAAGTCCATTTTAAATCGTTATACGTCAATCAGCGAAATTTCCAAATTTTACCAGCGTTTTTCCTTTTGTTTTCACCCAAAAAATTAAGGATTTACTTTACTTGTTTTTTTCGGGTTAAAAATTTAGGATTGTTCAAGAAGAATGCGCATAAACTTTCAGAAAATATACCACATTTTAATTTAAAATACTCTCCTACGTAAATTAATGACAAAATGCCACCAACTGTCTCCCTTTTGGAAAAAATTACTGCCAGTTATTTTTTAAAAAGTAAAATTATAAAATATGCCTGATAGGACAAACCCCTTCTCATAAACAACCTGCCCCAAAAAAACTCGAGGGTGAAACTAGGTCCAAAAACTTTCCGGAAAAAAAACCCCCGCATTCCGATTTTTTTTTTGCCTGGTTTTTAGCTCGTCCCAGTTTTAACTATAGGAATTTGAGTCCGGGTTAGTTTTCAATGTCACGGTTGCCAAGCCAAAATGTCGGCCAGTGGGCTTCACGTGGCGGGCGATGTCACAACGATGTTGCGGTCAGTGCCTTTTATTTGGGTTTTACCGCATTACTGGAAAACCCAAACGCCTAGGCCAAAATATCGCGATAGTGGGGTGATATTGCATGCCGCCAGTCGGGATTGTCACCCGGGCCCCCTGCTTTATTGACATCTGTAGATAGTGCCAGAAGTCCGGGAAGATACCCGTGCACCTTCAGGCTTCGTGTGAGGCCCAATTGTTTGTGTGATTAGTGGGCGTTTTGGGGGGTGAATGTGGGGGCCCAAAGGGCACAGGGTAAAGTAGGGGGGGTATTGTGTCGGTGGACATGTTTTTACTTACCAAGTCGTCAATGTAGAATGTGGAACGAGTTACTTTTCCCCCCCGGTGTAAGGAATTTTTATTGCAATAAGGGGTCCAAATCCTTGATTGGTAATTGACCTGTCCAGTGAAATTACGACTTCTATGGGGTCGTATTTATTATCGTCGTTGATTGGTCGGCGTATTTTTATCGTCGTCTTTTGGGCGGCCGTATTGATTATCGTCGTCTGTTTGGTCGGCCGTATTTATTACTCTCTGATTTTTTCGAACGTAAATTGATTTCGTCGTTGATTTGGTCGGGGCTATTTTATCGTCGTCTGATTTGGTCGGTCGTATTGATTATCGTCGTTTGATTGATCGGCCGTATTGATTATCGTCATCTGATTTTGTTTTGCAAGAGTGGCGTAGATCACGACGAGCGACCGTCGCCCTAGATTACAGTTGATACGGACTTGTTATTTAGTTGTTTCATTGTTGTCCTAAGTCATCAATCTATTAGAATGTGTTAATATTGTTGCAAGAGTGCGAGGCGTAGATCGCGTGTAGCCTAATATTCTGTGTGTTCTCTGCCTGGGCCCGGGGTTGACAAAACGTTTTTTGTTCCCCTAGCATGGATGTTGAACTGCAGCCTGTCAAAACGGCGAGCTACACCCCCCGCTGTTCCAGAGCGCGGTAAACCCCCCCCTCACGCGGCAGCAGCACCCTACGCATCGAGCGGACCGAGGGAGATCGAGGTGGACGACGACGTGGTCTCGGTCTGCTCGATAGCTGACGTCACGCTGCCCAGGATCGCCAAGGAGATCAGGAGGAAGGATAAGATGCCTCTCTGGAAGCTGGACAGACCGATCGTCATCATCAAGGTAAGAGAAGACTTTCTTTATACTTCTTCCAGGAACAGGCGCGGCAGTTTGTTTACTGAAATATTACTTCAAATTGTGATTAAGAGTCAACTATACCCATTTGAAACATTTTGGGGACTTTTCCTGCTTCCAGTTGTCATCCGATCGATGTGTAATTTTGCGTAACTGTCAAGCAATGATATGCTCACTCTTCTAGAGTCAAAGATTACTTAACATTATTGCACATTACGCACAAACATATCGAAATAATACCAATTTTGATGTTTTTTTCAAAAATCCATTTAATTTATTTATTTTTTTGTGATGGTTTATTAAAAATGTCCTCTATATGGAAGACTGTATATACATGACCATAACATTTTGTGCAAAGGATGGTAACAATCCGATACAAGCTGGCTTAAGTAAAAGTTCCAGAGAAAACACTGGTATTACAGACCCTTAAAATAAATACGATTGAAAAACTCAGTTCCTCAAAAACAGTTTTAAAAAAACGTTTATTAGATGAGTGCTCATGCTGGAAAACAGAATAAAAGACTTCAAGTTAATAAAATTCAGTCAGTTGTATATTACACTCCAGAGTGTAGTTTGAAAAGGTACAAACCTTTTTAACAGGGCGTCGTGACCAGTGACGACTTCTGATGTAAAATGAATGTGATCGATCGCGTTTTTATTTCATACGTGTACACTATCCTGAAACACCGTTCATACACACATACACATACAAGACTGCTTACTAGTAATAACAGCAGCTATCCAAAGCGGTCTTTGCGAAGTTTCGAAAACATGTCTTCCATAATAGATATTACGAAGCCGACAAAACATGTTTTCCATAATAAATATTAATATATATAAGTTTCAAAATACCTTATTCCATATAAGTAGGTAAGTAATAGATAAGAAAAATTAACGTATAAATCGTATACTTTTTCAAAACGATATGTGCGGATACGAGAGTAGGGGTACTCAAACTAGAGACGACATCCAATGTTGAGAAGTATTGTGGTGGAGGCGCCGGGTCCAGTGGAATGTTAGGACGAGTCGCGATCCCTGGCTACCAACGTAACAAAACTTCTGTGTCATCCTTCCCTTGTTGAAGGGTATTGTAAACAAAACACGCATGTGAAACGAAAGGTAGGGCCATTTTGGTGGAGGCGCCGGGTCCAGTGGGAAAGTAGAACGAGTCTCCTGGCTACCCAAAAGTTACAAAACTTTTTGTATCCTTTCCCTTTTGAAGGGGTTTTTAAACAAAACAGCATGTGAAAAGAAAAGGGAGGGCCTTTTTTTGGGGAGGGGCCGGGGCCATGAATGTTAGGACGAGTCTCCCCGGGGTACCAACGAACAAAACATTCTGTTCACCTTTCCCTTTTTGAAGGGTATTGTAAAAAAAAAAACGCATGTTAAAAGAAGGAAGGCCATTTTGGTGGAGGCGCCCCGGGGCCATGGAAGTTTGGACGAGTCTCCTGGCTACCAAAAGTAACAAAACATTCGTGTATCCTTCCCTTTTGAAGGGGATTTAACAAAACACGCATTGAAACGAAGGTAGGCCATTTTTTGGGGGAGGGGGGGTCCAGTGGAATTTAGAGATCGCGCTCCCTGGTACCAACGAAACTAAACTTCTGTTATCCTTTCTTGTTGAAGGGTATTGAAAAAAACCGCATTGAAACGATGGGGGGCCATTTTGGGGGAGGCGCGGGGCCAGTGGGAAAGTTTGAGAGTCTCCCGCTACCAACGTTTCAAAAACTTCTGTGTATCCTTCTTTGTTTAAGGGTATTTAAAAAAAACACGCATGTGAAAAGAAGGTAGGGCCCTTTTGGGGAGGGGCCGGGTTTCCCCTGGAAAGTAAAACGAGCGCGCTCCCCGGCACCAACGTAACAAAAAATTCTGTTCTCCCTTTCCTTTTTGAAGGGTTTGTAAACAAAAAAACGCATGTGAAAAGAAGGTAGGGCCATTTTGGTGGAGGCGCCGGGTCCAGTGGAATGTTAGACGAGTCGCGCTCCCTGGTACCAACGTTTCAAAACTTCGGTATCCTTCCCTTGTTGAAGGGATTGTAAAAAAAAACCGATGTGAAAGAAGGAGGGCCCTTTTGGGGGAGGGCCCGGGCCCGTTTGGGAAAGTAAGGTCGGTCGCGCTCCCCGGCTACCAAGTAACAAAAAATTTGTTCATCCTTCCTTGTTGAAGGGTATTGTAAAAAAAAAACGCTGTGAAAAGAAGTAGGGGCCCTTTTGGGGGAGGGCCCGGGCCAGTGGAAGTTAGGCAGTTCCCTGGTTTTCCCCACGTAACAAAACTTCTGTGTCATCCTTCCCTTGTTGAAGGGTATTGTAAACAAAACACGCATGTGAAACGAAGGGAGGGGCCCTTTGGGGGAGGGCCGGGTCCAGGGGAATGTTAGGACGAGTCGCGCTCCCTGGCTACCAACGTAACAAAACATTCTGTGTCATCCTTCCCCTTTGTTGAGGGTATTGAAAAAAAACAGCAGTGAAAAGAAGGTAGGGCCATTTTGGTGGAGGGCCGGGCCTGGAAAGTTAGGACGAGTCTCCCCGGCTACCAAAGAAATAAACTTCTGGTATCCTTTCTTGTTGAAGGGATTTTAAAAAAAAAACGAGTGAAAAGAAAGGGAGGGCCATTTTTGGTGGGGGCGCCGGGCAGTGGAATGGTAGGAGAGTCTCCCGGCTACCACGTTTCAAAAATTCTGTGTCATCCTTCCCTTGTTGAAGGGTATTGTAAACAAAACACGCATGTGAAAAACAAGGTAAGATGTTATTTTGTTGCGTAACTGTCAAGCAATGATATGCTCACTCTTCTAGAGTCAAAGATTACTAAACATTATTGCACATTACACACAAATAAATTCCGAAATATACCAATTTTGAAGTTTTTACAAAAATCGATTTAATTTATTTATTTATTTTGTGATGGTTTATTTAAAATGTTCCTCTATAGAAGACTGTATATACATGACCATAACATATGTGCAAAGGATGGTAACAATCCGATTACAAGTTGCTTAAGGAAAAGTTCCAGAAAAAAAAAACACTGGTATTACAGACTTAAAATGAATACGATTGAACAACTCAGTTCCTCAAAAACAGTAAAAAAACGTTTATTAGATGAGTGCTCATGCTGGAAAACAGAATAAAGAACTTCAGTATAGTTCAGTCAGTTGTATACACTCCAGAGTGTAGTTTGAACGGTACAAACTTTTTAACAGGTGCGTTTCTCTTTGTACACAAGCGTGACCATGACCTTCTGATGTAAAATGAATGATGGATCGATCCACGTTTATTTCATACGTGTACACTATCCTGAAACACCGTTCATACACATACACATACAAGACTGCTTACTATAGTAATAACAGTACAGCTATCCACAGCGGTATTAGCGAAGTTGCCAAAATATGTCTTCCATAATAGATATTGCGAAGTCGGCAAAACATGTTTTCCATAATAGATATTAAATATAAACGTTTCAAAATACTTCTTTCCATATAAGTAGTTATAAGTAATAGATAAGAAATGACTTAGTAACGTCTAAATCGCATACTGTTTAGAAAACCTAACGGCCTTCTTTGTAACTAGCACTGATAGAGTACCTAAACTAGAGACGAAATCCAATGCTGAGAAGTATTTTGGTGGAGGCGCCGGGTCCAGTGGAATGTTAGGACGAGTCGCGCTCCCTGGCTACCAACGTAACAAAACATTCTGTGTCATCCTTCCTTGTTGAAGGGTATTGTAAACAAAACACGCATGTGAAACGAAGGTAGGGCCTATATTTCGGTTTTTATCGCGAGACGTGACACACGCACAGACGGACGAATGGACTGACAGAAAAGTGATGGTCACAATCACTCACGGTCACATGGGAGCTTCACTCCGTAATGCATATTTGAAAAACTTATTTTTGGCGTCTGGAATAGTAAATTGTGTTTTAACTGTTATTATATTTTGTATTTAATCATCAGGAAACCCGAACAACATTAACAACAGAATGTGAAGGCGGTGATGGGATAGGTCACAGGTAGCCGTATCTGAGCTCTAAAACTATAGACTCGTGGATGAATTATTACTTTACACTATTATTGTGGACATCTCCTAAGCTTTATATGTCTGTTAATTGTTTCTCATTTGATTGGTAGAGATTTATTTCTTCTTCTTTCTAAGGGGAGGTCAAGGGGGGAGTTTCCTACGTCGTCGGCTAAAACTCTCCTCGAGTTTTGGGGAGTAAAATACTCCTCTATTCTGGCTGATGTTTGCGAGATAGATTTTTTCTACTTTCTCGCCTTTTACGATAAGCAGAGCCGTGTTCTGTATCAATTCTACCCCGGGCCCAGACGGGGGATGGATAAATGATCTAAGTGGATCGGTCTATAGGACCATGGATTCCAGGACTCTGCACTGGCCAACCTGTACACTACTGGGCAGATGAACTACTTACTATATTCAATTGAATTCAAAGGTAGCACGGTCGTTATTCACGACGCTACTAGAGCTGATAGGATGGAACGTGTCACGATCAATCACTGAGAGATAGTCTGCTCTCTCTCTCTCTCTCTCTCTCTCTCTCTCTCTCTCCAACAGATCCACTCGTGTTGGTGACGGTCACGTCAATAGAATTAACGCGAAATGCGCAACACAAACGTTGCAAAATAATATGTAGGCCTACCAATAAACATCGTTGTTTTCCGAAACTGGGAAAACCAATCAATGACATTAATTAAATTGATCTTTCTCGTATATTAGCATTAACACGAAGCTTTTACATTATTTAATCGAAGTTATCGATCTGTCCTCTACTCTGTGCGAGAATTGAGTTATTGGTGATTTCCTCACGTACAGTAGGGACTGGCAGTGTCATCACGCACAACAGTGTTGGCTCTGATTCGAGAGGTCCAGGGTTCGAATCCCGTCGAGACCGGCAGTCCCGACAGAAGTTTTTCCTAGGTTTTCCTTAGTTATGCGAATGCAAGGGATTGAGTCCTCTTAAACAGCCCTTGGACATCTCTTCACAATCCCAACTTCAATATACCTAGTTAGACACCTGAAGAGGGGCATTCATTGCACCCTGGGCAGGTTTCCCACGAAAACTTATTATTATTTGCTAGAATTGAGTTATTGGTGATGTCCTCTCGTACGGTACAGGGACTGGCAGTGTCACACCCACACTGTCAAGATATTTTACACTAACTACGTGTTTTTTAAAGTTATTTTTACAAATTGTATCGATATATTATTGTGATCACCCTGTTGCACCCAATCACGATTAATTGCCCTTACAAATAACCAGGTTCATAGCTATCTCGTACTTTGACGTCTGTGTATCGTAACGTTAATGACAGTTACATTCTATGAGCCGAGACCCTCGAACTCCAGCCAATTTGTACATTTGGGTCAACGTTTGAATATCGTGTTTTTGTGAAAAACGACCAAACATAAAAGAGGGTCATCTTTATAAATGTGGAGATCCAATTTAAGCTTGACCCAGAAGCGATATAAATTATCTGGAAAGAACGAATGTCTTGCTTGCATCGGGCAGTTTCAGCTCGGTTGGTGGTGACCGCGTGCAAATTTTATTTTGATTTTGAGTATTATCCGCAGGGCACTTGTGATATTCAATATTTTTTTCCAATAATTTTCCTGGAAGAATCTTTCTAATGACAATGATAGCTCGAAAAGACTCGTTGTACTTTTGAATTTTCTCATTCATGTTTTAGATAAGACAAGAATTAAGAATAATTAGCTAAAATCAGCTGCACATACACACATACATACATAGTTTAATCTGCCGAAGATAAGTTTTTTTTTTATATGAAACAATATAATCAACAACAAATTTTATCCAAAGTAAAAATACAAGCTATTCTTTACAGAAACCTTTTGTTACATTCTTGAATTTTTGAAAAATTTACTTGGTTCGCTCTTGAGTCAAATGGAAACGCTCGCTATTGTCTTTAATCCCCGAATAAAAACAGACTTAATTAGCTTGCTCGTATTCTAAAAAGTTAATTTATCATTGTTTAGACGTCTTCTATTCCTCGTATTTATAGTTTGAGATGTATTAATTTGCATGCTGTTCATACAATCCGTTAAATAATGTGGCATTACCAGAAATTACACCCGAAATTCGTCTTTCACAGTTCTTTAATTAGCGCCTAAATCTTAATACCCGAAATTAGAAATTCTTATTTTACGCCAGTTTTACCCAGAACTTATTAGTAGTGCGTACTAGACTATCGGGCAGGCACTTATCATCAACAGGCTGAAGGATCTCGTGTCACCTGTAGCTCTGAGTCTGGTCAGCATCGGGCGCGCAGGGAAGTTTTGAAAGTTTAGGGGGGGGGGGGGTATTTGTTAACAGACTCCATCTTCCTTCACGCTGACCCACTGCCTGCGGCCGAGAGGGGGTGCCCAGAAATATGTCAACTATTTGATGCGATGCAACCTCAAGTTTAAAAGTGAGCTAGTCGTATAACAGGTTTGCATTTTACATTGTCCACTACCAAAGTTCCACACTCACATTCTGCAATCTACATCTGACATATCGAACACAAAAATGCATGTACAAAGTGTCGTAACAATGTATAATATAGCAGTTTCAAAAATTCTAGTTATATATCCGATTGAAATCGGTTCGTAGCTTGAGAACGTGATCATTAAAATACAAATTTATTTCATTGGTTGGATGTATGTTATACTAAAGATTTTGAAATCTGCTCGACCCACTTTAAATGTTAATCTCCCGTGGAATTACGAAAATTAATAAACTAATAGACTATTCCATACGTAAAAGTAAGAGCCATGAGAAGTTAAGTTGTCGTGGGACAGAGGTCCCCGGGGAATGACGACGACGACGACGACTATGACGACGACTCTCTTCAAGGTGTGTCGAGGTTGAATCCGTGTCAAATAGGTCTCGAGACTGGATCGATGAGTGTTGCGTAGTTTACACCTCCAGGGTTTCCTTAATCTCCACCTCAAGTGCTTCAAAAGAAATAGGCTACGTTCCAAACATTACGCAACCAGCTGTCACTAGTTGTCTGGCGGAGTTGGAGAGAGAGACGTGGGTGACAGGGTGAGTACACGTCCGTCTATCTTATACTTCATTCATAGTTCTTAGCTCGAATCTTTGATTTCCTGTAAGCGATGAAAAAGTTTAGACCTGGGGCGTTCTTGAGAAATGAGTAACATTGAAGAAATGTAGTTCGTAGAATCGAATGAGATCGAAATCCCACTTTAACGTGTGTTTTTTAGTCATGTGGTGATCTCATTTCCGCGAAACTATGTAAGCAATGTTAACTTTAAACTAGTCTTATTGAAAATTTGCAATAATTCTCTAAAGTCTTCTTTTGTTGATTGGTACATCCATAGAGATTAACACATCTTGGCAAGATTCAAAGAAAATAATACTTTGACACATCGAAAAGAAATTAAAAAATCATATAGAATGAGGCTAAATGCACCACATACGCGAAGCAGCATAATAACAGAAACAAGTCAACTATAACAACCCATCAATTTCGCTCTTCAAAGAAGGATACCTCATTTTAAGTTAAATTCGTGACATAACCAATCGTAAATCTAAAAGGAGTCCTCCAGGGTACTATAATATCCCCAAATTATTCAATCTTATACCACTAATGTAAGAGAAGTCAACTATAACAAGGAACAACCATCCCTTTCGCTTTCAAAAAGACACCTCTTTTAAAGTGAAATTTGGACATAAATTTCTTGTAAATCTAAAAGGAGTCCTCCAAACATATAATCTCCCCAATATTATTCATCTTTACATGTACCACATAATGTAAGAAAGTCAACTATACAGGAACACCATCCCTTTCGCTTAAAGAAGGACACCTCAATTTTTAAATAAATTTGTGACATAAACTTCTTGTAAATCTAAAAGGAGTCCCAAGGCACTAAATACCCAAATTATCAATCTTTTCAAGAACAAATTTAAAGTAAAACAAAACAACCCTCCTAAACATCGCTCTTCAAAGGAAGGAACTCATTTTAAATTGTAAATTTGTGACATAAACTCGTTTTCGTTGTAAATCTAAAAGGAGTCCTCCAAGGCACTATAATATCCCCAATATTATTCAATCTTTACGTGTATACCACAATATGTAAGTGATTTGAGATAAACGTAGACCAACAATAATGACTCGCATGTTGAATACCTTGATAATCTTTAACGTTGTAAATATTGCTAGCTACTTCATCGGTCGCTTGGAAGTCGGAACTACGAGGAACAAGATGGACTCGGCTTAACCATATCCATTCTCAGCGGACCAGACCATAATGTAAACAATTCTCTATAAACTTCCCCCTGCGACACCTGAGCCTGTTTGTGTGCTTGCCACCCCTCACACTCACAATCACACTGGCAGAATCCTCCAGAGGCCAGACTCAAGCTCTGCCCCATCATCACCACCCTCACAAGATAGGTGTGACCTTGACCTCGACTCAAGGTCGCAGCTAGACTAGGTTGGTTCAGCTACTCATCTAGGCATGACCTTGACCCATCAAAGTCGCAGCTAATACTTGAGTTCATATCTAGAAGCCCTCCTGAACCACCTGTAAAATGCTAGCTCAAAGGAAATAGTTGGTATTGTTGGAGACCATAAACTGTCAATCATGTCGTCCACTTACCAACCCTTGTTGTACCGGTCACTCCAAACTGCATGGACCTTCTATTGCTTTGTTTGTTTGTTTTTCTTGGAAATTAAACATATAATATCCATTCACTCAGGAGGCGCGACGCGCGACATGGGTAAAGGCCCAGCTGTCGCGTATTTTGAGGTCACTTTGTATTTGGAAGCGATGGATCAACCATTCTCTCCATTAGGATTTGACGTTTACAACGTTGCTCAAAGAGAGCATAGAAATAAGTTGCCCTTTAAGAGGAGGCTAATTTGATTTGACCGGGACTATAGGTTGGTTCAGCTACTCATCTAGGCATGACCTTGACCCATCAAAGTCGGAGCTAGACTAGGTTGGTTCATCTAGGCATGACCTTGACCCCTCAAGGCTACATATCTCCCCCAGTTCAGTCGCTGCTAAGCATAAACAATTCAGCGCTGCCGGGTAAGTGCCAGGTAACACTTCGTCTCATCAACTTTTAACTCGCCATTCTTGAAGCGGTGATAAAGTTGGACGCAGCGCAGCGTGCAGCACCCATGAAATATTCAGCCCACTGAATCATAGAACGAGGGGAAGGAGGGGGTGAGTCCAGTACACGTATATCATAGAACGAGGGGTAGGAGGGGGTGAGTCCAGTACACGTATCGACCACGTCACCTCACACGCCGTCAGTCAGTGGAGTAATGTGTTGTCACCCATGCACGGCTGGCTAGGCTGGAGAAGCCTTCTAAAGACAACAAGTGTTATGTTTTGCGTGCGTTCGTCTCGACGTTTATATGTTTTCATCACGTGTTCTTCTATTGTGATTTGGAAAACGTGCAACACATGACTGAGTCAACGGTTACCCTGTAGTACTAGGTCATAGGCTCCACACCCCATGTCGTAGTCTCCAGCCCCCAGAAGCTTCTAGAAGCCATGAGATCGAAAGCAGGGTGCAGTAAAAACAAATATGGGAAAAGGGGTCGTGTTGTTTTAGTACTTGGCATCATGAAGCTCAAAGTAAATCTTGGTATAGAAGCTGGCTGAAAAGAGTTCAACCCGTTTTGATTTTGTGGATGATTTAGATAAGGACGTTATTTATGCTGATGAGTACTGGTGCACCCTACATATACATTTATACATTTAGCCACTTCGTACCTCTTTATAAAATTCTTAAATAGTGACGAATAGTAGGGCTATAAAAAACTTTTCATGGGGATGGGTTGCCCACTGTAAGGTACAAAACACACTATCTATCTTTACCCGAAGCACAGCCCGAAGTGACTATAACCTAGTCTCTCTCTCTCTCTCTCTCTCTCTCTCTCTCTCTCTCTCTCTCTCTCTCTCTTTCTCTCTCTCTCTCTCTCTCTCTCTCTCTCTCTCTCTCTCTCTCTCTCTCTCTCTCTCTCTCTCTCTCTCTCCCGGTGTTAGGTTGTCAGGTAATATTGAAGGCAATGTCCTAGGGGTGTTTAAGAAGACTCAAAATTCCTTGCATTTGCATTAACTACTGAAGAAAACCTCGGAAAACTTTCATTCAGTATTGAGTTTGTCGGGATTGGAGCCGTGACCTCCCGAATCAGAGTCTCTAGCTAACAGCTGCGCATGAGCCGTCTCTGTCGTTCCGAAGGATGAGCATTATTTACGCGTGTGATACTTTAACGTACGGGTAATGGAGGACCCTAAAGAAGGAGCGAAGCTACTTAATCAACAGATCGACGCCTTGCGTAGATATCTTTGGTGGAGGTGCCGGGTCAAGAACCTCTGGTCGGCTAGCCACTCCCCCCTTATCGCCCTTACCCCCTTGCCCCAGGGTCACCAAAAGCATTCTGTATCATCCTTGTTGAAGGACAATGTAAATAAAACGCATGTCAATCGGACGTCATGTTCGGTTATTATCGTGAGGCGTGACACACGCACAGACGGACGGACGAACAGACAAGTGATAATGTCCAGTTACAATTATCTGCCAGTTAGTCCTCTAGACACACATTTCATATTTAACTCTCAGCGGTAATGCAAATACATTTACAATAAATGAGTTTATGTGAGCGGTAAATATTTTACAAGGCTTCTGATTGGTGGTTGCCATAGTGATAACATGAAGCTACCTGGCAGTTAAATTTACTTGCACTTTAACTGGACATTGAAAAAAAAAGTTAACAATTTTTTTGATTTTGTAAAACATTTAAATGTCCATAACATTGTAGAGTTAGAATGAAATTGTGGAGTTATAGCACGAAGTTAACACGTGGATGAGGCTTTACTTCAGAACGTCCCTGGTTCGACTCTGGTCACGGGCAATCTCTGTTTATGTTTCGTTCAAGGTCTCTTTGAAGAAAAGACTAATGCTAGAGATTGACCATTGCAACCCCCCCCCCCCTCACCAACGTTCTAGCGATATATTGTCTCATAAGGGGCGGGTTCTTACCGGAAGGGACCCGACGTAAAGACTATTTATTTGATAATTTTTTAAACTACTTTCTGGGTAATAGAGTTTAAAGTAGATCTCAACGTGATTTAAGCCTGTTCATCCCACATAAACCCTGCTTGCAAGCCACTGTATATGAAACATGAAACTTACATCCCTGGCTCTATCCCAAAGCCCCCGTTTAGCCGACTAGCTTAGCTTAACTAATTCAACAATGAAAGTGACATCGTAAGGAGGCGAATTTTATAAATTATACAATAAACATAAATAATGTAACCATCATATAAAGCACCAGGAGATAGTACATTCAGATTCACATCTTTACACATAATCTTTAAAGCAATAAATCTTAAAATGAAGGTGGAATTAATTTAACTTTTACTTAATTAACTACTATAGTTAACTGATTATTTATTTATGGAAAAACGAACCTTGGAAAGTTAGGTTTTAATTAAAGAATGCGCAACATATATTTTATAAACAATTTGATACATTCAGTACATTCTTGATATCACTAAAAATAAGAAACTCGTTTTTAATTATAAGCAGTCTTTGATATGACTTTATTGTATTAACACAAGATAATCGACATCGTATCGTCTATTACAAACTGATATAAAACATTGAATTAGAATTTGTTAGGCCTATTCTGAACACAAACACAATACACCTACACATGTAAAACACGGACAACTTGTGAAGCCTAACATAATATTAGTAGTAGACAGGTTTATAAAATTAAATACAATTGTGGACAACAAAACAAGCTATATCATTTCCATACGTTATTGATTGATTTTTGTAGCTTAATGTCTCTATTTTTGCACTATTACGATTCAAGACGATTTATTATGATAAAATGTCGATGAACGACAATTACAAGAAAACATGCGTAAAGCGGGTTTCGAACCTACGTCCTTGTAGTGTGATACGTTTCAGACCAGAGCCCTACGTTATCCTGCATGCTAACGTGTGTGTTAGTGCCCAATCTTCTGATAGCGCGGGGAACAACGAAAGTTGGTTGTTACTCGCAACGAAAGAGAAACCAACAACACGAGGCCTCGTTGGGGATGTCACGGACTTAGGCATTGAGGTTATTTCAACCGTCATGGATATGATTTAATTCTAAACATTCAAATGTACATTTAAAACCAGGTTTCACTCGGCTCTTTGGGAGGAATTGATTTTCGTAACTAACCTTCACGAATATATTGTTGTGTATGTTGCGTGTGCGATTGTTTTCTTTTTCGGTAATTGTATGATTTACAATTCCATGGATTATTTTCTTCTAGTCTAGCTAGGATGTTGTCGTGGCTAGCAATGCTATAACATTGTGTTTATGCTGATCGGTACAGGGTGTAGGCTTGTAGGCCCAGCCCCCTCGCCCTCCCCCCCCCATCCACCCCTAGCTACACGTGTAGCCGCCCAGCATCCCCGGGACACACGTGGACCGCTTGTAGTTCAAGGTCACGAGCCAGGGGACTCCCCCATTCAAAAACCAAAATATGGGACACGTCTCCCGAAAATATCAACACTGACTCATGATCTAGAAAGTTCAAGACATTACTTCCAGTAATCAAAAATGAAATTGTTTCTGTATTTTGTTATACTTACATTTTGTTTGAGACAAGATTGGGTAAGGAGTCTAGTCGCTTACATGTTGGTAACGGTAGATGAACCAAAACAGCGAAATCATTATTTTTTATGTTACATTGTGTCGTTATTATAATCGAGGTTTTATTTGTTCGTGTACGTTATTGGCATCCATGTTATCAGTAACAAGTTTGGGGTCTTTGACATTTAAATTTACGTTATTCAGAAAACGATATTTTGTAACGAGTTCGAGGTAGGTATTTTAGATAGCTTATTGCCAGGGTGCGAATTGACGGGGGGGGATGGGGGGAGATTTCCCCCTCTGGTAATTTCATCCCTGGCTCTGTTTTACTGAAAGGTATCCCTGCCGGGGATGGCTAAATCCCCACCTCTGGATTCCCATCTCATCTCATTACATATCAAGTGACTTTATCTCGTAATGTTAATAAATAATGCGTCAATTTACACATATTCCTTTCAAAATAATACCTCAGATCGCGTCTAATACCATCTTGAGGGCAATAATACCCCCAAATTATTTTCCTCAGATCACTTCTAAGACCATCTCGAGGGCAATAATACCCAAAAAAATTTAGCCTCCGGCGGCTGGAGCTTCGCCCCAGACCCCGGTTTGCCAACGAAAATACTATTCTAAGCCATCCCCCCCTCTGCAAAGTCGTTAATTCGCACCCTGCTTATTGCCATATTATATTTTACTACGAATTGATCAAACTCACTTAATTTGTTGCATTAGATTATCACAGAGGTGCTAGAAACAAATGAAAACCGACTCATCCACATGTCGCATTGTTTCATTCTATAATTCCACGTATGATAATATGGATTGCACAGCTACACAGTTCTTCTACACAACGCTTGACGCATCCATTTTCAATCCTAAAAAAAGCTTGCTAATGATACGTCCCGGCTACAAGAAGCCGTGACGTCCAAACATCGCATCACCACAAAAACTAAACCGCCCTTGTACTAGGTCGTTTACACGAGCAATATTAATTGCCCCGTGTATTACAGAAGTTGGGCATAGCCATACTTTGAGCATTATCGCTATAGCAATAGAACTTCTGAAATGTGAGTATTCAGCTTTGACGCAATAAAATTAATGTTGTTGGGGTAAATGACCTTACAGAATGAGAGAGGGGGGGGGGGTGATGAATTTGATTCAACCCTCTTTTATTGTCTAGTTGTCTGGGATATAAGTAATAATCAGGCGCAGACATCTGTTGTTGTTTTATACAAGGAAGTACATTGCTCGTGTAAAGCAGACATACCGAGTGCAGCGTGCACTTTACCGGTGAAACGTTTACTTTGATATATTAACAAGTCTTTGAACTTTGTATAATTATCATGGAGATCGACAAGAATATCCTTTCGTCACGCTAGAATGTTGACAATCTGTAACCTTCCCAGAAGCAAGCTGTGGTATTCAAAGTGCTGGCGTGTCAACACACTACACGTTCCCCGAAGCCTGTGGGAGTTGCATTTACTTGGAGAGTCCCCGGGGCCGATCCATCACAGCCGAGCGACAGAAGCCTCGCCACCATTGCTCCCTCGGGAGTGAGTTAACCAACAACCTGTCAGCTGTAAGTTCGGGATTTACTGAGAATGTCCTAACACTTGGACATTCCTACCCAACTAACCAGACAAAACCATGTTATAGTCCTGGACAGTGACGAAAGTACGGGGGGGGGGAGGGGGCAATTCTGTGGCCGCAAGATTTTGAAAACTGACAATAAAACTTACAATTTTATTAATTTTATAAATTGTCGCTGAAACCGCCCTAAAAAGAAAAGATATAAAAAAAATAAAAAAGTAAAATACCACCATTTGCAATAACAAAAAAAATCAAACGTCACAAATTTTCTACCCGCACTAGCTGGAAGACTTTCCCCCAGACCCCTCACTCCAGGATATATACTTTTACCGAAGAAATGTTCCATGGGCAATGTAAGTTTCCCATCCTCCCTCCAAAAAAAAATGGCTAGTTGCACCACTGGTCCTGGAGTTAGTTAGTCTTGCCGGGTTTTGACTTGGACAATTGGCATCCTATCATAAACGAAAGAAAGATGTGTTTTGATACTAATTTTATACGTTTATGGGTATTTATTATATTAAAAAAAGAAAATTGAGAAGTTATAACCTTCCAGAAAAATGTTTCGACGATGTAGATGACTTCAAGAAAACAAAGCTGGAAAGTTCCTATGATATAATAATGGTTAACAGTAGAAACATGTTTCAATCTATTTTTACTTTTACTTTTATGTAAAGTAAATAAATGCAATGTTAAAAGTTCAGTATGCAAAGTCATAATAAGCTTACGCTTGTTTAGCAAGTATATAAATGTCATAGCACAATGTACATTATCTCTAAGAAACTTGTCATGGCTGTTCTTGTTACGGCATCAAAATATCTAATTCAACAGCTGCAAGTAAAATACAATACAATAATATGAGGAATTGATTAAATGTATATTGCAAAAAAAGTGCACTTAAAATGGCTCTAACTCGGTACCTGTTGAAGATACATCTTTGAAACTTGACAGTAATATAAATAAACCTTCTTGCTTTCTGCTCGTCAAGGCTTTCGCTTTAATGTCTTATACTTTGAGCTGGAGCGATTTATTAATAAACGATTAGCTTCCCGGCTTGGTGTGGTGTACAGCGGGCTGCCTGCGCGTCACCTTGCAGGGGTACCGTGCGGTGCTGCGCCCTAGCGTAGATAACCAGCACTGCGTTGCCTATCCAGCGTCTTACGAGCCCTAGAGGCGCGCGAAAGAAACGAGCAGATTCATCTCGAAACACTCAACAGGCGCGTGGGAACTATTTTTCAAATGGGAGGGACTGCGGGAATTGATGATCTGATGAGGTTTTGTTGTTTGTAGCCGCAAGTCGGCCCACCCTAGGAACCAAAGCCAGGTATACCGACTACGAAGGAGATACGGGGGGTAAGACACTTTGTGTCATGCTGATAAGCTCTAATGCTTACCAACATTAATTAATGTGATTGTCAAATGTCATCATGGTCATGTTTGAATAAAAAATAAAAAATAATTTCTAGGCGACCTGAAATAAAAGTGAGGATTCTCTTTATAATTCGTTGTTTCAATAAAGAGCTTTGGTTCACCGTTTGAATAGAAATCCGTAGAATTAAATAAAATCAATGTCAGCTCTTTATTACAAATCTAAACGCAAATGCCGAGTATCAATCTTTATAAATTATCTTATCTCTCGGATTGTGTCGCATCTTCAGAAGAGCATGGACCATTAATCTCCGGAAATACCAGCCCTAATTAGAAAGGCGGGGAGTTATACTGACAAGATTAAGAAGGGAATACCCAACGGAAGGAAATGCATCAATAGATTCAAAATGTAAAAGTAACGAAAATGTATGTAAAATGAAATAAGTAGAAATATGTTGTTTGTTGGCAAATTGACAATTTTCTAGATGGGACAATTAATTGTTGTCTGGAATATAGAAATAGATAAGTGGTGAGATTTGAAAGAATTTATAACGAGATAAGGACGTGTTTACAATGAGAGCTTACAAAACAAACATGCATTAATCAAGTCAACTAGTAAACCATGACAGACGAACTTATTCCCTGCAAACTGGTGACCGTGATCTCGTTCTATTGGTGTCAAACTCAAACGATCTCATTTCAGTTGTTTTCTATAAGTCGTCGCGTCCCACTGAGTCAAGTTTTCCCTTCGATCGCCCCACATCCCGACAAGTCCCTGCATCTAGATTCTGGAGCAGCGGAGCCAAAACGAAGAGAACCATCCCCCAAGTAGGTCAAAGTGGGGGGTGTCTGTTTCCGTGCACATACGAGTGGGGCAATAAAAACACCCGTGCGACCTGCGTATATTGCACACTATCGATCTACATGCCCTGCCTGCTTGCAACACCGCATGTATAGTTGCTCCGAAGCAAGTAAGCAAATGCGCGCGGTTTCGACGGGCCAATGAGCGATTAGTATTTTAAGTCGGGGACCGCTAATTGGCTGCAATCCGCCGGTGACGTCAGCATCGGCTTACTTGTATTGGAACATCTATAGTACAGGAGACGGGCCCATATATCAAAGATACGTTATTGCTATTGATTTGCGTAGCCTACATAATAAGTCTACGAATATGGCCAGAATAGTAAAATAGGGGTAGGATGTTGAATTAAATTGGTTTGTTTTTATATTCTGTAAAAAGATAACTAAGTATAAATAAAACATAGACTTTAATCATTAGAATTAGTTAGGAACAGTGTGACATAAATTATAAAGCAACTATAGCTCAATTTTGATAAAATTAAATTAGATCTATCCGGCTTCTCTATAATATATCGACAGTGTTGACTCGAGCGTTAAGCGCGCGACTCTGATTTGGAAGGTTTCGGGTTCAAATCCCGTCGAGACCGGCAATCCTGACTGAAGGTTTTTCCGGGGTTTTCCTCAGTCGTTAATACGAATGCAAGGGATTGAGTCCTCTTAATCAGTCCTCAAACATCCCTTCACAATAATTGTCCAGTCCGCAACATAACTATTTAGTTAGACACTTGAAGAGGGGCATGAATATTGCACCCTGGACAGGCTTCCTAAAAAAATTAATAAAACATTATCTTCTGTATTATAATATCCGCGAGGTCTACTTATCGAATGTCGTCACAAATAACAACTACCGAGTACACTCAACATGTCTGGCTGTTTGTCGCCTTCCATTGCCCTCATTCCATTGAGCACTGCACAAAAGCCACCCGCTATACAAACTAACGGACGATGAAATATTCAATATATAATTCATCAATGTTGCTGCATTGCTTACATTGTGCGCGGTATTGATGGAACCTGCTTGTAAACGCTTGTAAACTACCAAGCAGTCTACTATTAATATTGTGTCAGACATAAGACAGGTTATATTATGTTCTTGGTATTCCGCGCAAGAGTTTCATTTGCGATCGGCAGTCGACTTATGTATAACATTATCCATTATATACGGTTCTTCTCGCTGCGCTATTACTAATTGTGATATCTTTCTTCTACGTACCAGAAAGTGATAATGAATATTAACTTAATTTGAAACGTGTTAGGGTGAGTGAAGAGTAAATGATTCGCCGAGCAATGTGGGCGGGGCATTCTCAGAACCTCGCTTTTGTATATGTAATGGCGCAAATGGGATCCGTTTAATGGTGTTTTAAAATTACTTCCTAAATACGTGCTGGTTATATGGTTTAATCATGGCGCTAGATAAGGCCCATGATTTAATCATGGAGTTTGAGAGTCTATTACGAATCCATGGCCAAACGTTCAATAAATTCGCGCCTTCATTGTTATTGTAATTTCGCGAGTTATTTTATTGTGTGCATATTCAGTTTCATCAATTATTTCCATGTTAATATGATCAATATGTGTTTTTTGTTTGTTTAGTGGTATAATTGTTTATTAATTCAATTCTCATGTGGAAGTGATTGGTGTTTTCCTATTTACAATAAGAATTAATTAATATATTAGCGATTCAATGAAACGTATTCTGATGTATAACGTATGGGAAATATATTAGCAATTTTAGAATAATCTGGGCAAAATTTAAATATCCTTGTCCCTGCTTAAAAATGAAAACAAAAAGATTTTTTATTAAAACCAACAAAGAATTCAAATGCACCCTCAATTACGGTTGAGCCTAAATTTTTTTAAATAATAACATTTTCTAGAATGCTCAACAATCGTGAACTTCTGACTAAACCATATTTCATCCAATCTCTGTAGTCCACACATTATACGTATTTATAATTTATCGTGAAAATCCTGCTCAGGGAAAAATTATACACCTCTTCAGACTAGGTATTTTAAGTTTAGGGTGGTTGTGAATGGAATGTCCAAGGGCTGTTTGAGAGGACTCAATCCCTTGCATTGGTGTAATATGGTTTGGAATAGGGCTTTGCGGGTAGAGGTTTTGACAGTTAGGTTGGGTTCGGGTACTCAACTGCTTTGGGTTTTCCGGTAGGGAAGAGCCGTTATAATACTGCATGTACCAATGGGCAATTAGTTTTACTAGTAAAGAATCTTGCATTGTAATTGTGTTCTCATTTCATCTTCTATTGTCTTTGATTGGCGTTTGTTTTGTATGACAATACAATGCTATAATTAATGTTGTCTGGACCGGCACCTCCACCAAAATAGTTTGTAAATCCTGGACCGGCGCCTCCACCAAAATAGTTTGTAAATCCTGGACCGGCACCTCCACCAAAATAGTTTGTAAATCCTGGACCGGCCCTCCACCAAAATAGTTTGTAAATCCTGGACCGGCACCTCCACCAAAAGAGTTTGGTATTCCTAGACCTCCACCAACCCCCAAAAATAATTTTATTTATTTTGCTACCCGATATCAGGTACTTGTTTTGACGACCGGGTTGACCCCCAAGTACCCGACCCGAAATTTCAAGTATCCGCACACCACTAGTTTCGAACAAACGAACAACATATAACGGGGGGGGGGGACATGTTTTTGACCCCGAAAACTTTCTTTCAGCTCGAACATTTTTAACTTGAATGTGAAAGAAACTGACAAGAAAATCTTAAATTCATTTTATCAATGATCCTTTACAAAAGTGCTCCACCAGACCAGTAACAATCGGAGAGATGGTACCTTCCTAACCGCTATATGTTAACATATTAACCTCACCTGTGCAGTCAGCCAGTGAGGTTATACCTTTAGGTCACAGGAGGGGTATGCGTGTTTACGTAGTTTTGTTCACAATATTATGTTATGATGCGCGTTTTTGTTGTCAATTGGTACCTTTGGATGTCGTTGGGACTTGGCAGTATTCCAAGTACCTACTCCACTGGACCGGAGGAGTAAACTTTCTGTCTCTGAAGTTACCTTTGATAACCACTATCAGAACTATATTTTCAATCACGTAACTATTTCTATGTAAACAAACCCCTTTCAAATAACATGTTTGTTGTATTAGTTCCCACCAGACCCCCACTCTACTGCGTACAGAGGATCTCTCTCCTCAATGTGATGCTCTCTGGGGGGCGAGGGGGGGGGGGGCACCCTCCTACGGACCCGACAGGTCACACCTCGCACATCAAGAAAACCATCAATCGCACGAAAACACTTTCATTTGGCGCATAAAACCCCCAAGTTTTAGGGCACGGGCAGCATCGACCGCCTTGATGTTTGAATCGTGTAGGCCTCGCTTGAAAGGTTACGACGCCTGCGTGCGCCCGTGTTTCGTGTGGCGGCGTCGCGACGCTCTCACAGACGCGGGCGACGGCGCTCGGTACGCACGGTGTTCCTCATGGTCTCATGGCCGTGATCGTGGTGACGCAGCCGTCTTGTAGCCAGCAGGAGGACCGAGGACGGCGACGACGACCGCTCGAGACGGCGGGGACGTTTCTCTGGCACTGCAGCGGCTGCGGGTCGGCCGTCTCTGTCGGAGTCAGGGTGAGCTGGCTTTACTCTCTCTCTCTCTCAGTGGAGATGTCTGTGTGTCTGAGAGTTCTGGAAGGTACAGGTGTGAAGGAAACACTGCAGCGGCTGCGGGTCGGCCGTCTCTGTCGGAGTCAGGGTGAGTTTACTCTCTCTCTCTCTCTCTCTCTCTCTCTCTCTCTCTCTCTCTCTCTCTCTCTCTCTCTCTCTCTCTCTCAGTGGAGATGACTGTGTGTCTGAGAGTTCTGGAAGGTATAGGTGTGAAAGAAAAAGAAACTATGCGGGCGGCGCAAAGGCCAAGTGTCAATCTCAAGCGTCAGTGAGTTGTCTTGGGGTAGTTCAGTTCCCCTAAGTTACTTTACCAAAACGAAGAACTGGGTTTCAACTTTTCAGAAATGGAATTCAGGATATTGCAACTCGTAGGAACCCGATGGGGGGGGGAGACTTTTTGGGTATCAGCGATGGCTGATAATTGAAAAATGCTATAATTTGGTTTTTATCTACGTTTAGTGTATAGTTGAGGAACGGTAGTAAAGATTGGAATGAAAAAGTGTAATTTGAATAGAAAATTCAAAGTATTAGTCGTATAATATCGACGTCCGTCGACGTGTGAATGGGGAGTCCGGGGAATGACAGTCACTTTACGTCTTACGACGCTAAACACGTCTCCCAAATTGAAAGTTGTTTTTGATCAGTGAACATTAAACTATATGTGGTAGAAGTTGTCAATTTAGGACATTATGCAGTCCTGGATGAGGTAATTCCGCGATCAGGACCAAAGTCTCAAAGTCAGGAGTGTCCTGATGTCAGGACGGTTGGCTACCCTAATCCCAGTTCCTCCAACGGAATTCCGTCACACAGTAGCTCATTAAAAAGTAAAGCCTCTTAAAAATCATAGTGGACATCTGCTAAAGCATAAATGTTCATACTTTTACCTTAATTCTCTTAGTTATTTAAGTTTTGTATTATTTAAGTCAGTAAAGTGTAAAAAGTAGACATCCACTTGAGGTTGAAAGTTTAATGCTACTCTTTAATTCGACAGGATTACGACGGAGTTAAAAAGTTTTAAACAAACGTTACGTTCCAAGTTACTACAAAAAAGTAACTTTCAAAGAGAAAATTACAAGTTCAAAGTTACGCTGTCCTATAAAAGTGCGCCGTTAAGAAACTTCCTCCCTTTAGCAATGATTAATTTATAGACTTATTAGTGAAGATCGCGAGCAATACAATTATTATTGATTGATTCTCAATATTATTATGGCATACTTGTAATATCTGCCCTCCACAACAGCTACCAATATCTATGCCTAGTATTGCTGCTCTGTGACCCAATTGTATCGGCCTCTAATTGCAATGTCTTCGCCATCAATGACAATATGATCGATGCATCGGTCTGCGTCGCGATCCGTCAAGTTAGAGACAGGCGGGGTCATGTCATGTATATACTGAACAAGAAACAAACGAATCCCTAATCACACTACATTTCATATCATTTGATTGTGCACATGTATATGTGGTGAAGCGGACATCAGACTGGTTCGAATGTGGAAGAGGTTGACGGATGCCTAGCCTCCGGGAACTGTTGGTAAGAGTTGGTTCGACTATCGTTAACGTCTCCAGACTCCAAGTGCTCGTCAATTTCATGGGTTTGAAACTAAACGCAATTGATGAAAATAATTTATTATTATTTATTGTGTGCATAATTATCCTTGTGGTAGCGCATTGCTTCAATGCAGTAATACTTAAATCCGTTGATTCCCGCTAAAGCCAGAAGTTTTAACTTTGAAGAGACTTAGAGATCCTGACGTTAATTGTCTATGGAGTTTGTAAGGCGACTTTAGATACCGGTTCTAGACGAGCACATGCAACTAAATATAACGTGCGTTTTTCTGAATCGGACTTGTTGATTCTGGCGTTGATTCGCGGGTGTCGCACTGTCCAACGGCACTGATTACTATATTCCGTATTTAAAAATATCGATCTTCGGTGGTTATCGCTCATTCGTCGATTGCGTCGGGGCCTGCAGGTGGCTTGGTCGCTTTGATTTAAAGTCCCCACTGAAAATCAGTTATATAACTGAGTGGGTAGACTCTAAATAAAATTTATTTATTATTATTTATTTATTACACTTAGCGAAACTATTGCATAAATACGCGCGAAATTTGGATGGTAAAACGTAAAAACATAAAATTTTACCTGATTTTATTTTTTCTCTATAAATGAATCCATGAAATGAAGACAAACCATTCATTCTTGCTTCATTTTAATTTTAATTAAAATCCTGCTTTACTCGCAAAGACTCTAAACGACTTAAATAAGATCTTTTGAAAACGTCAAGATGCTTGAACGAGAACTGCTGTTGGAAACGCTTGAGATTGGAGCAACTCATGCTGACACTAGAAACTTGTGTGAGCGACTGTGTCAACAATAACCAGGCCTATATTATGTGACGACGCCACATTTGCAACTGCGTCCAATAAATGAACGCTTGGCCGTCTCTTTTCACCCCTGTATATAGAGTCTGTATCTTGAGCCGCGGTGCATCGCAATGGTTGGCGATGTTCCACTAGATACACCCTCGAGCACAAGTAAATCAACTGCTGGGTATAGTAGATACACAACACAACTACCCTAGATTTACTAGTGGTCGATGCTGTACACTGTACACGCATTGCGGACATATTAACTTTCTGCGTGACTCTGAGATATAAAGCAAGATACTTTGTTGATTTAATTTATGTATAAAATTATAGAGCATAACAAACATTACATAACCGAGAAAGAATCTTCAAGCTGAACCCACAAAAACAGTTAAGTATTTTGAAAGTTTTGTTATTTGTTTTCATAAACTTCTGAGATTGCAAAATCTCATTTTTTACTAGATTTTCTGTTCAAGACTTCTGAATGATATGTAAAACATAACTTAATGAAGATAGAGAAAAAAATACTTGCACGTTTTGTGTAACAAATTATGAACAATGCTGATTTTCTATCAAATAAACGAAAGTGTCAGAAAAATAAAGTATTTGAAAGTATATTGAAACACACATAACAAAAACTTGTAGAAATACAGCCAAACCTTACACACTCAAAAGGAATGAGATCTAAAAAAGGGCCAAGCTCATCTACCCTTCCACATAAACGTACAGTGTCCCATAACAGCATCCTCGAAAAGCTTGGCAAAATAGAATTTGCGATTATTAATTTAACGTAATAGTTTATCCAAGTTCTTTTTTTCTAATTAATTTAAACGTAATAACATGCAAATTCTATTTTGCCAAGCTTTTCGAGGATGCTGTTATGGGGCACTGTACGTTTATGTGGAAGGGTAGATGAGCTTGGCCCTTTTTTAGATCTCATTCCTTTTGAGTGTGTAAGGTTTGGCTGTATTTCTACAAGTTTTTGTTATGTGTGTGATCTCATTACTTTTTCAAGTTCCATTACAAAATTATTTGCTAAAATATAATATTTTTATCAAAGTTGATTTAAATTCTATGGTATTAGCAGTAACAATATAGGATGTAAAATATCTAGACCCGGATTCATGTACATCCTGGGTATAGGTGGTATAACCACGGTATAAGGACGGTATAAGGACTGGACCCCAATTCTTGAGTTCGTGGGAGATGAGTTGAAAACGCAATTTGAAAACGAAGTCGTTTTCGTTTTCGAAGGAATTGGTATTCTTGAACGGTATCGTGGAAAACGTCATGGGTTGTGAGTTGAAAGCATTGATATTAATTAAACCCCTATAGTAGGCTAGATTAGCAGTCTCCTATACCTCCGCACAGGCGCGAGCGTAGCAAATTGAAGACTCAACCGGCCCATTTCAAGATGGCGATTTGGTGTTTTAATTTATGCTTTTTTAATGCAATAAAGTATTTTACTGGATTGTTTGATATGGTTTTAGCTTGTGCAGCATGGTATTAAACAAAAGAAACAATACGAAGTGATTGCATAAGGGAATTTAGTAATCATTTGGTGTTAAAGGCTAGTATGCTTACCTGTCAACCTGGCGGCAATCTTGAGAACTATTTGGCCACAAATCGCTCCCATTTGATTAACATGTAAACTGTCATTTTAAGATGGCTTCTAATTGAACCTGAAGTGGACCACCGACTGCTGGTCTAGCCAATTATATAGGATGTCTATGGTTGAAAGAGTATCACGAAATCCAAACACTTTAAAAAGATTTGCGTATAGCAAAGAGCTCGAAAAAGTTCTATATTTATTCTAGATGGCAGTGCCTTCATAAACGCGGGCCAATCGAAAGACAAGTTGTATGAAATGATTTGATTGTTGCAATTATGTAAAAAAAAACAGTTGAGCAAGTTCATGATATCAGAACAATGTTGTGCTGGCATAGGGTTGGCTAGGCTTGTCAAACATGTAATGTAAGTATGAATTTTACTAGTCCTATAGCCAAATGGAACTTTAGACCTACACTTTTGCATTATAAATAATTTTCCACATCTGGGCCTAGGCCAGGGACGGTTTCTGATTTGTTTTATGAGAGTATAATGACACCTTTTCTCGTTCCACACAAAGAAGAAAATTTTAAATGTCCGCTATTTGTTTACGTATCGCACTTTCCCGCCTAACTCTGCTTATACCGTCAACAAGTGTCAAGTAACTATGGTTACTTGTTGATTGTATGCCAAGTGTTTAAGGCTTATTTTAAAACCTTTATTTGGAAGCCTTCCAACAAACTTTTCAACTTTTTTTTTCAAAAGAGACTATATTTCTATAACCTTAATGTCCATGTAAAATATGAACATTGTAGTCCCACCCGTCTGGTCAGAATCGCGGGCCGACGTATTAGATGTTAGCAGTAGCAGTAGTAGGCAGTAGTAGGCAGTAGTAGGCAGTAGCTAACATCCTTAAAGTGATTTTGAGCATGTTTCAAGCCATTTTTTCACCAAGAAGGAATAATCGTACCCCAATAAAATTTGGCATGTGTTGTCAGGTACCTAAATCCCCTCGATTGTGATAGTTTTCAAGTTCACATCACGTTACATGACGGCTGGGTAACACCTCGAAATCACCCCAACTCTGCTTGGTGTATCAGGTGCTTGAGTGTGTAGCGCACCGCGGCTTGGCTGCGGCGCCCTAACGGGCACCTAGACTAGTTCTAAGGATTAAAAATCACTATATCAAAATATCATATTCATAACTGACTGAATTGACAATAATATGACTATGTGCACCTATCCGTCATCTGTGATACGAGTTCACTAAACTGTCTGTCTGTTTGGGGGAATGGTAACTTTAATATTTTAGAACTAATGTTCATCATATCTTCAATCCAATCAAGTGAACAAGACAATAATTACGTAATAAATATAAAATGTCGGAAATCTGGTATCAAGTTTGGGCGCAAAACTTCCTTTTTATTAGAAGTTCAACGTTTTTCATTAACTTTTCCCATAACTTTTGATTTATTGCTACCTATATAACATAATACTTAATAATCCTTGTCAAAGTCGATGTCAAACTTTCTCGTCGGCGAAGTGAATTAGTTTGACGTCTAGCTCTGACGTCACCAGTGTTCCAGGGGGCTGGGGGGATTTCCTTACCTCACGTGTCGCCTACACGCGTGAAACATGCAACACGCACACATAGCCTTAATCCGGGCAGCATTACCGAGGCAAAGTCTGGGACTATATGTCTGCGTGCGTAGCCCGGGATTAAGATTATCAAATAGGCCACATACATTTTTATACATCTTTTAAACCTTATTGATATTCCTTCCAACCCTTTATTATCTATATTCAAATTTGTGTAAGTCGGGCCTACTTATTAAAACTGTCCCCAGTCCGCCACTGTTGCGCTGCTAATGAAGCCAGATTCCGCGGGAAAGGACGTTGAGGTCGGCGATCAATGCGGCTCGCGTGCGGTGCGTTATTAGCTTAGTTTCGAGAGAAGAAGAAAAAGAAGAAGAAGAAAGTTTGGAACTTGAAGAAAACAGTCAAATATCAATCTAAATATAGAACTCCAACTTACAAGGGTATTTGTTTTTCGATAACTCGTCTTTTCGCTGCTAGATTCACACGGCACCATTTCGTCGGGTCTAAGATCTAAACCAATTACAACTAAATATAGCAATGTTCTAAATATGTCTCTAACGAACTTTGTTTAATGAGATAAACTTCGTTATAAATAGAAACTATAATTGGATTTGGTTGACGACCATTTGAAGCCTCTAGTATATTTTGCAGTAGACAATATCCACGAAATGGCTTCAAAGCACGAACTCTAAAGCTCTTGAACTCTAGCCTACATCGTAAACCCGCATCGGATGTAGATATACAAGCATGATTTAGTGCCCGTCTATACCGCGGTTTTATAACCTGCTTGAATAACCTATTTTTTTTTCCAAACGCGAAAAATATATGTGTTATAAAACCCCATCACACTTTGCAATATATTTCAGGGCTGTCACTGTCGCATCGATTTTGAACTGTACAAACGCGAATGGGACGTTGAGAAGAATAAATGAACCTCCCCCAACACGCACGCACTTGTAGTTTATAGCCTGGAGAAGAGACACAAACAAGCAGCTTACATTCGAGTTCCAGGGACGTATATTGACGAATTGAAGTAGGGTATAGCCCCTCGAATGTCTTCGTGATGTGTGTGGCTTCACTTCACGACCACGCCGGTACTAGATACAAAACAACGACGACGACGACGACTACAACGACGACGACTACTCCAGCACAATAATATTACTCTGGGAATAGTTGTCAGCAAGAGTCCACTTAGGCGCAGCCATGTTGGTTTTATACAACCCGTTGTCATGTAATGTGTAGTTTTGTTGTGTTTGTTGTTGTGTGTTGTTGTTGTTGTTGTTGACCCGTTGTCATGTAATGTGTTGTTGTTGTTGTTGTTGCATATAGTTGTTGTGGAATGACGACAAACTCCACGGTCAAACCATCAGCGCTGCTTTGGCTGGTGAAGAATATTTTTATTGTTGGCCATTGGATTTGTTTCTATATATTATATAATATTATATCATCTTGTTGGGTGAATGTATTTTGTAGTTGATGCTTCATATAATGTATTGCCCTCGAGTTGGTCCGGGTGCGCGGATATTGGGTCTGGAATGTCCAGGGGCTCGTGTCTGTTAGAAGACTAACACACAGACTCTTCTGCAACAATGAAACAAACGACTTGAAATAGAAGTCCAGGTTGTCTGGGATGTCAACAAACTACAACATTGCAATTAATTGTTGAACGAATTGAGACGTTAGCGAACGTAGTGATTCCATTCACATTAAAGGCCCTGTGGTTCTCTGCGTGCCAGCTGTGTTGCTTATTGTTTGTGTAGTTGAAATCAGCCGAATCGTGAATTGATTCGCTTAATTTAGGTATCCGGTACGAGTTTATTGAAACTGCTAAGCACATCAGCAGATTCATTGCGATCTAACTACAAGAAACATAACTGAGAATCACTTCCAATTTTAGAAATTATTTTAACGACAATGTTTAGATTTGAAAAGATATTTTTTGTTGTTTTTCGCCTGGCCGTGAAATGCCGTGCCCATGCAAGGTCAGTCGAATGTTGGACGTCAGGTACCCCAAATTACCTCTAGATTGAGTAAACCTGCATATTTTCACGTATTGTACTGGCTATGTTTACCATAGTGCCCTATTGCCACAGATGATGGACTACCTGGTTATATGCATTTCAAAACATGTTTAATTATTTTTGAAATACAATCTAGAAATTACAAAATCTTTCCCGACCATTGAACCCACGTCTCCCACATATCGGCTACAAGGGCGCCTTAGCCAACTAGACTAGGGAAACGCCAAAGTAGTAGTTGAGTAGTTGAGTGAGCGAGTCATGTTGTGAGTACCCGAGAACATTTGCATTTAAGTTTGATTATATTCGTATAAATAATAGTTTTTTAAAGTTTAGTTGGTATACGGGGACGGGCGCGTCAACTGTAAGGTCATAATGCGCCTCTCTAGCCTATGATAGGCTAGGTAGGCCTAAGGTAGGGGGAAGAAAAGTAATGTAATCGGGTACTCAACACATGGCTCACTCACTCGTTTAACAACGACTTTGGCGTTTCCCTAGTTTATATGCAATAAAATCTAAAAGGTTGCGCCCATACAGAATCAACTCAACAGTTCAAATTTGACCCTTGCAAATTCACAAAACAAAATGTCAACACTTTAATTGTTATAAGTTGATAGTTGATGTGGCTTGACTTTTATTTCTATAATGTTTCATTGTTGTTGTATAGAGTGTAATCTGAGACCCTTTGAGTTCGGCTTGCCGGTGCCGGGCACCGAACCAACGACCTACAGCAGAGCTTCACACCTGACTGTCTGCTCCTTCCTTGAGCAACATTTAGCGTTGCTACACTAATCTAGATACAGAACTGTTGCCAGAAACCGACCGATCTGTCCCTGAAACCGATGTGTGTACTGATCTGCAAGGCTGTGACATTGCATCCGAGTTAACTTATTGCTGCGTGTTTGCTTCTCATTTAACACTTCATACCTGCTACTACATCGGCTCGTTCAAATGAGCTCCTATCAGACCCCATGGTGTCAGTTTTAGAGTAAAATATGGTTTTTAAATACTGATAGTGACGGGGTTAGAGAGCGTAAAGCACGAAACTCTGATTCTCGAGGTGACGGGTTCGAATCCTGTGACAGGAAAACCTGACTGAAAGTTTTAATGCAAGGGATTGAGTCCTCTTAAAACAACCCTCGGACAGCCCTTTACAAATTGTCCTAATTCCGAAATACCTATAGTTAAACATGCATGGCCAGATTTTCCATGAGATTTTTTTTATATTTAAAAAATTAATATTCTGATAGATTGTTATAATAATTTTTAGTGGTGCAAAGCCCCTCTTCAGTGTCTAACTTTAGGTATATGTTGCGGATAGGACAATTGTGAAGGGATGTTCGAGGGCTGTTTAAGAGAACTCAATCCTTTGCATTCGCATTAACGACTGAGGAAAACGGCGGGAAAAACTTCAGTCAGGATTGCCATTCTCGACGGGATCCAGGACCTCCCGAATCTGTTAGTTAATAAGATGAAATTGATTAAGAAACAAACAATAATTTCAAAACTCCATGCGGTCTGGGGGATGTCCTCTGACGTCTCCCCATGTAGGGCAATGCCTTAGACGAATGAGTGAGATAATGGTTACATTGAAACTTATAATTTTTGGGTTAAAATTCTTGTTTTCCCTCACATTCAGTTCCAAACAAAACGTATTCAATGATGAGTTTCTCCTTCGTGTACTTTGATTCGTTATCGCTCCAAACGTTGCATCTGCTCACACCTACACAGAGAGGATTACGATCAGAAACCACGTTCACTTTCCACGAACCACGTTACTGAACACCTAACAGATTTATCTGCAGCTCCTCCTAACAAGACTAAGAACGTTGCATCATCCATGCAGAGAACGATCGACACGTTTCCTGTACTCCACGCAACCCGCGTCACGTGAACGCTAGCAAGATTATCTGGCGCTCCCCCAACAGAACTGGTGCTCCTCACATAGCCTGCACCAGAAGATACGATAAAACATACTTTTCCACGAACATTGTTACTGAGCCAGCAGTTATTGCGCCCTCCCAGCCCCCCCCCAAACAAAAACACAAAGACTACTTACGACCACTTATGACCCTCGTTTCTGCAGTCTCCTAACAAGACTAAGAATACGTTGCATCATCCATGCAGAGAACGGCTGACTATTTCTTGTACTCTGCAAGCATTGCCCGCGCCAGTGGAGTAACTGCTAAGAATAAAAATAAAATCTGGGGCTACGCGCCCCAGACCCGCAATGCCTGGGGGCGTCCCCCATAGTCCATGCACCCATTGTACAACGATAAACATACTTTTCCCGAAACAAATTGTTTAATGGGCAAAGTTGCCCCCCCCCCCCAACAAAAAACAAAGACAGTTACGCCACTGTGCAGCCTGCTTGTTCAAGGTGAGAGAAATATACACGGTAAGTGTCGTATTTCCCACTTAGAATTACCTCGGGAACAATCGATTTATTGTTCGTGTTCGTAATTCTGCTGATCGACAAGATTACAAATCTTAATAATCGATCAACACAATATTATCATGAACCTTGACTCAAGGGGTTTCAACTACAGTACACAAATATATACTTATGGTGTTTGTGTATCAATATAGTGCAAATCTGCATTTATAGATTATTAAATAAATAATAAATAATAAGTAAATAAATTGTATTTAGAGTCTACCCACTCAGTTATATAACTGATTTTCAGTGGGGGACAGTTGTTTCATACCTCATTATATTCAGGCGAATAGGAAGGGGGGATGGGGGTAACCCCCCCTTCTCCCTGTGCCCCTCCCCCGTTCATAACTACGGCTGCAACTGACAACACTAGTTGCAGTCATTACACTAGGGTGTGCATACTTGTGGCTAGTTGTGTTTACAGCATCCAGAAACAAACAGTTCTTATCATCCCCCCCCCCCCCACTCAAAAACATTTCCCACCGCCCGATCATAACATTTGCATGCCATTGATTACATACAACTGTGTTTCCAACTTCCTCTAGCACTGTTCCTTCTTCCTGCCACCCCCTCTCAAAATTTAGAAAACAAATTACATTTGTATTAATAGCAAATTATTACGAGCTAACGAAATCTCGGGGTGGATAAAGTATAATTATCACTCCCTTCCTAATTAACCACCATAGAAAAAAGTGAATTGCTTGGATGGAATGATGTTTTTAAACTCAATTAGAATCGTCAGCTCGCTTTCGGTTTCTTTGATCCCTGTTTCGACGCCGAGCAGTTATTAATTACTAATCACCCTAGCTCATATAGAGTGAACCTCGTTGAACCCACGCAGGCAGCAAGGGGTGCTAGGCCTAACCCGAGTCAGCGACCCGGAAGAAGCGACTTGTCCCACGATCGATGCCTGGCTGTTACGCCGAGCCTACACCGCATCCGTTTCACTTACAAACTCACGTACATGGTGAATTATTGTCAAGATATCTCTTGTTAAAAGAAATGGTCTTTGGGGAGCGCTAGAAGCCAGTAATTAATACATTTACTGCATACGCATCGGAAAGAAACTTCAGAAATAGAAACTTTTAATATACCTTTTTAAATTTATTTACGCACGATTTGAAACACTTTTTTAGACTCTTTCTTAGCACATGTAGCAGTGGCGTAGGAACCGGGGGAGGGGGGGGGGCAGGGGGTAAACTAACGTGAGTTAAATATTAATCCCAGAAACATACGCACATACACTTATACAATTCGACAGTTACCTTGGAAAACGAATATGTTTGCATGTATACTTCATTACGAAAAAAATAGGTTGAAATTTACTAAAATGGGCCTCTTTACGTCCAATTTTTTAGTTTTTAGATCGCAGATAGTTGCTGTGAAACATCGTTTACAGAGTCCCCCATGACGAAATAACTGTAGTGATGGTGAGAGTCCCCCCCCCCCCCACCCCCCTCCGAACTTTCAAAACGTTCCTTCGCGCCTGGCAGGTAGCGAGCATTGACAGATATCAACAAAAGCCAAAATACGCGAACCTTATTTTCAGAATAATTTTATTCCAGTAAGTAAATATTCATCATAATATTAAATATTCAATAATATATATATTTTCGAAGATGCGTTTAGGCACCAAACACCTATGCTTCATTTCTAAACACTACAAGTAACATGTTACAAATACAAACCACGTGACCACTTTAATCTAATGAAAACACAACATTCTTACGCTCGGTAATTTCTTGCACGATGACGGTGCTTTCATTAATTACTTGCAAATTATATGGATACATTTTCCAGTATTTAATGCGGCATTCTTGTAATTGCAGAGTGTAATACCTTCTGCTATGTGTTTATTGAAATAATTATCATAAATTAAGGATACTACAAGAGTCAATAAACTTGTGAAGATTCTATGGTGTATACGCATCAAAATAATTAAGTTCTTAATCTAATAATATAGGACTAATTAGTTTCTCGAAAGAAAGTTAAAACATAACGAAGCATTATATTTATTTGTTAGCTTTCCTTTAGGGTCAAGGCACGCAGGATCCTCTCATGTCCTAACGAAACTTGCGTATCTACGTTGCAGGATGAGCATGGTCGCACGCAGAATCCTCCCATGTCCTAACGAAACTTGCGTATCTACGTTGCAGGATGAGCATGGTCGCTTTGATGGATCTTAGAAGCGAATATCTTCTTTGCTTAATATTATATAGCCGCCGACTTTTCACTTTATGTTGCGTTGCGTATGAAGAGCATGTGGTCTCGGGAGCTATAGAGATCGAGACTTGGTCGGTACAAACTATATTGATATGAGCTACCACAAAATGCTTGTGTTATGAAAATGATCTGATATTAGAATTAATGGCTTGATATCATTAGAATAACGATACTCTTGTAAAATAGTTTGCCACGACCAGGGTTCTAGCCAGGGACCTCCTGTTCAAAGTCACAAACCTCAGCTGCATGGGGTCTTGATCTGGTATCAATACAAGTTGGTTTGTATTGTACTTATTGTGTTATCGTTTATCTAATATGAACTGACGGTAAAGTGAGTTAGGAGTTGACCAAACTCAACACAAGTTTATCATAGAGTCAGTTGAGAACTAAACTAACATGTGTGTCTCGATTACATTACACCCCTCACGCTTTACAGCTTCCTTGCAGAGGTACCAACACAGTATGACTGAAATATGGAAAACTATGTAGAATATAGTTTTCATTAGTCTTGTGTCCTGTAGTTGTAGCTGTAACAATCAGTCCGTGACTAGAGCCATGCCTTCAAGAACCTCAAGCAGAAGGCCAGGCAGACAGTTCACCCAGCTGTAATAGAATATATCTCACCCCGACCTTCTTGCAGAAAATAGACTTTATGCTATTTTAGGCTAGAACAGTCAACGTATCAGATATCGCCATCCACAGATTATGCCGATCATACATAACTGATAAGGAATAGATAGGCCCAATCAAAATTATTTTGATGAAATTAAAATATGATAATTTCAAAATTTAGTTCTTTTTATCTTTATTTAAAAAAATAGAGTATGGTAGGGGATGCTATCCAAACTAAGAGAGATGAAGATGAGAGGAGACGAAGCAAATCTGTTTGGTTAGATGAGATTACTTCATAACCAGCTCCAGAGAGCACTAGTGCAATACTACTACTACTCACTTTCATTGATCATCATGTTGAACTAGATAAAGTCGAGCTCGGAAAAGTAAAAGTGAGCTTTGGGAAGCTTTCCTAGCTGCATGAGATAAACTTTGTATAAGATGCATGTGTGTATTCGAAGTTTTAGATTGTTCCAATCTTAGCGTCAGAATTAAATTTGACACATTGTATTTAACTTTAATATGCCAACTGAAAAGGTACATGCAGTGCATGCCAAATTACCCTTGAGTGATTGACAGATAAGTTTGCTGCTGCCCATTAGTTTTGCTCCAACTTTTAATCAATTAAACCAACATTGCGTGAGTGTGCGTCTATGAAAATATGACGAGCTTCATTCACGCATTGTTTGCTTGTTATTAACTTTGTAAATATACTCGTGGTCAGTGGTGAAACAGTTTATACAACGTACGCAGTCATCCGGTGACATCCAATTAGCAATAATTAACAAATCAAATAAGTATTAACTTGGCCGGATAGGGCTGCAGTTTTCGTGTAGAAATCCCCTTCTAGTGTGGCAGAGTAAGAGAGAGCTATGGCTTCGCACAATGTGCGTGCGTGCGTGTTCGGCCGAGCAACTAGTACGGAAAGAATCCGATCGTTCAGCGACTCTTCATGGTTAAATAGCAGTTTGGGTTGAATTATTACCGGCGTCGTTACGTTTCGTAATGTCGTCGCTCATTTCCATGGAGATTTAGACAGGAATTAGGAAATTAGTCGCTAAATAAATTTAATTTCATTTCCTTGGTTAGTGAATGTCGGTCGTTGTCATTGTCTGGCGGATGTTAAGTCACGACCAAGACTTCCTAGTGGTGATGAGTGAGGTTATGTGTGGAGGCGTCTGGGCGTACCAAGCACGCCGAGAATGGGGAATTAAACTAATGAAGACACATACATAGTTACAAAGATTAATTACGAGGAGTAACAATGGGCGCAATTCCGGACAGAATAATGTGCAGTAAAACCACGATTTGAACGGTAACCTGGGGTGGTGAAGGTGTATGTGGGTGGAGGGTGGGGGGGGGGGGGGGGGTGAAAGCCCACTCCGCTGTTCGTCAAGTGAGAGACCCCCTGTAAAATTTCTTTGACAAGTACAATGACAGAATGAAGTGCGAAAAAATATTTTTTACAGCATAACAGTCTAAAATAACAGCAACAAAATCATACATGCAATTAGAGCTGAGCGCGTGTCGTGAGTCACGTGTGACTCACGCGTGACTCACGACATTTATCGTGAGTGTGCGTGAGTGTGGACTAAATGGAATTAGTCGTGAGTGATTGTGCAAGATACTTGACTCACGCGTGAATCGTGACACGCGTGATTGTGCGTGTCACGTTATCTCTTTGGCTATCAATCGACGAATAAATACCTTTTCTAGAAATTAGAACCTACCTTCCTACCTTTCTATACCTACCGTACACTTTACCCTATTTCAGTTGTCCTCTTCTCGCGGTTCGTGCAGTACGTTGCTTGCTATGTTCGGTCAGTTTATGTGTGTGTTTTGCTCATAGTGTTGTATGTGTTGTGATTTGTTTCAAGCTCTGTAGTGTTATTATTTTGTAAGGTAGGCAGTAGGCACAATAAACAAACATCATATTTCGTTGCTGTTTTAGCCTGTCAGGAATCAGGATACGTCGTGAGTAGTGCTAAAATAACATTTGTAGGCCTAAAACACATTCATTGTAACTTCATCTGAGTAGTAAAGTCGTGACTTGTGCGTGACTGAATACGATGTGTGACATGGCGTGAGTGCGCTATGGAAAAATGCATTTTTAGCGTGAGTGTGCGTGAGCGTGTAGCGATAATATCCGTTTGTGCGTGAGTGTGCGTGATCAGAGAATGTTCGCTCGTGATCGTGACCCTGCGTGAGTCAAAAGTCACTCAGCGCTCACCTATACATGCAATCGTATTTCAGCTGAACGAATTTGTATTTTATAAATTCAGAAGTGAAATGATTTTTCTAATGCTTTTATGATACACTTTATTATTGAAAATTTGTTTCCATAAATTTGAAACTTGAGGGTAAATTTTACATTTTTGTCCAAAATTTGCAAATTTATGAGAAATGAAACAGCAAATACATACATTTCCGAAAAACTACCTCACACTGAATAAATGAAAAAAAATCTTGCAGATATGACAATTGTGATCTGATGTAAGATCCAGCAACCTTAGTATGTGCATAGAAAACAATACAAATGTCTGCCAAGAAGTGGTACCAATCTTGGTGGTACCAGCCAACGGCAAATACATCTGTGGTCTCTCTTTGATGTTGTCAGCAACTTTTACGAAATGTTGAACGTTGTGGGGCCGCTTAGGCCTTGCACAGAACATCAGAACACAAAGAAGAGTGAATCTCCACCCACCCTCACGGCACATGATCTAAAATAAGAAGGTGCAGCCTATCCTAGCCCCTATTGTGTCACGCACTCACGCACTCATGCACGTGCGTCCGGCTGTTGCGTTGCATGACACATGTTACATGATGCCAGCAGATGGTTCACAACTCAACCATGCACGTTCGCTTTCACGGCATCGTCGTCCGCCGGCCACATATCATTAGATAGTAATGTAGGTACAGGTACTCTATATTTATGAACTTTATTACCGCCATATTGGAAGTCTCCAACCCAACCATAAGGTCTCTAGGATCTCCTTGTCCGACCGCCCCTGTGTGGCTCTCTGCTACCAGAAAGTCTTTGGTCAGGATTGCCGGGGACGGGAATCGAGCCTAAGACCTCACCAATCTGTCTCCAACGACAAGCATGAGCTGTTGGTTGTATGATTGTATGTGCGTGGGCCAGGGGCGTAGCCAGGATTTTGATTCGGGGGTGGGGGATGAATTTTGGGGTTTATGAAGAAATGTGTTCATGGAAAAGTACGTATCCTGGTACAATTAGGGGGGGGGGGGGGTCGGCGCATAGCCTCAGATTTATTTTTATTTTTAACATTGCAAATAGTGACATTTTACTAGTTTTTAAAGTGGTATTGCCGATAATTTATAACATTGTGAAGATCCACATAGGACTGTCAGTTCACAAAATATGTAGGATCTCCATATGTACGCCACTTAGTACATAGTGCAATTGAGTATTATTATAACCCTTCTCCTGATTTCGGGGGGGGGGGGGGCGGTGATCGGACACCCTGACCACCCCCCTCGCTACGCCCCTGGCGTGTGTGGATCTAGGGGGGAGTGCCAGGGGCGATCGCCCCCACTTGATTTCTATTCCTGCAACGTGGTGAAACATTTAATTGTATTGATACTTAATAAAATTCTCCACTAGCTGGGGGTCGCGCCCCTCAGACCCCCCTACATTGCGTTGCGCAAACTCGATCGCCCTCCCCCTCTTACAAAGGTCATTGATCCGCTCCTAATACACAGTGTAAATTATACAAAAATCTGTAAGATCTTCGATAAAAGGTGTGGCTGGGTGCTGGGACAGGGGGAGGGGACGATATTTGGAGTAATTCTGGGATTTATCTTGAAACAAATTTAAAAAAAAAAATACCGGTTTTGGTTTGGGGGTGTACAGAATTGCCCAAAGTTTTGTCCAGTGTATGACTTCACAACGACTAAAGAATAAAATGCATGAATTTGGTTTGATGAAAATTGTAAACACAAGTGACTAATATTGTTCACCCCTCGAGCGAAAACCCACTTCGTGCCCTCGTCTCGTGCATGTCCGCGAGTGTTCGGCTCAAGCTGCGGATGGCATCTTCCGAGGAGCCACTCTGCGCGCGCATCAGCTGTTTCTTTGTTGTGTTTCGTTCTGTTGTCTGAATCCCTTGTGGGTGGGCAGCGTACTGGAGAGAGAGACTGATTTCTAAAGAGTGGTGGTGGTAGACCAGGCTCACTGACACAACACTAGCCAGTCTTCGGCCGAACACGTGTAGAGCTAGGCGTCATAGTCGGTGCGTCCTCCAGCAATGAGTGTGGTTATTGTTTACAGTTTTAGTGATTGTGTTTAGTGTTTGAGTGAAGCGTATTCGGATAATGCAATCCATCATGACGCGAGCTACGGTCCTAGTGATTTAAAGGAACTTCGAAGACATCTTCCTCATGGTAAGATCATTTCTACAACAACAAATCTTTCTAGCGTCTAGGCCTGAGAGCGTTCACTGCTTGAAGGCGTCATTGTATTTTGGATGGTAAAAGCAGCATGCACATCAAATCCTCGCTCATTTTCTGTCAAGTCTACGCTCACTCGCCCACTGCTAAGTTTACAACAATGACGTTAAGGTAAAAGTTAAGAGGTGTTGCCAGCCAAACTGCCGTCGAGGAGACGCGGAGGTGCCTAACCTAGCCTAGGACAGACCAGGGCCATCGTTGCTGTAAAAACGTGCTCGAAGTTGGGAGTTGCAGCTTGCAATCAACAGGTTGTGAAATCTAAAGTTTAACTCTTGCTTTCGGTGAATCACAAAACCTTAGGTAATAGGTAGGCCCTAGAGCAAGGTCCTTGCCCAGAGCCTAGGGCCTACCATTTACCCAGTTAGTTGACAGACCTAACCTAACCACCTAGCCTAGGGGTTATAGGCCTCCGCCTCCTACCTAAACTACGTTCCTCGTTATCTGTTGATCAATATAAGTTATTACATTTTCTAGATCTAGGTTTGCTTTCCTATGGAATAACAATGCAAACAATAAAATCAACAATGGGGAAATTAGCAAGTAATCTAAAAGGGCATAAACAAGCATTTCGCACCAGCCCCCTAGACCAGGCTTATGCAGCCAAGGTAAATAATTGCCTTGTCACTTTATCAGTGTAGAATTTGCCGTAGGTTCGTGATGAAATCGCCATTCGCCCGTGCCACTGCACAAAGGATCTTGCTGCAGCTCGGGTTCGTTTGATCAGGGGTGGCAACAATGTATTCTCACACTAGGCCAACACTTGCATCACATTCACGTCATGTTGACATGTCGACTACCGCTAGGCCTACATTAAAATTGCATATTTGGAATGTAGGTCTATGTATTGTCCCCACAGCACCAGAGCACAACTACAATACTAGTGTCACGAAACATTTGACAGAATCAAAGAGGTGGTGGGGGGGGGGGGGGGCTGCTGCTGCTGCTGCTGCTGCTAATGACAGTTTTCGGTCTTGCAATTCCTTTTTAATCCCAGAAAATGGCTCGAGACGGTTGATGTATAAATTTAAACTATCGGTGCTATGTTTATGTAGACACGCTAGCTAAGCTACAATAATTATGTCATCACCTGTTTGTTTCAAATCATAACAAAATATAAAAATAAATGCAACGAGGTGCTGGCGTTGTGAGCGTGGATTTGAATGTTTGTAGCCAGTAGTTCACCTTTGTCTTTCTCTAGGCCTATGTCATTTGTGTCTGGGGGTGGCTGGTGGACAAGGGACAGTAGAGTTCTTGTTTTCTCTACTATCCTTGGCTGGGAGTGTGGGACACGTCAATGGTCACGGTAATTTTTAACAGGCAGGGTGCGAATTGACGGGGGGGGGGGGATGGGGGATTTCCCCCGTCTCTTTGGTAATTTCATCCCTGGTCTGTTTTACTGAAAGATATCCCCGCCGGGGATGGCTAAATCCCCACCTCTGGATATCCATCTCATCTCATATCAAATAAATTTACACATATTCCATTCAAAATAATAACTCAGATCGCATTAAGGCACATTTTGAGGCAATAATACCCCAAAATTTTCCTCACATCGCTTCTAAGGCCATCTCGAGGGCAAAAATACCACAAAAAAATTGCCTCCAGCGACTGGGGCTCGCCAAACCCCTACAACCCCACAGATACTATGCTTGGCCACCCCCCCTGCCAAGCCGTCAATCGCTCCTGCCCATCAGGAGTGTGCTACTTGCTGTGTGTTGGTCTTCATGTTCTTTTCTAACGATGAGCAAACAATCTATCTATTCTAACATGTCATACAGAATGGACGGGTAGGCTCCCAATACTACAATGACAGATATAACACACAAACAACCCAAAACCTGTGCAAAAACTAGGAAGGAATAGTATAGCGGTTATGTGATGTAGTTTATAGGCCATGATAGAATATGTGTACATATTTTATTGTCGAACCTTAATTAAACCTACCTACTTGCTCACAGATCTGAACTTATTTCCAATGACTCGCTAACTCGGTGAACGTGAAGCTTTCAATGTTACGCCAGAAGTATTCAGCAAGCAAACCTCGTCTAAACCTAAGTACTAGTAGGAAGTGAGCTCGGCTGGTCTCGAACCCGGTATCGATGACGTTATTCGCCCCAGGTTTTTACTTAATCCACTTGATCACACATATTGCAGTGTTGTGCTTTCTCTTTCCATCGTCAAAAATATAAACTGCAACTGGGAATTATGCAATGAGGTGTTGTTTTGTTCAGGTTCAATACAAATCAGTGTTGTTTGTTGCTTCGGCTTCAGGTGTAACTGTTAAAATTTCGGAAGTAGGCTATAGGGAGAGCGACTCTCCGAATCTCATATAGCCTACATCTAGGTCTAGCTAGGGTAGGCCTATATATTTTGAAAAAGCGATTTTTTTTCATCTCATAAAAAAATAATTTAAAAGAGATGATCGGTTTGTAAAATATTTTTTGTAACCTTCTAATAACTGTTAAATCTTAAAAGAACATGTGACTAAACTTAATCACATTAGCATAGGACTTGAACGTACTTCGAAAAGACTGGTTGGTCGAACCATGGCATAATAACAAGTCACAATCGCCGATCAGTTTGCTATCATACATTTATTTCCTCACTTTCTCTGCCTGCTGCAACATGCATCATCTCGATCTCGCAAGTTACAGCACGTCTGTCTGTCTGTCTGTCTGTCTGTCTGTCTGTCTGTCTGTCTGTCTGTCTGCTTGCTTGCTTGCCTGTCTGTTTGTCTGTCTGTCTGTGTCTGTCCAGTGGCGTATCCAGGAATTCATAAAGGGGGGGGATTTTATAATTTTTTTCATAGATGTGCCGAAGGCTAAGTGGGGGGTCCGGGGGGCTTGCCCCCCGAAAAAAATTTCTTCTTCAAGGTCATTTTGGTGAAAATCTGTGCGTTTTTTAAAGCATCGCACCAACTTTTTATCAAAAATGGTCATTTTGGTGAAAATCTGTGCGTTTTAAAGCATCACCAACTTTTTATCTACAAAAATCCTGTTTTTAATCTAAAAGTTTTCTCTTTCAAGGCCATTTTGGTGAAAATCTGTGCGTTTTAAAGCATCAAAATAACCAACTTTGTATTTACTAAAATCCTCTTTTAGTCAGATGGTAATTTGTAGTTATTTTATTTTCTCCTTTACACTTTTTTTTCAAAAGGGGGGGGTTTTGTCCCCCCTCTCCCCCCCCTTGGATACGCCACTGTGTCTGTCTGTCTGTGTCTGTATGTCTGTCTGTCTGTTTGTCTGTTTGTCTGCCTTTCTGTCTGTCTGTCTGCCTGTCTGCCTGTCTGCCTGTCTGCCTGTCTATCTGACTGTCTATCTGTCTGCCTGTCTGTCTGTCTGTGTACCTGTCTGCCTACCTGTCTGTCTGTCTGCCTGTCTGTCTGTCTGCCTGTCTGTATGTCTGTCTGCTCGCGTGATACCTGCGGGCAGGGTGCGTGGGATGTGTGGTCAGGCTATGACGGAAGTATTGCGAGCTCCTGCTTGTTGTGGATCAAAATACCCATCCACGTCGTCGGTTGTGGTGGTCGTGGTCGTGGTCTTGGTCGTGGACGGGTAAAGCCGCGAAAGAAGAAGTTGATGCAATCGTAACGGATAATGAAGCCCACTCTTGGTGTACCTACAGACAGACCTGTAGTCGTACTCGTGTAGGCTGAGGCACTGACCTTTCTGTTCTTCTTTGTCCCTAAAAAGTTAAATCAGTTTCAATACGCAAAATTTTGAAGCACAAGTTCTTTGTTGATTTCAGTAAAATAAAATGGAATTGCATAACATAAGGTTCAAAACTTCAAATCATGAGTGTCGGTGTCGCCCCCCCCCGTCTTTGGACACAAGCCCCCAGCTAGCCCCACGGTAGTCTTCTGGATTTTGAACCCTTTTTAACCGATTTTGGGCATGGATTCCAGGACTCTCATCCTATTGATCAAACAGTAGGTTAGTTGAATCGTAGTTGCATTTATTTATGGATACATCATGGATATGTTGCACCCAGTTTTCTTCTGGTTATTATACACACTGCAACATGACATGAATTACTTCTCCAAACTTGAACCAAGGGAAGAACAGAAAGTTTTAACATAAATCCCGTCCACGGTGGCACATACGATTGCTGGTCCGGAGTGTGTGGCTCTACGAGGACGTGGGTTCGAATCCCGCACAAGGCATGTTTTTTTGTAACAGTCCTTCATCATCATGTGTCCTGTTATTCAGTCATCACTCATCTTCTCGAATAAATAGCATTATAGTGCATTACTATAGACTGTAATCAACAAAAGTCATCAATCAATCATCAAATAACAAGATAAATGCTCTAAGTCGTATGTGGTGCCTACATACATAAAATAACCGATGGGTAATCAATAGGTGTGTGTACTAAACAAAGAAATGATGAAATCGTAGAATGGACCCATTGTTTGTTATGTTTTGCCATATTATATTACCTGCGCTCGTGTTTAGTTTCGAGTTTTGCGTCATTCATTACTATGAGGAACAAGCGGGGCTCCCTCAACCCTAACGTGCACAATATGTTTTAATTATCCTCCGTCACACCCTTGGTCGCATGTCCGGATAGTTTCATGTGTAGGAGGCAGCTCACTTTCGCGTGCACAATGTGTATGTCGGCGAGTGCCGTGCGACAACATCCCATGTTTGTCTAGCTCCTAGGAGGACAGCGGAACTAATATTGTCATGATTGGGGACTTGGCTTCACGGTTGTAAGATATTCGCTCGAAACGGAAAGTTAACACCAAACCGGACCTACTTTTTTAATAACGTGCGGGTGAAGCCCTAGTCTACGATTCTGAAACAAAGTTAACGTTGCTTATTTGTCGTAAGTTCATTCATCATACCAACCAACCCAAGCCGAAAATATTTTTATTTTTATACGCCAAATGCTGCTACTTGCATGACTAATCTTTGCTACTTGGCTACCCTGGCTGCTATAACAAACAATGTCACAAATTAATTAGGTAAAGCTTAAACCAGAGGACAAACAACCAATCAACAAACGAAAACATTGCAACTTTATTAGTGTGAAGGAAGGACTCTAAAGCTTGATTTTCTATAAATTTACAATACCAGTACCATATTTACTTTGTTCAATTTTACAGAGTGGGCCTACCTGTGGCTTGGTGTAATTTTCTACGTATTAATCAATTTTCATTGTTGTAGATAGAAGTGTTACTAGTAGTGTGTGCTACCTACCTTTTTGTGTGTGTTGGACACTTGTACCGGTGTTGATGAATTGTCGATTACACCCTCTCTCTACCCTACACTACACTCTACCCTACCGCCTATCCCACGATGTAATATTGCGTCTTGTCTTTTGTTAGTCGGCTTATTCAAGCCATGGATTTTGACTTTGTCATTTCCCTTGTATTTTGGCGTGGTTATAGCCACACCGTCCATAGGACCATAACGGCATACATCTTACACGAGAATTCTATATTATTGTTATCGTTGCTAGTATAGGGGGTGGAACATGTAAGATATGAACAAGCTTTCTCTAATTCGCTTTCATTCACACACTGTGCACAAGTGTGCGTGTATGCAACGGTAGGCGGTACATACCTGTGATGTTTGTAAAGAAAGAGTTGCTAATAATATACATGTTGTAACTAATCAAACTATTCGTCTCGAGAAGTAGATTAGGCGGTGGTCGCTATAATAACACTGTGTCTACGTGATATCTTATATCTAGTGGAGTAATAACACACGTTGCCTTCAGCTAACATACACTGGTCAAACTAATTGAGCTTCGTTGTCCACCTTGTTCTTTACTCTGCAACCTACCTCAGTGGGTTAATTGGTTGATCAAAGGGAGCGTAGCGAAGCACAAGTTTGACTTGACCTTGAGCATATAAGTAAAACCATGTGGAGTTAGTGTGCTTGTTCACTCGACCCGACTTTGAGGAACTTTCGAAATCTTTAAACTTATCTGCACATGCTTATGAGAGCATTCAAAGCAATTGTCCATGAAAATCGCTCGTTCACTTGTTTCGTTCAACTTTTCAGTGTTTTTCTCTCTATTCAGATTTTGTGTACATTTTCTCACAATGAATCTTCAAAATCTTAAAAACTTGGACACTCAGATACTAAACCTTGACCAATTTTGACTGACAGCTAAAGTGCTAGTGGCTAAGTGGTCCACTTTCCGAAAAACTTTTTTCAACAAATTACCAGAAGAAACGAGAATTTAGGCTTTTAACATTTATTTACTTTCTAAGATAATTCATATCTCACATTTCCCAGTCTTTAATAAACTTATTCTGCAAACTCATCCCAACGATTAGGCACTACCGCATAAAATGATATAAAATGGAAATAGTGGAGAAAACATCGTTCCGTCCCCATTGCACCAGTGTGACCCTCTTCAGGGCCCCGATTCATGTACAATGTATGTATTTATTTATGAATTGGTCACATACAGCATTTTCTGCCTTGCCAGAGATCAGTGATGAATGACGATGATATGGTTTATTTGGATTAAGGGCGCGTCAACCATTAGGTCATAATGCACTACTTCTAGCAGTGGCGAGGCGTGACATTCGAAGGTGGGCATGCAATACAAAAAATTAATCATTATGTAACAACAAATGCGCGCTTCAAGCAAGGGTTTGGTTGGCGGTAGGGAGTCGGGGGAGGGGGTGTGTGTCTTGTTAGGCAGCCCTAGCTACTGGACGAGAAGCGCACGGCTTTTATAAATAATTTTCATTTTTGATCATAATTTTAATTTTCACTCAATCACGCGACTTATTTCAAATGATGAACTCTAGCAGCCTGTCTAACTTGACAATCTCTTCAATAATTTAATCGTAAACTAAATTTTGAATTCTTTCTTTAGTTTATTGATAATCCGTTTCTCAAGAACAACTTTAACAACTTGAGTGTGTTTTTCAATCGTGAATGTGCTAAAATAAATAGTTAATGTCATAACTCGTATCTTTCAATCACATTTTTTTGTAAGTAGTTACAAAATTAATAATTTATGAATGTGATTAATTGATTACACACGAGATCATTAAAAATCTCAATACTTTTTAATCCTACAAGAGACAAGGGCGCCCGTCAAGATCCAGCTCCATGAAGAGGGAACCACTGGCACTTCGCACAGTAAGCGAGTGCGGATAACCCGCAAGACCCGTGGAGATGAATGCACTGGCCACACAGCTTATTTCTCAGCATTTCTACGGCGTTAGCCCATAAGTCGCGCTCTCTCAACCGGTGTCTTCCCCGACTGCCAATTCCCCTAAGCCCAACGACCTTTTCTTTCCCCTAACACCAACATTTATACCTGCCTATGAAGAACATGCTACACGGGGTGAATGAAGGGGCGTTGTTGGTGTTACGGGAATTTCTGAATTCCCTTAACACCAACACCGTATGGGTATTTAAACCTAGGGGCGTTGTTGGTGTTACGGGAATTTCGGAATTCCCCTAACACCAACACCGTATGGGTATTTAAACCTAGTAGTGAGAGCTGCAGAAAGGGGAAAAAACACTAGAATATTGCAAATCCGGATACCAGCGCGAAATTTTGCATGGGGGTAGATAAAATATCACATTTTAAAAATCCGCCGGGAGGCAAGCGATATCTCACCCCCAACACCCCCTAAATCATCCCCTAAATTAGAATAATTTATAGCTCTAACCCAAAAAAGAATTTTTATTCAAATTAGTTATTAAAATTGTGTATTAATATGTTTTAACCCAGTCGGCCTATTCTCATTTCCAAAATCAATTTTTTTCAACCCCCATCCCTAATAGTTTATATTATTTTTACCTTGATTTCCAGCATTCACCAGTGAGGCAACTAGTGAGTTATCAGCATGAAATTTGGCATGATGGTACATAATAACCTGAAAAATAATAATCCGCCGGGAGGCAAGCGATATTTCACCCCTATTGTTCAGTTTGTTCTCTACCACCCTTAACTTTGGGAAAAACGTAAGGTAGTATTTAATTAATGTTGAATATTTCAATTACTGATTAAAATTATGTGTCGATGTGTTATAGTCCAGTCTACAAATCATTCATACAAAACAAACAATTTTTTCACCCCCAACCCTAAAAATTATACTTTTAGTGACAAACACTGTTTAGTAATTTACCAACGTGAAATTTGGCATGGTGGTAGATAAAAATATAAGAATTACTAATTACCGTTGGGAGGCAAACGATATCTCACCCCTAGTGCCCTCTATCATCCCTTAAAATTGGAATTAGTACTAGGTCGTATTCTATACATTGTAATTATTAAAATTATCCAATAATATCATAATATTATTATCAAGCATGTTTCGATCCAATCAACCTAATTTCTCATGTTTTTTCGTCCCCCACCCCTAATAGTGATTTTTTGATCAACACTTACCAGCGTAAAATTTGGAATGGTGGTAGATAAAAATATAAGAATTACTTTTCCGTTGGGAGGCAAACGATATTTCACCCCAAGTTCATCCCTTAAAATTGGAAAGTGTTTAATGATTTGTTTTTTTTTTCATGGGTGGTTATCTGGAAGAATGTATTTAATAAAAAATCAAATTAAAATTCAATTCAATTCATTTATATTGTGTTGAATAGAAACTTATTTAGATTAAAATGAAAAAAATGGAAAAAAAAATTGGGGGGGAGTTTGGATTTTTTTTAAGTAAGAGATTATGTTCAGACTATGGGGTAGGAATGCACAAACTGTTAGTTGCGGAACTTTGACGTAGGTTTTCTCAGAACATCATTTTTTAATACAAAGGTACATTTTTCTCAGGAACTATACATTCAAATGTCTTGAAAGTTTAGAGCATGTAGATATATTGAGTCTTAAAACTTTGCCCCTTTCAATAATACAATTTTGTGTTACTTTTAATTATAATAATTCAAACAAGTGTTAAAATATTTTGAAAAAATTTACACTAACTACATAGGTTAATTAATTACAATTAAATATAGTTTCCAACTACATTCTCGGTGTATGAAAGATGGTAAGTGTAAACAATTAAATTCTAAAACTAGGGGGGAAAAAAACTCTAGTTTGTATGGTTATTTTTTTAAATGTACCTTAGTAATGGCTAATTTAACATACGTAAGATACAAACTGCCGGTCCCCTTAAATAAACTAAAACTATTGAATTTTAATTTGATTTTTAATTGAATACATTCTTTTAGATAACCACCCATGAAAAAACGAATCATTGAACACTCTTTCCAATTTTAAGGGATGTACTTGATGTGAAATATCGTTTGGCTCCCAACGGAATAGTATAATAGTATTATATTTGGATGAGCGAAGCGAAGATTCCATTTCACTACACTGGAGAAAAATATCCGGAATGTTTTATTTTCTTTCTGTATTTTTGTCTGTTTGTTAGCACGATTCCGGCTAAACCGAAACTCCAACTGCGATGAAATTTTCTGGATGCCTTCGAATTCTCTGAACTTAGAACTGCCACGTTTTTGAGCGCAATCGTAAAATTATTTTTCATGAAAATCGCAATTTTACGATTTTTTTTCGATTTTACAAAAAATTTCTTCGACTTATACCTACATGCTTTATCCGATTTAAATGATTTTTTCACAGAACCTTAATTTTATGAATTAAGATATTCGTGTGAAATTTGAGCGCAATCGAAAAATACTTGTCATGAATATTGAAATTTTACGGGGGTTTTCTTTTTTTAAACAGTTCTTTGACTTATAACACCTACATGTTTTATCCTATTGTAATGATTTTTTCACAGATTTTTTTTTATTGGATGAGCGAAGCGAAGATTCCATTTCACTACACTGGAGAAAAAAAATCCGGAATGTTTTTTTTTTTTTTTTTTTTTTTTTTGTATTTTTGTCTGTTTGTTAGCACGATTCCGGCTAAACCGATACTCCGATTACGATGAAATTTTATGGAGGTCTTCGAAATCTCTGAACTTAGAACTGCCACGTTTTTGAGCACAATCGAAAAAAAAATTTCTCATGAAAATCGCAATTTTACGATTTTTTTTTTTTTAAAAATTCTTTGACTTACAACACCTACATGCTTTGTCCGATTGTAATGATTTTTTCACAGAACCTTAATTTTATGAATTGATATATTCGTGTAAAATTTGAGCGTTATCAAAAAAATATTTTTTACGAAAATCGCAATTTTACGACTTTTTTCAATTTTTAAAATTTCTCCAGCTTATAACACCTACATCCTTTATCCGATTGTAATGATTTTTTTACAGAACCTTAATTTTATGAATTAATATATTCGTGTAAAATTTGTGCGCTATCGAAAAATTATTTATTATGAAAATTTCAATATTACGATTTTTTCCTTTTTTAAAATTACGATTAATTAAAAAAAAATAAATTTAAGTTAATTTTTTATTAAATTAAATTAAATTTTTTATTAAATTTAATTTAATTTTAAAAATATCTTCAACTTAGTAATGATTTTTTCACAGAACAACAGTAAATCCGCATAACACATGGCAGCTCAATGCACCAATTACGCTCATCCAACAACGCGGCGGGACTTAAGCGTTTTCCTAGTGAATTAATATATTCGTGTTAAATTTGAGCGCAATCAAATAATTATTTCTCATGAAAATTGCAATTTTACTATCTTTTTCTTGTTTTAAATTACGATTAATTAAAATTTGTAAAATTTAAGTTAATTTTTTATTTAATTGAATTGAAATTTTTTTTAATTGACTTAGTAATGATTTTTTCATAGAACAACAGAAAATCCGCATAACCCATGGCAGCTCAATGCACCAATTACGCTCATCCAACAACGCGGCGGGACTTAAGCGTTTTCCTAGTAGTATTATAATAACTAGGAAAACGCTTAAGTCCCGCCGCGTTGTTGGATGAGCGTAATTGGTGCATTGAGCTGCCATGTGTTATGCGGATTTTCTGTTCTGTGAAAAAATCATTACTAAGTTGAAGATTTTTTTTAAAATTATTTAAAATAAATAAAAAATAAACTTTAATTCTTAATTTTTTTAATTAATCGTAATTTTAAAAAAGAAAAAATTGTAAAATTTTGATTTTCATAAGAAATAATTATTCGATTGAGCTCAAATTTCACACAAATATATTAATTCATAAAATTAAGGTTCTGTGAAAAAATCATTACAATCGGATAAAGCATGTAGGTGTTATAAGTCGAAGAATTGTTTTAAAATAGAAAACCCCCGTAAAATTGCGATTTTCATGAGAAATAATTTTTCGATTGCGCTTAAATTTTCCACGAATATATAAATTCATAAAATAAAGGTTCTGTGAAAAAATCATTACAATCGGACAAAGCGTGTAGGTATTATAAATCGAAGAAATTTTTTAAAAATCGAAAAAAATCGTAAAATTGCAATTTTTATGAGAATTTTTTTTTCGATTGCGCTCAAAAACGTGGCAGTTCTAAGTTCAGAGATTTCGAAGGTCTCAATAAAATTTCATCGCAATCGGAGTATCGGTTTAGCCGGAATCGTGCTAACAAACAGACAAAAATACAAAAAAAAAAAAAAAAAAAAAAAAAAAAACATTCCGGATTTTTTTCTCCAGTGTAGTGAAATGGAATCTTCGCTTCGCTCGCTACGCTCGCTACGCTCATCCAATAATAATTCTCATCTTGGTACAAAATGTCCAAATTCGAAAATTATGGGAATTTGTGCATGAACTATAAGCGAAACAAATTTCCGAAAAAGTACCTATTTTTATTTCAGATTATTGCATTTTAATTGGATGAGCGAAGCGAAGACTTCAATTTCACCGACCCCCCAAAAAATTTAGTTCGGGTGTTTTTTTCTTTTTTTTCCCGTCTGTTTGTTCGCTCTCTACCGGGCAAACGGCTGATCTGATCTTGATGAAAATTGGAGGGGACCTTCTTAATCTCTGAACTTGGACTTGCTACGTTTTTGGCTACAATCGAAGAAATATTTCTCATGAATATCGTACTTTTACGATTTTTTTCGATTTTTAGTGCGATATTTTCGTGACATTTGGGCCGATTCTGACCAAACGGGTAAGGCTACAACGTTCATATTTCACATGGACATTAAGGTTATGGTGATGTAGTACCATTTAAAAAAAAAGTTAAAAAAGCAAGCCAGAATCCATAGAAATAAAGCTTTAAATATAAGTTTTTTACGGTAAATAATACCAATTGACAAGAAACAATAGAAACTTGACAACAATCACCTACAATGCGTAGGCAGCAAAACAAAGCACTTGCAAAAGTAAAGATATCCCACGCAAACTAAAAACTTAAAAAAGCTCATCCATCAACGCGGCGGGACTTTAGCGTTTTCCTAGTAATAATTAATTGTAGAAATAATATGCGATTTGATTTCTTATCGGATTAACAATAAGAGAGAACAAATAACAGGCTAGGGCAATTTTGCCCATGATGTTCCAAGAAGATCCTAATACAAACAAAACAATACTTTTCTCAAGCATTCAAATCTAATTGTTGGTGGAGGTGCCGGGTATTTGTATGTCAGGTTTCTCACCGCAGTGTATAACACAAACATGTTTCTGTAGGTATCTTCCTCATTGTTCAAACAACAATACAAACAAACAGCATGTCAATTTTTGGAGGTGGTGTTCGGTTTTTATCGTGAGACGTGACATACGCCCAGACGGCAGGATTGAAAAAGTGGTGCATAGGGGAGCTTCACTCCCTATAAAATACCTATCAATATTAATAGGAAATATAACTTTAAAAACGTTATTATTACGAACTAGAGTTCATAAAAAGGGAATAAAAAGAATTGGAAAATACTTTTGCGTCGCGAGCGGCTCGAAAGATTTGTGTTTTTGATTATATCGTGCGATGCTTGGGGCGGAATTATCACTTTTAACCTTGGTTAAAATAGTCAAGTTTTTACGATGAAAAACATGTTTTCCAAAATGTGGAATACGCAGAATTTTTAAATGCCCAAAACTATTTTTGATTTAGTTTTTAGTTTTTGCACACTCCTATTTTGGCGACTTAAAAAAAGAAAACATATTTATTATTTACTAATGTTCAGCAAAAAGAAGGCATGCCGTATATGAGATTTAGATGGGTCGCTAAATAATTGGATGAGCGAAGCGAAGACTTCAATTTCACTGACCTCTCAAAAAAATTTAGCTCCAATGTTTTTATTTTTTTTTTTTGTTTGTTTGTTTTTCTGTCTGTTTGTGCGCACGCTACCGGGCAAACGGCATATGCGATCTTGATGAAAATTGGAGGGGACCTCCAAAATCACTGAACTTAGACCTCCCACGTTTTTGGGTACAATCAAAGAAATATTTTTTCATAAATATCGTACTTTTACGATTTTTTTCGATTTTTAGTGTGATATTTTCGTGACATTTGGGCCGATTCTGACCAAACGGGTGGGGCTACGACGTTCATGTTTTACATGGACATTAAGGTAATGGTGTTGTGTTGCTTTTTGAAAGAAAAAGTTGAAAAAGTTAACCAGAATCCATAGAATAAAGGTTTTTATATGAGTTTTTTTTAGGTTTATAATAACAATTAACAAGTAACAATAGAAACTTGACAACAATCACCTACAATGCATTCAAAAAGCACTTGCAAAGGAAAAGTGGTCCTACGCAAACTAAAAACTTACAAAAAAGCTCATCCATCAACGCGACTAAAAAAAGCGTTTGCGAAGCGGCCTAGTTTATAATTTATATGCATATTTGATAAATTTCGACACCTAAGATTTTCCGCAATTTTAAGTATGTTAAATAGGTTTTTTCCGTATTCAATGCAAAAAGAATCCTTTCTCTTACAATTTAGTGAAGCTGTCATTTGACAGTTTTGAATTGGTGGCTGCATAGCTCAGTTGGTAAGAGCATAGCCCGGACAGCTAAGGTCCCGGGTTCAAACCCGGTGTAGTCACTTTTGTAATTTCTGTCTAAAGTACTAACATATCAATGTCATAGCTGTCGCCTACTATAAAACCAAAGTATATATATATATATATTGATTGCAATAGAAATTGAGAAGAGGCCTCATAGCGTTGAGTGACTAATCAACGCTCATAGTTTGAACAAAAGGGATGATGGAAAACGCCTACCTCAGACATGGAAGTCCATCATAAACCTTTGCCATAAACCACAAACATTCATGCAGACTCTTCCAACTTTGCTAAATGCTCCCGAAACCATGATACCTGTTGTAAGTCTTCAGACTATCCCTACTGGTCAAAATACTTTAAAGACCGTGTTTCCTTCCACAAGTCAAGGCCCAATGACAAGAAGTCAAGCAAGGAATCATCCTACAGGTTCTGGTCCATCAGACTACTTCGCATAATCAATAACATGACATGTTTTTCTAAACTCTTTCCACATTGTTATAATATTCCTGTTTGTTAACTTCTTTGAAAATTGCTTGTTTATTATGTTTGTTTGATGTTATTCTTGTGTTTTTGTTTTAGTTCTCTCTTGAAGTGTTTTTGTATTTTGTATTTATATTTGAGTTACTTCAGTCTTAGACAATGATTGGTGAAATCCAATCGAAACGTCAGACAAAATAAAGAATATCTTACGTGGTAAACCGAAAAAAGTAAATTTAATTATTTAAAGATGGTAACATATATATACATATATATTGGAGTAGCCATTTCTAATACAAAGTACTCGATATCCAGTATCCACCTCTATCGATTGCCACAACGAACAGTGTTTAGAACAGCACGCATGAAAGTAATTAAGAAGACGGTATGATGAGTTCGGCGTAACCTTTTTTACAATGTGTTAATGTTTAAAAATTTGCTTAATCGGCATCTAACTATTTTTAAAATCAGTCTGGCCCACTTTTCGACCACCAATTTTCATAAAAAAAAAGAAATTGGGGACGATGTTACAAGGGTTAAGCATATTTCGCTATCAGAACACATTAAACTTTCATGTATATTTCCCCTACACGCAAGTTTGCGAAATTACTAAAAAATTACCAGTTTGGCGAGAAAATGATCTCTGATAGCGCCATTCTTACATTCTTACTTAAAGGGGCTAAAAACCCCAAAAATTATTTTTTACCACGTGATCTATAGCACAATACTACACTTAAATGACCGTTTAAAAAATTATATCTTGTAACTGTGATTTAACACGAATTTTTTAATTTTTTTGATCCAGAAATTGGCGAAAATTGGTGTTTTGGAAAATTTCCTAAATCGGCTTCAACCTGCTTCTTTTTTGGTCCACATAGATACTAGAGCATAGTACCAATCTAAAATGCCCCTTTATAACACCGTGTCTTGAAACTGTGCCCAAATATACCCTCAAACACGCAAAAATATGCATTCCAAAATCACACCCCATCTTGGTAATCGGCATATTTTGACCGAACTACTTGTCCAAATTACAAAACAAAATATAGAGAATTTACAGAAAAGGCTGTCGAGTACGTCAATAATGGCCAATATTTTTTTGGATGAAAATTCTCCAAGGTCACGGGGCATAAAGATCGTCCCCATGTTATTTCTTATGGGAGATTTTTGCCGATGGGACCTAGCTTTAAAAATGTCATGTTTGACAATTTTTTGGGAGGTCATGGTGGCCCCAATAATTTTTCTGTTGATTGCTAAATTCATTACTAGTTACCCTGAATTAAATATATTTTTTGAGTTTAGCGGTTAAATACCCCTTTAACATTTTGGTGCAAACCACAACCCGATAGTGGATAGAGTTTCCAAGTGATCCAGACTAAACCTCGGCGTTCTGAGTAAAAACCTGGTTTTCTCGAGCTCATCCAAGTCTTAAACATTCACTCTTATCTAAAGAAAAAAAAAGTTCAACACTTGGACAGGGACTTCTGTCTGATGTCCCTGGTGATGTCCACCACGAGAAATGAATTCATTTAAATTTTAATCTTCCAAATCATCTAAAACAGTTTATTGCAAAAACTGGAAAAGCCACGCATAGGAAAGAGTTAATTTGATGGTTTTTAATTTGACTAGCTATTATTGAAAAAAAGGGGGAGGGGAAGAGATAAATTGACTTTTTCAGTTCAATTGCCATGACTACGCTTTTGTAAAGAGCACTTTACTATTATACTTTTTAAAAGTAGAAAACTTACAAGTAGACACAGAACTGAATGACAACGTTATAGTTTGGATGTATAATTTTAAATTTGTAAACATAAATAAACTGGTATTATTTTTTATGAAAGTACTTAATTTATAAACCAAATCTCGAACATGTATGCAACTTTTTCAGAATAATATCTGTCGTATGTGGATGCTTTGAAAATTATCAACACTGAACATGACATAGGTACTAATACATAAACATACGTTTGTAGGGCGTAAGGGTAATAAGAGAATTCCCCCAGCTCCAACTACACCTTGGATTTAAATACACACGCTGTTGGCGTAAGGGGAAAATAGAAATTCCCCTAAGACCAACAACGCCCCCTGGTTTAAATCACAACACGCTGTTGGCGTTAGGGGAATGCAGAAATTCCCCTAACGCCAACAACGCCCCCTCTTTCACCCCATGTAGCATGTTCTTCATAGACAGGTATAAATGTTGGTGTTAGGGGAAAAAAAAGGTCGTTGGGCTTAGGGGAATTGGCAGTCGGGACCGGCTCCCTCTCAACCAGCCTCTTGCTCGCTCTAGTTAACCCAACCCCTGTGTTTCGCACAGGGGAATAAAGCTCTGACGACCGTAGCTTGCCTTCCACCTCAACCTGCAAACATCTGTCCCCGTGCGCTAGTGAAGCAGGCTAAGCGACTGGCTCCTGCTTTAAGCTGTATTTAGACGGTTCAATGTTTCCTTCAATGCCTTGAATTCAAGGGTTTAATTCAATACTTTTGTATTCAATGGCTCTGTTTACATGGTTCAAGTTCTTGATTCAACCATTGAGCGGTGGGTTGAATTCAACCCGTTTCGTTTAGAGCATGTCCTAATTTCGTTCAAGCTTGAAGGAAACCAACCAATCAGGATTCTTGTTGGATCTGACGTCACACAGTGCGCGCGCAAGTGCTTCTGCGAGGCTCTAGGTTTTGTTTTGGTCTTTGGATTTTGGAGGATATAAGCAATTTGCACGTTTCCCGACAAACTTTTAAAACAACTGAGTGAGTGTATAGTCGTACGGTCAGCCGTATAACTAGTGCAAAACTGGTCGTACGGTCATCGACGATACACGTAACTAGGCCAAAAGCATTGAGCATCACAGTCCCAGCGTGGCAGAGTGGTAGCGCGTCTGCGCTCTGAGTGAAGGGTCGGCGGTTCAAATCTTCGTCAGGTCGTTTTTTTTTTTAACATTCTATTTAGGTTCCATTGTTTTTCTGCAAATGATTGCACTACATTTGGCAGAACTTCATGGTCCCCAAAACAATTTTTGCTGAGAAAGTAGGTTAGAATAAATAATTACTATTAGATCTTCCTATAGTACAGGCTACATCTTCAGCAATCATTCTGATTTCTGAGTTGATGTTTACTGTTTGGGCCCTACCTGTCACATTGATCTGTCAGCTGTAATATTTTACACGGCTGTGACTTACCTCCAATTTCAAGGACCGTGTAAATGGACGTTCAATGTTTCCTTCAAGTACCTGTTCAAGCCATTGAATTCAATTCCTTGAATTCAAGACATTGAATGAAACATTGAACCGTCTAAATACAGCTTAAGTCAACATATTCTACACTACGCGTAGCGCAATCCGCGAAGTTCAAAGTAAAATATCTGCAACGGGAGTAATAATGGGCAGGAACTAAATGAAGAAGTAATCATTTCAAAATAAATATATAATCAGTAATTATTGCTCAAAATATAAGGCATGCAGTGCATGCCTTGCATGCGCGGACGCCTCGCCACTGACTTCTAGCCTAGGGGATATGGGGAGGAGGGGTCCATGCTGGTCAGAACCAGCCACGGGTAGGGGGAGGAAGGGGGGTTCTCACGTCGCGGTCGTCATCGTTCGTTGTGTCATTGTCATCGTCGTCGGGGAGGTCGTCAAGGGAAAGGGAAGGTGTTTCCGACGTCGATTGCCAGAGTTCGCCTCTAGTTTCGGGGAGTTACATAGGTACTCCCCTGTTACTAGCTGATGTTTGCGAGGTGGACTTTTCCTCTTGAATCGCCTTTACGATTAGCAGAGCCATGCTCTGGGCCAATTCTTCCCCGGGACCCAGACGGGGGGCTCGAACCAATCAACAATATTTGCGTTTTTTCCAAAGAGTGATTAGTCTTGGGAGTTACCCCGCGCTTATCCAGCATACTTCTACCTATCCCGGGATAAATATATCCATGCATGGGGGGGGGGGGGGGGTCCACACGTGACTAACTAGAACTAACTATTATAGGTTATCTGGGTGTTTGATGATTGTGAAAGGAATGTCCGAGATGTTCAAATAACAGGACCCCCAACTTCGAAAAAAAAAACTTTCCGAGAGGATTGACGGTGGCAGGTTTCGAACCCGTGACCTGCCGAACCAGAGTCTCACACGCTATACGCATGAGCTGTGTCTGCCGGTATTATGCTTTCTACCTGTGGAACTAATGGAAGAAATTCTTAAATGTTATGGATAAGAAAGGACCATCGTCCACGCGTCTACGTCGTGATGCTGACCGTTATTAGAAATGCGTGTACCGGCCGGTACTTAGGCTACATGAAAGAAAAGATGCACCTGTCGAACTTTTATTGAGGGACTTTGGATTGTAGCCTATTATGCATATAAGCACAATAATATATTGTAGCCTAGATACGCTATTTCACAATTTCTCTTCGAAAAACCTTACGTCTGTGTTATGTATGCATGCATGCTCGATGTGGAATATAGGCCTAGAGTAATGGTTGCTACTGATAGCAGAACAACTTTAGACAGTAGAACGGCGTGTTTGAAAGATGTCGATGCGAGGAACACATGCATACGTAATCGCGCATAGATCCAACGATATTCTTCCTGCCACAGTGATATATATCCGTATGTACCATGGTCATGGACTTATAAGCAGGCCAGGGAGGGGGAATCCCCCCCCCACCCCCCTCCAGAATGTAAAACACCGACTAGAACTGAAAAACTAGTAGAAGTCAGTAGGGATATGTCCTATAGGGGTTTGTGTTCCTAGGGTGGCTGACTTGTGGCTATAGGCTAGTTAGAAAGATGCACAGGCCAAAAAAAGTTTTATCAGCTCATCCATTCCCCCATTCCCCACCATCGAAAAAGGGTTCTTATGCGCCTGTAAGATGGACGGGATGGGTATGCTACACCACGCACATCCAACAAATATTTCCATTATCTCACTTCCTAGTTCTAAACCATTTGCATCAACTTTGTGAATGATGACTTTCCGAGTCCTCAGACTCCCATTGTAGGTGGACGTAGAGGTAAAACCTTCTTGTATTAATTTGGGAGGGGGGGGGGGGGGGGGGCCCTAAAAAATCACTTGCCCAGGGCACCAATCTGTCACAAGCCGGCCCTGGGTATACTGGAGGATATACGGGGGTTGTTTGAATGAATATTTGTGACAAGGTCCCTGGGGAAGGGTCCACTGCGGTCTTACGTGTGTGTGTTTACACGGTCGTGTGGGCTGTAAACTTGCAAGGGTGGACGGACCCAACAAGGTGTGTGTCCCTAGTCTCTGTCGTGTGGGCTAAGGACCCTGCAAGGCAGACACGCGAAACTCTCATTCGGGTTCGAGTCCGATGGACGGTGTTCCCAATTCAAGTTGTGCCCAAGGTTTTCTTCACGTATGCGTCATAAAGTTCCAAAGTTTTGTTGTTTTCAGAGCAAATATACTATCTAAGCCGTAATCAACGTCAACCATTGCTGGGTCAGAAAATTACTAGTTACGTTTTAAAAAAAGTTTTAATCTTTAATCTGATTTTAGCATTTTGGACTGAATGCCCTTCCATTTCTGTTTTCTTTTGCAAATGTGCAAAGTTTCGGTAAAGAGTGCTGTGAGTTGACCAGGGAGGGATACAGGGGGTCCCCTCCCCCTCCCCGCCTATATTATCTCAAACAACCCGGAATGATAAATGTGATTTCAACTAGAAACAGAAAACATGGTAGTTGTACGGCGTTTTCGTTACACCCCTCGTGTTAGCCCACCGCAGTTTGTGATTTTAAATCTACGTAAACCGTAAAAACAATTTTCCCCCAGAATGAACGGGCGCCCACTCAGTTAATTAAATGTCAGAACCGTAAAGATCTCGTGACGTGTGTCCCGACTTATTATAATTACGCGCTTCCTCCTGCTAGATTGCGTGGCCTCTTCCTGCACTGCTAGTGTTGTGTGGGCTCCGTAGTCTCATCCACAGCCACTTCCGGCCGAGAACTGTACCGTACTATGAGGAGCACCGAGCACCATTACGACGGGACGGGCACCGGATTTCCTGACAGCCTCTTGCCCGCGGACAAACGCTGTTCATCTCAAGAGTCCGCTTCGTGTTTATTGTTGTTGTTCGTCGTCGTCGTCGTCGTTGTTGTTGTTCTTCTTGTTGTGTTGTCGTCGTCGTCGTCGTCGTCGTCGTCGTCGTCGTCGTGGCGGTGTGTGTGTGGGGGGAGGGGGATAATTTAACTCGTCATTAGAGATGGTTGTATTCTTATGGTCGCCAAACATTCTTACACTTATTCTCAAAATTAGAATTTTGGAGCGGTTTGAAATCTCTAAATTCTTGTCCCCTCATCAAACACCAATATTTGATTCATGATCCTGTAATAAGGCGAATGTAACATCAGACTTCGCTTACATATGGGGATAAATCCAGGAATACAAAAATATAGCTATATCAGCGGGGTATTTTCATATAGGAGGAGGCACACGATTAGGGCGCTGGTTCGAAGCGTGTGGCTCTACCAGGACGTGGGGTCGAGTCCCGCACGAGGAGTTTTTTTTGTAATTGTCCTTCATCGCCATCTATCACCAGTCATCGTCTTGAATAGCCTTAGTGCGTTAATATGAGACGTGAAGCAACATAAATCATCATCATCATCATCATCATTTACACCTACGGGAGTGAGAGAGACCTGGCGTTTAGAACACAGTCTTATGAGGCGTGCCCCAGTAACCCGTGAAAGTCTTGTCTTTTGTTCCTGCTTACAATACACCTAGTGTGACCAGGCTGCACCAAGTCCTAGTATCTTTGTTGACAAGTGTCACCGCGCGTTATGACACGCGGACCAGTATGTCCCACTTCTCACATGTGAGACGAAATAGTTTGATGCAACTCGACTCGACCAGTGTTGTCCTCTGAACAGATAATGTTTCAGTCTCGCTCAGAGCTAAACTTTCATTATTTACACGCGCAGTGATTGCCAGGCTCCACCAGCCAAGCATCTCGGGGTATGTATTCGCGTCCCCGAACATGACACGTACAGGAAGCGGTGTTTCATTTTCCTGGATGGTTTTATTAATTGGGGTTCCCTTCCCGCGGTTGATTATCTGAAGGCGGTGTAAACTCGCCCCTTCCTGTCCTATCCATCATCTTCGGAGCCAGGGGTGCGCCCCGAGCCTGGGGTGCATTATGAACGAAGTTAGGGGTGACTTAGTTTACAGTTACGTCACCTTTAGGGCAGCAGTCGTGGGAAATCAGCACGATACACGCGAAATGTGATCGCATGGTCGAGAAAACATGTTTTGTCGTAAACTTTCGTGATGCATTTCAATTTGATGCAAATAAAAATCAATTTTAACCTGTGCGAAAATTATCGTCAAGTTTATGTTACCTTTATAGCAAACCAGGAAAATCTCCGTAATGGTTGACTTGATTTGTTATTGTTGTAATTGTTATAATATACCTTAGCTTCTACGTGATGATCCGACATGAGGTAATGTACTCGTATATGAACTATTTTCTACGGATTTGGTCGACTGTTGAACAATCATAATTTTATTTTACCGTAAACCAGGAAATAATACGAATTTTATGTTGAGATTGTGATTTACAAAATATCTAGCTTACAACAAAACGGAAAATACATAATAGCCTATGATAATGCTCACATGGTATTGGCTGGTTTTATAACCTTACGAGCTGAAATCAAGACAAGGTAGCAAACCTTTCTAAACTACGTCATCGAACAATCACTAGCTAGGCTGATCTTGCAAGTACGTACAAAGAAAAGGACTTTGACGATTACAATCAATCTGAACATGAATAATCGATAATCGATCCCAAAAGATTGTCGACTGCACATTTCATACTGCCAACTTTTACATTTCGACAGGCACCTAGTCTGGTAAATTGTCACCTCAGACGACTGGTACAATGTCTCACATTGCAGAATCTACCAGTGTAGCGTTGCAGCTGAATTACTTGCGTTTAATTTAGGCACACTGTTGCACAACCTCAGAACAACGATCGTGGCACAATGGAAGACGATGAAGCAATCCCTCCCTGTGTATCTGCTACGTTATGAAGACATGTATGCATGCACGTTGTTCGTGAATCTGTCGTGCAAGGCAGTTGCAGGAGGCGAAGGCCGGTGCAACGCCCATAGAACAGTGGTGTAGGAGGAAAAGGGATGTCCCCCCTACCCTGGTTGTTGCTCCCCTCGGTTAATCTTCACCTAAAGTTACCTATATCCTCCCCCACTGCAATAATCCACCATGGGCAAGAAAAACACTTTTTTAAGGATATTCGTTGTACACCTCAGTGTTACCGGTGTGATCATTCCTCCTGGTAACGCTGACTACTTTGTTATTATTTATTAGGATGCAAGGTTAAAAACTTTCAGTTAGGATTGCCGTGCCATGGGCATGTTGAAATTGTCAAGAAACTTATCAGAACAACAGTATACAACTAGAATTCCCTCTCGTGAACCCAATCAGACATTTGTCTTGTAGACTTCTCATTGAGGGACTATGTCTTCATGTTAGGTGTCACATGTTGAGCCCTCGGTTTGAGCAGCTCATGGAAAGTTGTCAGTTGTCACTTACACTGTCACTTACACTGTCACTTGCACTGTCACTTGCACTGTCACTTACACTGTCACTTACACTGTCACTTACACTGTCACTTGCACTGTCACTTACACTGTCACTTACACGTGCACGGGATACACTCCATTACACAGAACTCGCCTGTTCAAGTAGCATGGCAAGGGGCCCCCCGCAATAGCCTCCCCTTTGATACAGCAAAGTTGGCAGTTTTACATTTTATTGTTGGTTGGTATGTTCAATTCTCAACAACATAATTATTATCTAGCCATGAGCAAACATTACATACGGCTCCCTCTCTTCAACGTACAAGCTATTGACACACTCGAGGAAGTTGCCCAAAGATAATTTACTAAAAGGCTACACACACCCCACCCCCCGCAACCTGGTAGATTCGCCCCTGTACCATTGTGGGCTGCCTCCCAATAACTAAGTTACGACAATTTATTACCAAACCTGGAATATTGTGGAATATTTTGGTTGATGAGTCGAGATGTAAAATATTACCAACATTACGGGGTCTGGGTTTTCTAAGTCGTGTGACTCGTGACCAACATAGAATATTTGACATTTTCAAAGATATAATCAGAGTGTGAAAAGCGCGCAACAGTTTGCCAACCTGCCAGAGGGTAGTTCGCCCCCCACCCCTCGTTGCGCCCCGTGCTCGCACACCGGCTACCGAGTACCTACCATCACTCAGGGGTGGGAGGGAGGGTAGTTCGCCCCCCCACCCCTCGTTGCGCCCCGTGCTCGCACACCGCTACCGAGTACCTACCATCACTCCAGGGGGTGGGAGGGTAGTTCGCCCCCACCCCTCGTTACGCCCCGTGCTCGCACACCGGCTACCGAGTACCTACCATCACTCCAGGGGGTGGGAGGGAGGGTAGTTCGCCCCCACCCCTCGCTACGCCCCGTGCTCGCACACCGGCTACCGAGTACCTACCATCACTCCAGGGGTGGGAGGGTAGTTCGCCCCCACCCCTCGCTACGCCCCGTGCTCGCACACCGGCTACCGAGTACCTACCATCACTCCAGGGGTGGGAGGGTAGTTCGCCCCCACCCCTCGCTACGCCCCGTGCTCGCACACCGGCTACGAGTACCGACCATCACTCCAGGGGGTGGGAGGGTGGGTCGCCCCCCACCCCTCGTTGCGCCCCGTGCTCGCACACCGGCTACCGAGTACCTACCATCACCCCAGGGGCGGGAGGGTAGTTCGCCCCCACCCCTCGCTACGCCCCGTGCTCGCACACCGGCTACCGAGTACCTACCATCACTCCAGGGGGTGGGAGGGTAGTTCGCCCCCCACCCCTCGCTACGCCCCGTGCTCGCACACCGGCTACCGAGTACCTACCATCACTCCTGGGGTGGGAGGGAGGGTAGTTCACCCCCCACCCCTCGCTACGCCCGTGCTCGCACACCGGCTACCGAGTACCGACCAGCACTCCAGGGGGTGGGAGGGTAGTTCGCCCCCACCCCTCGCTACGCCCCGTGCTCGCAACCGGCTACCGAGTACCTACCATCACTCCAGGGGTGGGAGGGAGGGTAGTTCACCCCCCACCCCTCGCTACGCCCCGTGCTCGCACACCGGCTACCGAGTACCTACCATCACTCCAGGGGGTGGGAGGGTAGTTCGCCCCCCACCCCTCGCTACGCCCCGTGCTCGCACACCGGCTACCGAGTACCTACCATCACTCCAGGGGGTGGGAGGGTAGTTCGCCCCCCACCCCTCGCTGCGCCCCGTTGCTCGCACACCGGCTACCGAGTACCTACCATCACTCCAGGGGTGGGAGGGTAGGTCGCCCCCCACCCCTCGCTACGCCCCGTGCTCGCACACCGGCTACCGAGTACCTAGTCGTATCACTCCGAGGACAACGACCCTCGGCTTTCCCAAGACTCACGCCACCAGCGGAAGAGATGAACAAAGTATGGGAACTGTGGGGATTTGATAGATAAGCCGCTATAAATTACGAATTCTCTACATCCCTCGTTTGCGTCAATTATTGTCACTCTGTGCCCTGCAGGCCACACATTAGTCAAGCTAGGTCGTCGTACTAGAGGTGACGTGAAAGTGACATCTGCAACAGCAAGCCACACGTGGTTTCTCTCTTGAGGTGGTGAGCAGTCCTCCTGGGCAAGTTCCCATATGACAAGGAACTTTGAAAAGACAAGCAACTTGGTCAAGAAAGAACTAAATCACGCGTTCTCGTACCTCTTAAAAATTGAGAATTTAAAAAGTTACTCGAGATGAACGTAGTTTATTTAAAAGTTATCCATCTATGGACATATTTGGAAGATTTATTTAAAAATATAAATTCTAAATGTATAGCCTACATGGCCATTCTTGGAAGGATAGCAAGTCTCAAACATCAGGCTCATTCGGGGCTGATATCAATGTTTCATACAGATGATTTTGATTTTGAATCATAAATTCAGTTTCTAAGTTACAAGTTCCGGATGTTGGAAAAGGTGCTCCTCGTCCACCCTGCCCAACCAAAGTGGGTGATAGTGTCTGAACTCTGAAGTGACCAAGGCACACAGCACTAGTTGCAAGGAGAAGGCTGTACAGGGAAAGCTCTCTCGGACCTAACCAGGCTGTGTTCCAGACTGTGCCCCCACTACCGACCTAACCAGGCTGTGTTCCAGACTGTGCCTCCACTACCTACCTAACCAGGCTGTGTTCCAGACTGTGCCTCCACTACCGACCTAACCAGGCTGTGTTCCAGACTGTGCCTCCACTACCGACCTAACCGAAGGCTGAGAGCAAGGTTGTTTTCTTCACACTCTGTGCAGAACGGTGTCCGTGCACGCCGGCCGAGACTATCAGAGTATGACCCGGGCTACACGAACTACTTGCCCAGCGTTGCTTCCAAAACCTCTTACACGTACACGCACAGGATAACCACACACTAGCTCTTGTAATGATGACCTTCCGTAACATGGCTTTTCTTTCTACATGTTATTACACGCTCCACGGCGCCGACGGCACATGAATACGAAATTTTATTTCAAAATGTGAATACGTAAAATTGTGCTAATCTGGCAATTCATAGCGACCCGCTCACAGCGCCACTGCTTGCGACTTCACTTTCATTGTTGATCGTTGTTAGTCGGCTAAGGGCGGGAGTGTCCCAAAGCTCCCGAACTATTTCAACAAAGAAAGTGATGTCACAACTCACAAGCAGGTCCTAGGAAATCATGTATAGGGACCGAGATTAGCCACTGAGCGCGCCACTAAAAATACACGCAGCGCTCTGGGCGGCCACTGGGGGAACAAGTTGACTGAATCACATGTAGAATTTGACATTGCTGTAATGGCTATAACAACGCGAATTGTGTTATTAAATGTGGTTTTCAGAAGGTTCATGCAGAATATGAAAACAAACAATCGCTTCTTATCTTATTATCGTTTTTCTGAAAAAAGTATAGGCCTAAAACACCATTACAAAAATAGTTTTAGTTGCTAAATATCATGATTCAAAGTGGATGTTTTTGTTTGCAATTCCAAACGATTCACAACTTGACTAGCCCCTATCCAGAGCTTTTAGAGACAAAACCCTGCCTGACACGTGAAATAAGACAGAGAATCGTGATTTTAGTGTAATAACAAGTCAACGAAGATATCACTAGAATAGGAAATAAATACCCACACACTCACAATATATCACTCGCAACACGCAGCAAGGTCTAAGCCGATGTTTCGTGAATAATTGATTTGAAGTGCATTAGGCCTAGTTACCTACATTAAAAAATGTCCCAGGGGCATAAAGTTAAACCTTACATGCTACAATTATGCCCAGGCTCTGAGGCTTAGTTTCTTGAGAACAGTTTGAGCAGCTTTCTGTCAGGTTTTGTGTTGATTCTTCTGTAGGCCTAGGCCTATGGTTAAATAGCTGCACCCCTAGGCCCTGGCCACTTTACTTTGTATAAGAACCGAATCCAGTGACATGGGCAACAATGCATTATTTAGTAGACACTACTGACATCTTTGCTACTGACTGTCCTGACAGGTATAGGCAAAGAGATAAGACCTAGGTCAAACAAAAAAGTTTCCTAGGCCAGAGGCCTACGCCTAGGTAGGGCCTAGGCCTAGCTGCCTTCCTGGCGATATCAAATCTAAATCTACCCCAATTTCAGTGAATGTGGACTAGGCCTAGGTTAATTAGGGTCTATTTAAGATGAGTCCAATTTCAAATTTTAGCATGTGCAAAATACCAAATGAAAACAATACGACTTCGTCTGCTAGGTTCTGTCTGCCACATGATCTGTCAACTGTCATGATGGAAATTAGGCCTACTCAGTCACAACTTCAGACCTTCCACAGATATGTCTAGCTGGACCAAGGACTATTGGCTATTACTTATCGGCCAATGTTCAGGTTTGTGTCTAATAAATACACTGTTTGCATTAGTAAATAAATGTAGGGTTACAGAAAAACTTTTATCTATCCATTCACTGCTTTTGGACCAGTCTGCCGCGCCATTCCCTCTCATGGGGTCTGCCGGAAAACTGTAAAATATAACATATTTTTCTATGTTGGCTATTTGATTTCAAGAGCCAACAATGCAACAGGACTTCCTGGATTTCCTACTAACATTCTCAAAATCCATTATAGTCCTGCAAATACAGAAAAAACTAAAATAATTCACTCCAACACGTGAGCTAATAGCACAGAAACGTGCGCAAGAAGACGATCATTCAGTCAAGTTGTTCCGGATTCGTCCATGGCTGGCGCTAAGCCTAGTTGTATGAGCGCTCGGTGCCTATAGAAGTCTCTGATTTACATTAAGAGGGCTCTGACTCTCCTCTATGCTAGAGATACCATGTCTCCATTACCTATACTTAAATATGTGACTTAAGTAGGGTTACGTACTTAAGTACCTACTTAAGTATGGGACTTACGTAGGCTTACGTACTTAAATACCTACTTATGTATAGTCCACACGGGAAAACATGGTTACTTAGTAGGTAAGCTCACTTAAATCACATACTTAAGAAGCCAGTGGAGACTAGGTAAGAGGAACGTGCGTTCTGCGTTCGTCCCAGCTGCGCTCCAAGGTCCATGTCGGGAATCATGAGAAAGTGATATTATCCAGATCTTGCGCGAGGGAGTGTCTCGGGTGATAATACACCGCCTTGCTAGACAAGACTAGACAACACAACACAACACTCCCTCCCTGTGTGTCTAGAGTATAGAGTGCGGTGCGATGCAGAGGTCTGTGCTCCGCGGGCAATGTCCAGTGGTGGACGTCCTTGCAGGACAAGACTCGATGCCTGACCGACTCCGACATTGTGACTAACCATACACTGCCTACAACGAACCATTCCACTTATCCACCCAGAGAACACACTGATCGCCGTAAGTTATTCTCGTGTGATCATAGTATCGACCTGTTAATTAAACGAGTGAAGCTTTATGGTGATTAAGTGATTTAATAGTCGAGCACGATAATGAATAATAATGTGTATGGTATGCACGGATGCACCTCCTGGCGGTATGGAGTTAAACTGCATGCACAGACTCAGACGCAGCTCCAGGGAAATAACATTTCTGTGCAAGGATTCATTTATATTTGACTACAATAATATAAAATACAAGTTTATATTTCAAAATAAAATTTGGAAAATTATTTTTTCCCTCACAAATATACAATATGTACGTGATCGATTAGAGTTTGGTCGGTTAAACCTTATTCTCGCGTTTCAAGTCGTGTCTTCAAAACTTCACTGTACCAGTACCACCCTCGATCCCCTTCCCCTTTCACCCACTCGTTTTGCATCATTGGTTGCCCATTTATAGCACGTACCATCTTAAAAACTATCGTAATTTATTCATAAATAGTGCTACCATTGAGTATATAACCAAGGTTCTATACTCGAAGGTGCTACTGCGTTGTCAAAACGAAATAAAGTGACCAACATTGTTGTCATTCGCTTGCTATTGGTCTTCTATCTATATAGCTAATCGCGGTCTCCTGCCTGTTTTGGCTCACTTGTCCACAAATGCATTTGAGTACCAACCAGTGGCATATAACTAACTCTTGTTTTTTTTGCGGGGTGGGGGGGTGGGGGTGGGGGAAACATTGCCCATCAAAGTATTGTTTCAGGAAAAGTATCTACCCTGGTATATTGTGTGGGGTCTGGGGTGGGGGGGAGGTCCCCAGCTAGTGCAGGTTATGGGGCTCATTGACCCAGATCTAATTTTATTTTTTATATTGCAAATGGTGGTATTTTACTAGATTTTAGCGTGGTTTCGTCGATAATTTATAAAATCGTGGAGATTGTAAGTTTTTAGTCAGTCGTGCCTCAGATATGTGCCCCCCTCCCCCCCCCCTAGTTACGCCTGTGGATGAGCACCTCTAAGTGAGGTTAGGTAAAGTGCAGCCTGGTTAGTGGCGGCCGAGGTGCATGCACTCTGTGTGGGCAGACGTGCTGGGTGACGTCATCGTAGACCAGATTGTTGTAGGTGTCTGCATGGCCTGTCTGTCTGGTTCGACCCCGGAGCCCACGCGGTGGCAGCCCGTTCCTGCATACTTGGGGAAGGAACTTGATCCCTTTAGCGTTGAAGAACTTTTAAAGGTAGTTTTGTTAAAAAGGAACTTGAACTTTATAAAAGTTATTTTTTTAAATTGATTAACTGAATCTTTTAAAACTTCTTTTCAAAAGGAACTTCCCCAAGTATGTCCATTAGACGGTACGTGGCACGGTACAGTGGCGTACCCTGGGGGTGAAATGGGGGTTAACCCCCCCTACCCTGAAAAACACATAAAAATCACGAGTGTACTAAAGAGTGGAAGGAAAGAAAAAGCAGGGAACAAAACTACAATTTTTACATGATTACATTAACTTTGTCAAGTTCTTAGTCTTCCACTTCCTTCTACCTCTGTCTTCATCATAGGGTTCAGAAGTCCCGGGTTCGGATTACATTCGGTGCAAACTTATGTTATCGCCATCACTCGATCCTTGTCCTTAGAACAGACTTTCACTTCCAAAATATGAATTATCACGATAACATAATCTTTAGTCCGTGAACTAACCACACTTGGCTGTTCTGGTGCGAGCTTTGTGATTGTGAGCGAACCATATGTTTCCGAGGCTGCGAGCGTGAAGACTTTCCTTCCGTCCGTTCGCCCGAGATGTACTCAAGATAGGAGGGGATTCTTTAGGTGAAACCGACACAAATATATTATATTGTAATGATTAAATGAGTTATCATGACTTAGTTTAAAACAATACGTTGTAAGAGTTGGTTGGTTGTGTTCGGAAGGGGATTTGTCGATGTTTAAGTAGTGTGACGTAATTAAAGTAAGGTTTTAAAGAGAAAACATGCTGGGCGCGTGGTGTGGTGTGGTTGCCTTCGGCCCTGATCTCGACTGCATTGCTGCAAGAAACGTATTGTTGCAAGTGGTTCGCTACAGTTTGTGCTGGCCGTGTAATAATAGATCGAGGCGGCTCAGTGCCTGCGCGCGACACTAGCCCTGTCAGACCCCGCGTACTCAAACGAGGCCACCAAGTTTTCAATTTAAATGCGGATAAATAATAGGGTTCTTCAATAAAACCCCCTCCCCCCGTTTTTCCCCATGCCAGTAGTACGAATAGTATTCCTTTTTAAAACAGAAAATTGAAAATAGATATCTGGAAAAAACAACTAAAAACAAGAAAATTCTGATTTGTCCCGGAAATTTGATATAATATTATCTAGTATTGCAGGTATTTGAGATACACCCAAAATATGCGCAAAATTCAGAAAAAAATCTAGTTTTAGGTATGCACCTAGAATTTGAATTTTAACATAAAATGTAGCTTTAATTTAAATTAGAAAAATTTCCAAAATTCTTTAAAAAGCACGTTAAAAAATATGAAAAATACACTAAAATTAGAAAAAATGCGAAACTCAAATTGTTTGCTGAAAATTACCTAATTCACACGGATTGTGTTCGTGTCTGAAAGGGCTAGATAGCACAGAGGTTCGATCATCAATCCTGGCTGAAGGTGTGTTGAGGTATGCCTCAGTAAGACGACTGCCACGTGTTCACAAGAACAACGGTGCTGAAATACTCAGAATAGGGAGCGAAGCCAGGCCTAAACGTAATTAACAAACTGTCTGAGAGCTCACACATAAATTCCTTGGTGGAGGTGCCGGGTACTAAATAAATGCCCCTTGAAAATGTTAGCTACGCCCCTTGACCTGAAGGGTCACTAAAACACAACGTTTCATCCACAATGAAGGGTAATAACAACCAAAAATGTATTTCAATGGAAACGCACCTCGTGTTACTGTTGGGTTTCAAGTCTTATCACGAGATGAGATGTGACACGCACATACGGGGGGGGGGGGGGGGGGAAGTTTTAAAACCACGCAAAATTACTGTTTTTCGTGACATCTCGAGAACAGTGCAAAATATCTAAAAAGTGATTGCAGACAGCTATGTGGTTTTCTTAGAACAATATAATGCAAGCACAAATATTCAAGTAATAATCGATGCGGTTTTCAAACAAAAAACTTCATTACCAGCACATGACAATATTTTTTCGTGCAGGATAGTTCTCACAAAGCCGCATAGCTGTGTGCAAACAGTTTTGCGATATTGTGCAGCGTTCTCGAGATATCACTAAAATACAGTATTTCGCGTGGTTTTATAATATTGGTGATAACATAACTAAAACACGAATAAAAAACCTGAGCAAACTACGATCAGGTTATAATGTTGTGTCTCGCCAGTACCTACAAAATATCGTATTCATATGCAGTTTTGTTGGCATATACTTGAAAATATTCCACGGTTATACGAAAGCCGCCATCCATATAAATACGTGTTTTCACAGTTTTTCTTCCAGTTTCCATTAATATTATTTTTGGAAGTATAATTGGGTTTTTGAATGCGATAGTGGCCGCAATAAATAAATCGATAACTAGTTCTGCCTCACCGTGAATAATGCAGTAGTTTCCCCGACCCCCGCAGTCGCACGTGTGTGTTATTGATGGCCGCCAGACACGGGGTGACTTGTATACAACCCAACCCGACGAGGCGACCCCCATCACTTTATCGTCAGAGTTAATATTTTTGATCGGCGCTAGAAAGATTTCTTCTCCATTATGCTCTGAATTTATTCATAATAACTGCATCCATTCCACCCTCCCTATACCGACGTGTTGCAGATTGTACCCAAGTATTTCACCCTTCCCTCACTTCGTCATTGCTCTTCAGTCTTCCCCTTCTTCACTGTTGTATAGTTACTCTTATTTTTGGTCTAGTAAAAAGTGCTGTAGTTGATGTCTTTATATAGATAGCTAGACCCCGGCATATGGATGGTTTTAAGGGGGTAAGGTGTCGCCAGCTGAATTGACATATCGTGTCGGAGATTGATGACTTTTTAAATATACTTCCACCATCAGAACATTTCCATAGTATTAGTATTATAGTATTAGTAGTTTTAGGGCGCTTTAACAGTTAAGATTATTCGCGCCTCCAAGATAAAAATTTCTATAAGTGTGAGTTACCACCATGTATACATCTTTCCAAGGGGGGGGACGTCAGGGATGACGCGGGGGGGACAAGGGGTGGACAGGCCTGTGCTGGTCAGAACCAGCCACAAGCATATTATGGGGAGGGCAGGGGTTCCCCCACGTTGTGGTCGTCTTCGTCTGTGTCATCGTTCGTCCGTGTTGTCATTGTCGTCGCCGTCGGGGAGGTAGTCAAAGGGAAGGGGAAAGTTTCCCGACGACGACCCCAGAGCTCGCCATTAGTTTCAGGGAGTGAAACTCCCGTAATCACGGGCCAAACCACGAGAAGGTTGCGAGTTGAACATTTTCATCCCATTCAAATCATCATTCTGTCAGATTTGGGGCCGGGTCGGTCCACTTGCTTGTCAAGTTAAAATTAAAAATGTATCAATTAGGCATAACCTCGTTTAAACCCTTGAACACTACCCCTGATATATATATACCCTATATAATATACCCTTGAACGCTAGGGGTCTTACCATCTGTATGATAGATTGATACGATACTCCTTGGAGCCTACGTTTGAGAACCTCCTAGGTCCTAACGTTCTACATATACTTCTTCACTATATATTCTGCTATTATTTCACGTAGTGGCGCCGCTCGCCCGCCCAACATCAGAGGTGCTCCTTGCACCATCTAATACGCGTGGGAGTCTGGTAAAGTAGTGTGTTCCGAGGGCAACGCCCCTCGCCCCCTCAACACTTGGAGCAGTCCTCGTCTCCTCGACGTCGGAGTCCATGTATAACGGAACAATCGCAGGGTGTTGGCCGCGCATTGCAACCAGCCGCCTCGCCGTACTTTCCTTGGCTAGTTTTCCTTTCAGCACCTTGCTTGCATAACCACCCGGCGACCTTCGTGAACCTTATACACTACTTGGCTTGGCTGCAACTCTCTACACATGACAGTAACTAACCTACGCTTTTCTTCCTGATCTTATTGTCTTACGTAATGCATTATCGTTTGCTGTATCCATTGTTTTGTTTTGTTTTGTTTTGCCTGGCCGCTTGTAGCCCCCTGCTTACCCCCCTGTTGTGGCTTCCAGGTTGCAGTAGAGTAACTCAGCTCCATGGCGACCGTGACAAGGAACCCCCCGGCCCCAGCGCCGCCGCTCAGACACTCCGCGTCGTTCTCTTGTCTCTCGCGCGGGCCCCTCAGGGACAGACCGCACAGGGCGCGCACCGCCACCCTACCCACCGCCTGCGTCGCCGACACCGACTATGGCTTCGTGGTTCGACCGCGAGGCGGCGGTGGAAACACCTCCGTGATGCGTCTCAGCGCCAAGTACGGCAACCCTGTGATGTTACTGGAGGAGGAGGCCGCCGCCGCGCGAGCTAAGAAGGACAGCTCCTCTCTGAGGGGGACGCTGATGAAGAAGAGCGCGAGTCTGCTGAGTCCTAACGTGTGGTGGCCCCCGCGCGCCCGACGCGCCCGACACAGCAAAGACGACGACATCGAGAACCAGGCTCTTGAGGAGCGCGGAGAGGGTCAGACACAACAGCGGAGGTGGCGAAGTCTCGGAGCGTTGATGCGCATCCCCGCCCCGATCCTACAGTCAAACTCCCAGCAGAAACAGACGACGTCGTCGCGGGCCCAGTCATTCTACCTCCTCGACGACTTCCTACGCCCCCCGCAGACGAAACAGCAGCAGCGCTACCTGCCCGAGTTTCGTGAGGCTCGAGTCATCTTCAACGGCAACAGCTCCGCGCGTCGGGACCAGCAGCACCGCGCCAACACTAGTTCCTCAGACTCTCTCGAGCTCTCGTCCCCCCTCCCGCCCCCGGTGCCGCCCCCGCCGCCCCCGCTAAGACTGCTCGGGTACCGAGACTGTGGGTGCAGACAGTGCCGGCGAGACCGTCAGCTGTTGGCGCCCGCAGTGTCCGAGGACAGACTTCATCACTACGACACGGTACTGAAACACAGCTCACTACGTTGGGGCATGTGGTGGTGGTCATGGTGGTGGTGGTTACTCTATGTGTAGGAAGAACTTGGTTCCTGCGAATCAAAAGTTTGGTTTTCCTTACAGCTTCTTGTTTTCAGCGCTCACACACACGGCGTATGACGACGACGCAAGAAACAAAAGGCCCCAGGATCGACCCCTGTTGTACACCATCGACCACAAGTAAATCAAGGGGTCTATAGTTGTATCTACCTTGATTTACTTCTCGTCGAGGGTGTGTGTACCCTAATTCGCATTATGATGTGCATACTTCGTCTGGAATTGGTTTATTATCATTTCACAATAATCCAAATCCAATAACCGAATAACATATTGTAAACAACACTATTCAGACGGTTATTTTTTTGTTTAAAGTCTGATTTAAATGTGAACCATTACCGAAAATTTCATGATCTAGGATCATCATGTCGAGAATTGAATGAATTGAAATTGAATATACACATAAACTCTTTTTTGTGATACTTTAAAGCTTTAAATTAGAGAGTTCAATATTTATTAATGAAGCCAGTGAATACTGAATAATAATAGTGATTCGTTTCATAATAACAGTTTCCAATGCGTCGTCGAGTTGACTGTAGATAGCCTAAAAATAGTTTCGTCGAACCGCGTGAAACTCAACACATCCTATCACTAGTTTCAATCAAGCTGTTGAACTTGCCATAGATTTTACTTGTCATTGATTTAGTAAGGGTTTCTATTTCGGGTTTATAACACAAAATACGATGGCATTGTATGTCGTGTGCCCGGCTAAATATAAAACAAACGACACGAAGGAGTGGATGCGGTTGCAACTTACTTATTTATAAGCTTCGTGTGTGGAGAAGTTGGGTGGGAATGTAGAAAGCTACTTCCTGCGTGATAGGGGGGAATTGATCAAATTACTCGGTAAAAATTAAAACAAAGTCTTGGAAACACGTTATAGATGCGCTAATCGCTATGCAAGTCTTCTTCATGCAAGAATGCACCGATGAAATCCAGAAAGATAACGCTGGTAGCTCCGCTTTTAGGGAGACAAAATTATTCTTAGACGTGTATTTTGTAACAATAGCAACACATGACTGATTAAGACTTTCGAGTTTTTAATATGAATGAACCAGCTATAGGGGCTTGCGTACAAAATGTATATTCACTTTGCTCGCTTAATAATAATAAGTAAGGAAGTAAGAGGTAGACGAAGACTAATAATAATAATAAGATTTTATGTTGGATTTAAATGATATATACGGGCAGTGATTAATTTCTAAAATAATAAGTGGGCGGACGCTCGGCGGGCCTAAAAGAATGTTTTAGAACTGACCATGAAACAATATTTTCGGCAAAAGTACTATGTACCCTGGTACAATGGGGGCCGTCTGGGGGGATGCCCCTCCAACTGTGCGGGTCTGGGGCGCATAACCCCAGATTTATTTTTTATATCCCAAATGGTGCCAATTTGCTTGTTTTTAGCGTGCCTTTGTCGACAATTTATAAAATTTTGAAGATATGCATGAAATTAGGGTAGGCCTACACGGAAGGATTTTTTCCAAACCTTTCATAGCATTTTTGTAAATAGTATGGTGTCGTGTCTTACAACATTGTATTGACTTTACACTGATGACATTTCGAAAAATAAGTGGGTGGACGCGTCCTCTCCGAAATTAACTACACTACTGTATAGGCTATACGGGAGAGAGCGAAATCGCCGAAATATGAATTGTTCATAATAGATGACACAGTGGCGTAAAAGGATTTTATCTCATTCATGGCCCGGGGGGGAGGGGGGCAACATTTTTTGCAGTTATGTAAGTCGATTATGTTTTGATCGTCTAATCTTGCCTTGAGCTATTGAACTTGGAAAGATTCAGCACATAATTTTTTTTAAATACAAATTATCTCATTAAATCAAATTTGTTTAACAAACTAGTCTGCCCCAACATTTTTCATACCTAGTAAGCAGTGGTTAATGTCTAAAATAATAAGTTAAGTGGGTGGACGCTTGACGATATCCTTCCTCGGGGGGGGGGGGGGGGGGGGGGGCGAGGTCGTGGATAGGGTACCATACTCCGAAGTGAAGTTTGCTGGACAAGCGATTATAGGCCAAAACAGCAGGGGGGTTAGGGGAGAGCCCCCAATCACAGCGCCGCAGACGAAAATTTTGTAAATCAGGGCTTTTAGAGTGATTTCTGAACGTTCCAGAAAAATACGGGACTGAATGCAATACCGAAATACTATCGTTGTGTAGTGCAAAAATCAGAAATCTTTAATCCAAAAAAGAAGTGGGCGAACGCGTCTGCCCTGAAATTAACTACTGCTAGTGCCTTGACGATCTTGTACGACGACCAGACGACTTATTTGCAATGGCGACCAACGCCCATTACTGCTCAGTTCTTAGTTACGATCCATCCGTTTTATACCTCGCTATATAGATGAGTTTTATTAGTAGGCCTAGCTCTCCCCCTTTACGTTAATTAGTAGCTAGCCAAGCAGATCGTATTGTTCCTCTCTAGATCTGTGTGCAGCAAGTAAGACTGCCTTGCTGCTCTGGGGCAGTGACCTTCCTTCCACGCACGACTGACTTGAGCGCTCGCAGCGGCCGTCACTGCAACTAGACTGCCTGCCTCTTCCGCGTCCATGTGCAGTGATGTACTGGATAGGCCTTTTAGAAAGTAATTAGGTGAGATTAATCGACGTTGATCTTTTATGAGATGCCTTTTAATACCGTCATAGAAGGGGGGGTTGTAACCAACTGTAGACAGCTAGAACCTACGTGGAGCATCCATGTGACACGAACAGAATTTGAATGTGGTCGACCGTGTTGTTTTGAGCCAAATTTTAACTCATTTAATTTGGTCAAGGTTGTAGATAGGCAGAGGGATTTGTTTTTTTGATTTGTGATTAGCATAGATAGGACCAAATCTAGAAATATGCGTGGGTTCAGTCAGTTTGTTGACTCGACCCTTGAAGTCAAAACGCGAACTCAATATTATCAAGGACAGGGAGACGTGCTGTGTTCACAGATTGCTTTCGTTTTCTGATTACAAAAAGATGATTGTCATTTAGAGCTGCTCTAAGGATTTTCAGAATCGCCAGCGCCATCTACAGAGCGCATGCATAGCATTACGGGAGGGAAGTGTGTGGTGGAATGCGTCTCTCACACTATCACGCAGTCAGCCACACACCCGAGTATATGGTCTACTATTGGAGTTGTTAGTTAACTCCATACCCAGACCGCGGTACTATTTGCAACTCCATGGTCTTAGCATGGAGTTGTAAATAAAGCTTAAATTACTCATTAAGAGAATTCCTTGGTGGCCATTTAACAATATTTAACTTCTTGTTTTCACACTTCTTTCACGCCAATTTTTTATCTTAACTTTGGTTTTGATTAAAAAATATGTAAAAAAATGGCGAATATTACAACCAACATTTATTTCTACCTCCCACGAAATATCAGTTAAATTATAAATCATTAAAGTTTGATACTAAAAAAATGTATTCTTGTAATACTTGAACTTGATTTGAATATTATCGTATTTATTATGTATAATAACAAATGCATTAGCATTGTTATTCATATTTTGAAGTATTGTAATCACCATAATGTGTAATAAATTGTATTTGTGTGCTATGCACATGTCAGTGGACTGAAAATAAATAAAATAAAGAGTTAGCTCCATTCTCAGACCACGGACAAACTAAGCATGCCAGTCACTTTCTACCTCACCTCAGTGCCGTGCGCGCAACACAGATGGCGCAGGTGATACTGAAAATCATCTGTTTCTATTACGTCATAAGTTCTCTAAACGCAAATTAGTTTCCAAATGGCAGATCGGCGAATTTGACCAAACCTGAAACCATTAAATAGTGTAATCGCCGACCATTACCCCCTCCCTCACTCCTGGGGGGGGGGGGGGGAGGAAGTAAAACACGTATTGTTCTAAGGTCCAGTCGAGGTGTTCAGCATCTCATATCCGTGTGGGCCAGAGCTCGCTAACCTTGCCCATTATCTGGGCTAATATGACAACTTGTCCGCGCCATATTATGACGAGTATCAAGAGTGAGGCAGGCGTATTGTTTCATTTCGCTGACTGAAACATTCTATTTATCTACAATGCACCAACAATCGAGATGTGCCATTATAAAGTTTGCATTTACAAATAATATGAATTAGCTAAAACAGTCTGCAACTTGATCACTGATCAGCAGCCGGGTGTTCCATGGTTTCAGCAGCTCACTCTTTAGACTCTTTAGAGGCCCAGGCAGACTAGGAAACCTAGGCGTCTGCCAGTACAATGTTGTTTGTAATCCAACTACACAAATTGTTCAGCTGGTTAGAATAACCTCTTCAGACCCAGGTTTACTATTAACTATACTGCACCAGCGTTTTGTAACTCATAGGACACGCCGGTCTGAGGAAATTAAATCTGATTGTTCGTGTTGTATTCGAAAGATGAGTGTAAAACTAGGCATGGACCTATATACTAGAACCACGGCTGCATGATTTTCATTAAAAATGTGTGTACATTTTTGTTGTTAATAAAATGTATCAATTATTTTATTTTAATTATATTTGTAATTTTTTTGTCTCGCATATTATTGCACTTCATCGGTTACACTCACGGCCTCTGTACGAACACTCACACAACATCACGCGTTGTTGCGCTCCTTGACCCCCCCCCCCCCAACCATCTTCATCAGCCGAATATGTTATTTTTGATGTTGCTGCTCTAATTTTATTTTGTGCCAACTATACTGTGTTGGCCGCCAACACTCAAAAGTCAAACTCATTTTGACCGTGTTCAATAAAACAAAAATTTAGAACGATAGATTGATGATGATATTTGTTGTTTAACGCCTCTATTAATGCACTTAGCCATTCGAGACGATGAGTGGTGGTTACAAGAAACCCATGCCTTATGCGGGATTCGAACCCACGTCCTCGTAGAGCCGGGCGCTTCCGACCAGGCGCTCACCGCGGACGGTAGTTTGCAAACTTCACGACACAAGACACTTTCATCGACTTGCCAAGTTGAAACAAGTTGAAACAAGTTACCAACCACAGCAGGAGCAAACTCGCAAAGTCTGGCTCCGACAACACAATAAGTCGCGACTAGATGTTAAAACAGGTCACCGAACCAAATGCGAAGGTCATTACCCCAGCCAAGGTGATGTTTTTATAACTTTTCCACACCTGTACAATAATATGAACGCAAATATTATTCATGGGATTATTGTTATGCACAGACGAGACACAAAGTGAACATATGCGATGGATGGATGGTCGTAAGTCTGCCATGATTAAGTGCTACGCCACACACAAGGGAAATTTGACTGCCTAATTAGTGTTTCAACTAATTTAAATTACTTTTCTTACACGATTCACTAACACTAAAGTGTCTGAGATGATTTATAAATTATAATTGGCCGACGCAACTTTGGTTGCTTTCTTAGCTTTAATGGATTCGCCAACACCGCATTTAACAGTTCTTTGTTGCAATATAGTTGGATAGAAAACCAAAGTTTGGCAAGATACATTTTCTTATTATCATAATATGCACATGGAGTCTTGATGGACCACACTTGAGAAATGCCCACAATGTACAATTAAAGTCGTCATAATAAATTTGTTGTTTTTGCTCAAATTGACGTCGATAGTTTTACATACACGTTCCTCTCCTATGTTGGTAATGATGATTGTATAGATTCGCGCGCCGCCCGAGTAAAAGGTCGGTGCCGGGAATCGAACCGGGCACCAGATTTGTCTCGTGCGACAGACCAACACGAATCGTTTGTCAGAGTGCCAATATGACCCCGTCACAACGTCTGTAAAAAGGTTTCCTATTTTATCATTTCCTGGTTGGAATGAGCTTTGCAGGTTCCGATCCGATGGTCGGCTATTTGTAGTTCACTACACTACACCGTCCGGCCTTTACATTGCGCAGGCATGGACGGTGAACTGAAATAACTTGAACCGATATACTCCTCTATTGTCTTACGTAGGTGTCATTAGGTAAGCATATGATATAACGCACCCGTACGTACTGCTATGTAGGCATGTTTTGCTAGTGGCCTCGCCAGCAAAGTAAACTCATGACACGTTGTGGGAATGTGATTGACAGCGCTGCGGGCCCCCAACAATCTGTCGTTTGGTGAAGCTGCATATAGTGTAGTCATCCATCAATCATACGTACAGTGAATTGACAAGTGATAAAAAGTGCCAATGAATGTCACATAAATCCGACATTGTGGGCTTTTATCGTGTTGCTTTTCATGGTTGATTTACTTCAATTCAAATTTGGGTTGAGCATTACTCGACTTGAAAATATCCGATCGCACGTGATTTAGAAGTCTTGCCAAAAACGATTTTAATTTTCTGTTGTCACAATATCTCATATTTACTGTAGAGAGAAAACTACCTGTAATGAGTATGCAACAAGTGCAGCACTGTCAGTTTGATACACACAATACTAACACATACTAATAAGAGTCGATAAAGAAGTTTCTCACCGTTGAACCTCACTCCTCACGCTCATCTCTATTGAGTTTTACCAGTATCCACTCAGATGTTTTTCATGTTTTTCATGTTTTCTAGGACAAAGAATAAAATCCTGCAAAAATAATAAAATTCTACAGTACATCCATTTCATTCGTGTGGCGCGTGTTATTTTGATTTACACAGTTCGAAGTTGTATAGAAATTATAGTTGTTAGCGTAACAAACACCTGCCAGAATAAGAATCAGCCCCCCCCCATCCCCCCCGACACGGTCTCAAGTAGGAGATTCTCGGACGGGTTGGTCCGGTCTACTTCCTCATTTAGGCTTAACACCGCGCATTGTCGCGAATAGCATAAAAAAGTGTTAATCGAGACTAAACTAAGGAATTCGTCAAAGCCATGTCTGTCTGTGCGACCTGCCACCGGCAATCCTGACTGAAAGTTTTCCCAGAGGGTGGAGCCCTCGGCCACTCTGATCATCTAGTTAGCGGGAATCCCTTCGAGAAATAAACCCCGCTGAATGTTAGTATGTGACCTTGACAATGTGTGTGGCTGCGCCGGCGCCGCTGACCCATGACCTTGACCACGGCGCAGGTGTTAGCGCCCCCCCCCCCGTTGCCCTTGACAACCGCGCGATGAGGAGGCGTCCCCATCATCATCGTCATCATCATCATCACGTGAATCAATGCGCGAGATAGCTCCTCTCCGACGGACGCTGTGTATTGATCTGTGCACGCGAGATGACGCCGCGCGCGGCGCCACGGTGGCTCCTCGTAGCGGAGGCTTCGCGAACCACGCACACAAACACAAAAACAAAACAGGCCGCGAGCTAGCGAGCGAGCGTGTGACTGTGTGCAGTAGTCCGGTAGGAGTGTACAGGTGATGGTTCTGGACGCGACGTATGGGGGAGTATCGCACCTACCCTTGGCACGGGCGACGTCGGACACCTCTGTGCAAGTGCAATGACGACCACCCCTCAGCGGTAGGACGCACTTCACTCTTAGATCTGTGTTAGTGTGTTAGTTCATCGTGAGGTGTGCGGTGCCTTCTCTCGAAACATCTGTTCAAGTGCACAAGTGGAACACGTTAGTACTTTAGGTCGTTGTTGCGCCGAGCGTCGAGATGTCAACCTGCCTACAGGTCCAGGCTGGCGTCACAGATATAGTAGGATTTGTTTTATTTATCTATACTAACGTTTTCTTTGGGTTTAACAATCGAGTGTCGCGACGGACGGGCGCACATCCACTTGTTGGATAGCTACCTATCTCCAACCTGCTGTGCTGATATGTCGAGGTGACTCGCAACTAGATTTGATAACCGGTTATATATCTAGATTTTTTTCTGTCAAGATGATCCGAGGTGAGATTTGGTTTGGCCATCAGTAACATCAGGTTGCTAACCTATACGTACGTATTACAAGTGGAGTGGACCATCTTTCTCTCTGGAGTGACCACGACTTGGTGTTTGTTTGTTTGGGTTGGGGTAGAATGTTGCAGTGGAGTGGACCATCTTTCTCACTGGAGTGACCGTCGACTTGGTGTTTGTTTGTTTGTTTGTTTGTTTGTTTGTGTTGGGGTAGGATGTTGCAGAGTGCGTGAGCGTGAGTGGTGGGTGACACCCACCCACGTCATGAGTCAACAAGTATCTGCCAGCTGTAAGAGACGTGGGTGCTCCACCTGGGAAGGGTAGCGGCGAATCGATAAGTGCGGCTCGTGATTAGTGATATTGGGTCAGGGCGAAGCAGGCTGCAGCCTGCGCTGTGGTCTCTGTAGCTTCGCGTGGTCGGATATAGGGGTGGGCACGGTTTGCATGGGGGTCGGATCTGCACGCGTTGATTCAAGGTTTTACAATTACAACCATGAGTCATGACAATCGTGTTATTCTCTTCAGTAAGGGTGGTTTGATTGATCAGTTTCACGTCTTTCATCTTGACGATGGCGAGTAGAGTTGGGATATTGCAGAAACCATCTTCGTTATGAGATCAATTCCTTCACTGACCTTTAACGTAGAAGCAATGGGCTCTTAGTCACAATCTTTCAAACAAGGCAATATTGTCTGTGTGAGGGGTGGCCGTGGCTTTGAGGCAATTTTTTGTGTGTCATTGTGGGGGGGGGGGGGGGGGGCGAACATTAATTTCTCGTCCTAATATAATAAATGAACGTAAACATTTATAGATTATCCACCGCGCAAACAAACGCGCAAGTTTGGCCCATTTTCCATCAATTTTGTTTTTGTAGAACTCTTTGTCACCAATTCTTGTGATTTAAGTTCAAGGATGCAGAGTGAGGGTGAGTGTGAGGGTGACGAGGTATTATAAAATAATCTCTTGAGCTGGTGTTTCCCATGAGGCCGATACATGTGAGAAGGATGCGCCAGCTGAGTCTGTCTCCAGGAACCTCTGCCAGGTGCGTCTGCGTGCGACTCCTCGTTGTACAACACACCTGACGTAGGGACTGATTCTGCGAAGTTTTTAACCAACTTATCGGGAAAGATCATTGCTTTCCGTAAAGCAGATTATCAGTTCTTCTTCTAAATCCGCACACCTCACAACTTGTAGGTAGATAACCTCGTGTCAAGTACCTGCTGATATGCATAGATAGGTATTGGGTAACAACTTACAACTGCATTCTATCTTATCAGTGTCAGTTACCAGGAAGCTCATGGCGTTCTATGTAGGCTCATATTATCAGGGATGTGAGGAATTCCGCGTGTTATTCTAGACCGTGTGTCATACCTTATTTCAACCGAACTGTAATTATATTTAATATCAACAGAAATGCACACTTCACTATCGCACATGTTAACATGCAAAAACCTATTTTTCTTTAGTTGAGGATGTAACCCGACGATGTCCCCACTACGCATTTCTGATTTGAGTTAGTTTTAATTTAACTTTTTAAATACTCTTTGCTATATGAATGCGCAGGCAACATTATATTTTGGATTGTCAAATTTTTCTTAAATCTTCAATCTAAAATAAACAACTGTCTGTGATTACGTTTGTGTTTTGCTGATGTTTTTTGATTGAGACGTAAAGCAACAAAAATCAAACTCAATCAATCGTATCCCGCATGGATTGTTGTGATTGTCTTTGATCCTGCTGTGATTAACACACCCATGTATTGCTACCTTGATTCTGCCACCAGTTCGACGTTCTCCGAAATATAAATCAAACGGCACTGAGACGAGGGAGTAGGGCCCTAAGTACTTTACACGACCTTCTGAACATGGACTAATTACGATGTTGCATCATGGTTTAGACTTTGGAGGACGTGTCCTTCATTGGAGTTTTTATGAAAACATGCGGGACGCTCTTTCCGCGAAATCCAGAAATAGAATGCGCAGCTTTCATGGCGGATGGAACGCTGTTGTTGTTTTTTTTACTTGTTTTGAAATGATTCATTTGAATACATCTCATTTGGTTTTGAAATGATTCATTTGAATTCATTGCATTTTGTTTTGAAATGATTCATTTGAATTCATCGCATTTTGTTTTGAATACATCGCAGTTTCCCAAAAACATAATAATGTTGTATTTACCATACATACACACATGTAAAGTAAATGTATCCATTAACTTTATTTTTACTTAGAAATAAATTAGGAATTGGGTATGGGTACACTAATCATAGGTTTCTTTTAGAGGAGCCAATATGACACTTTTCTTTGATAGGTTCTAGACAAAATAGTGCAGCTTTGCGCAATGTTACGAGTTTAGTTCCAATTACTGGCATTGTGTAAATAGACAAGAATCACAGGACAATCCCATTCGTAACCCACCGTCCGTGTTCAACAGTGATTAGTTCAGCTTATTGTGTATTAATATAACGTGGGTTGCCCCCATGATACAACGATCCATTCTTCATGTTACCCTTGTACCATGGGTTGCTTCCGGTAGCCCCTATACACAAATATTTATAATGGAAATCTTTACGATAATGTCTGATGTTAGGTTGTTGACTGATTACAATAGGGCTTACATGTGCCATATTACTTCTTCACTTATATAAACTTTTCAACAAATCCCTGGAATATTCAATATATACCAAGTGAATGTCAAAACTCAAACTATTTTCGAGAAAAAATGAAACATGCTTTTATAATGGGGTGAAAAGTTGTGATGAAATAATAAACAATCGAGTTAAAATTGTGAGTTTAAAATTGTGGTATAATTGATTCTCATTGGTGGTGGTTGATGGTGGTCGTTGCTTCTTCGTTGAATGAATGCAGCTTGGAAGTCACTCGTGAACTTCAGTTCTCAGTTGACTCTGAGCCAAAGCGAATACCTCCCTGGCAACAATGACAAGCGTAGAGTTGTCCACACCAGTTCTCAGTTGACTCTGAGCCAAAGCGAATACCTCCCTGGCAACAATGACAAGCGTAGAGTTGTCCACACCAGTTCTCAGTTGACTCTGAGCCAAAGCGAATACCTCCCTGGCAACAATGACAAGAGCAGAGTTGTCCACACCAGTTCTCAGTTGACTCTGAGCCAAGGCGAATACCTCCCTGGCAACAATGACAAGCGTAGAGTTGTCCACACCAGTTCTCAGTTGACTCTGAGCCAAGGCGAATACCTCCCTGGCAGCAATGACAAGCGTAGAGTTGTCCACACCAGTTCTCAGTTGACTCTGAGCCAAAGCGAATACCTCCCTGGCAACAATGACAAGAGCAGAGTTGTCCACACCAGTTCTCAGTTGACTCTGAGCCAAAGCGAATACCTCCCTGGCAACAATGACAAGCGTAGAGTTGTCCACACCAGTTCTCAGTTGACTCTGAGCCAAAGCGAATACCTCCCTGGCAACAATGACAAGCGCAGAGTTGTCCACACCAGTTCTCAGTTGACTCTGAGCCAAAGCGAATACCTCCCTGGCAACAATGACAAGCGTAGAGTTGTCCACACCAGTTCTCAGTTGACTCTGAGCCAAAGCGAATACCTCCCTGGCAACAATGACAAGAGCAGAGTTGTCCACACCAGTTCTCAGTTGACTCTGAGCCAAAGCGAATACCTCCCTGGCAACAATGACAAGAGCAGAGTTGTCCACACCAGTTCTCAGTTGACTCTGAGCCAAAGCGAATACCTCCCTGGCAACAATGACAAGCGTAGAGTTGTCCACACCAGTTCTCAGTTGACTCTGAGCCAAAGCGAATACCTCCCTGGCAACAATGACAAGCGTAGAGTTGTCCACACCAGTTCTCAGTTGACTCTGAGCCAAAGCGAATACCTCCCTGGCAACAATGACAAGCGTAGAGTTGTCCACACCAGTTCTCAGTTGACTCTGAGCCAAAGCGAATACCTCCCTGGCAACAATGACAAGAGCAGAGTTGCCCCACACCAGTTCTCGGTTGACTCTGAGCCAAAGCGAATACCTCCCTGGCAACAATGACAAGCGTAGAGTTGTCCACACCACACTGCATTTTATAATCGATAGGGCAAAGAGGGGCCTGGTACAAAACAATTCTTCTTATCAGTATCATACACGCGAATATGCATGCGATGCGTAGCGGTCGTGACATATTACCCGAACACGCAACATCAGAGGCAATAAAACTAATGTTTGTTGACATTGCGTGAGTATTTACTGTCGTTTGTCATGCTCTTCTTCTACTACTTCATCTTCTTCCAATCATTCGTTCGAGTATAATATCGCGTGTGGCTGATTCGAGTATATTGGGCATTTGATTTGTTTGTGCTTCTCTCAGCAACAGGCCGTCCCCGGTGGCACGTCCCACTGCCTTCTACATGCTGCTCGCTCGTAGCGCCTCGTTGAGCCACGAGTAGCATCTAGGAGGCAGTGGCCTACGATTAGGGCGCTGGTCCGAAGCGTATGGCCCTACAGGGACGTGGGTTCGAATCCCGCATAAGACACGTTATTTTGTAATCGTCCTTCATCGTCATCTCACCACTCATCGTCTCGAATAGCCTTAGTGCACTAATATAGACGTTAATCAACACAAATCATATCATCTTAGCAACAGCTTGTGGCACCGACGCCAAGGTAAATGGGTGTGAACGAATGAAAGTGCAATCTGGCGTGGGCTGCGATGGGCGTGTGCGGAAGTCCGCGGGCGCGAGGCTAGATCTAGCTATTCCCACTAGATCGAACAGACGCGTGCGTGCGTGCTTGTGCCTACGCACCGGTATTGTTCTTCTTATCGACTGAAAACTCTTGTTTCGCACGTGGTCTATCTTTGTTTTCTCGTCTTTCTCCTGATACCAACTCTGGGTCCGAGACAGAGTCCAACCGAACCAAGGACTCTCTGCACAGTAAACCGGGAGATATTCATGTTAAGATATCTATGTGTATCCATCACAGTGGCAGTGAAATGCACGTCCGGGCGCTGCATGTGACCGTGGCTCGACTGTCAAGTGCAGCACTGCACTGTTGCCCGTGCGAGCGTTGCCACCAGGGTGTATTGATACATCTGGTTGTGAGTTTGACTTATATGAGGGGTGGGCCACGCACTAAACAATATACAACATGATGATCGATAGTTAATTAGCGATACAATGCAATCCTGGACAGTAGTGGTGATGGATGGATATGGAGGACCGACCATGCCTTATCCGGGATTCCAACCTACGTCCGTTGGTCTCGTATGGTACGACCTAACCGTATGGCCACGGCAGTTTCTGACAGACACGTTTAGAATTGAGTAGCTTTTAATTGTTACGACGAAACATGTTAATTTTTTACTCGTCACATCGAATACAAGAATAATCACTTTACCAATGTATTTCGTACTTTTCAAGTCTAATTTTTCACAGTTTTTTTCTGGCACCGAAGTGTCTCTTTTGTGATAACCGATAATTTGTTAATTTAGAGGCTCTCACGAAACGTTTGTGCTATTCTCGGAAGATCCATTAGACAATATTTTAATGGGACATTGAGACAACTGTCGAGCACAAGTGTCCACCAAGGCTGCTGTTTATTACGAGCCCTGCACAAAACTTGTTTCGGGATACACGTCGATACTTTTATCGTCGATAATATCGATATATTACCAATAAAAAATTCAAGCCTGTTCCGACATAGATGGAATCTCAAATGTAGTAAATTATATAGAAAACAATACAATCTCAAGCCACTCGCTGCCTCGTCCTGTCTGTGTTGTCTTTGTGTTTGCCTCCCGCTATCAGCTAAGTTCGCTCCCAAACATAAATCTCGAGTAAGACACCTTATGACCCATCTCTGTCTGAAGCGGAAATACGAAGAACATGTTTCGGGCAGTTTTCAACCAATTATTGATATTTCGATTATCGATAGACTTTTGATTATCGATTATCGAGATTTTGTCTAATATTGATTATCGATCGATAATATCTATAATCGTGTGTATCCATTGTTAGGCCTAGTTATTTTGTAGGTCTAAGGCCAATAATGACGAAGTAAAGTATGTAACATGTCAAACATTGACTCCCATACCTGATTGACGCCTCGCTTGGCGGCCTCGATGTTATTCATGTTTACGACAAAGATTGCAGCGGTTATCAGCAGTTTTAGACGCACAAATCTTAGCGAGCCGTGTTTATTTACCCAATTCAGGTCAACTTTTTTCAAGCTTGAGATAATCTTTGTGTCTATACTCGGTGACCTGGATTTCCCATCCGATCTCGCGATAACTTTCAATGTGTTGCATTATCTCAGTACTGTACGAGGGCCGGGAAACGAGTGCGAGATGTAATTGGCTTGAACAAGAGTGTGGTGTTGGTGCATGAACTGCTTGCTTTGATTGGATGTACTTGAGAAACATATTCAGCGCTTGCGTTGCGCTTGAGGTGAAACTGAAAGCGATTAAAACGCAATTTAAAAATTAAAAAAGGCGTTGCAAGGCATGGTCATGCAATGTAGATGGTCATTCGGGTGCTGGGGTGTCTCCGATTAATTTAATTTAAATCTTGAATGAACATTTAAAAGAACATTAACATTGGTTGCTGGTTTCATTATAGCTCCGTAATTATGCCTAGTACATAACTGATATCAGTTTTCAGTGGTGTAACTAGCCCTGTTTTTTTTTGGGGGGGGGGGGACCATTTTGGAACGTTAAAAGATCAATGGTCAGCAGCACGACTAGTGAAAGGGGTATGTCAGTGGTATCATCCAAAAATAATTTATTGGTATCTTTCCTGGGAAAAGAATATGATTATGTACAATGGTGGGGGGGGGGGGGGTATTATCAAACCCGGGCCTCCCGAATGCCGGTCGGATGTATTCATAAAATTAATTGACAACACATGCACTCTGCACAATAAAATCTGAAGGGGGTGCTGATACGATTTGGTGATATATATGTAGGTACATAGGCCTAACACTAAAAAAAAAAAAAAATGAGTAGAAAATATATTTTTGTGAACCAGAAGTGGTGTTTGCGTGGTTGCTTCCTGCACTTATGTTTGACGCGTCTAGTCTGATGTGTTGGTTAAGGGTTGGTCGGTGTTTCCACGGGGCCAACGCCCCTGCTGTGTTCTCTGCTGGTGTCATCACACACACCGAGAGCAACAACTTCCATCTCGGACGAAAATAAATCAACCCTGGGTGATGTACGTAGGCTAGTCGAGTGGCTCGAGCTTCCTTGAAGTATTTCGACCAGGCTCGAGAGCCAAGTCTGGGCTTCCGCATACTCGCCGGGAATAGCACCGCACTATTGTGTGCAGGAGAGCAGAGAGGGTCTTCGCCCCCCTGTGATATGTGGGTCACCTCCTGGGTTCGTATCCCGCCCGAGTACATAACACACACTCTGGTTCCCTCGACTTGTTCGAAAATTTGCACAGCTCACCTAAGCAGAAATGTCTGATGAATCAACAAGTACAATTTTCATAAAAGATTTTAGGTAAACGGTAAAAAAAATGTTTTTTGCTCTATTTTGTAAAAAAACTAACTTCTCTCCTTCAATTTCTTCGTCTTCAATTTCATCTTTTCCGTCAATATTGTCTTCTTCTTTCTTGCTTCTTACCACCAGTTCACGCCTTCTGATTCTGATTGTGATTATTGATTAACAATATTACTTTGCCTTGATTGATTATCAGCTGTATTATTGTAAGGAGGTCCATATGCTGACAAATGCACAGTTTCGACTTCAAACGAGTCCTATTCCATGTGTGGGGAGCTCTTGTTAGGTTCTATTGGATTGATGATGTATCTCTTGGCGTCTTAAATATTTTTGTAATCGAGATTCGAGACGATTGGTGGGATGAAGCCACACCGGGGACAGGCGCGTGCTGGGCAGATCCAGCCACAGGCGACTAGATATTGCAGGTCGGATGAAGACACACGAGTTTATGGCTTTCACGACCAACATTATGGCTCGTGCTATCATTATATAACCAGCTAAGGATGGTTATATACTCAAAGGTGCTATGTTTAGAACAAGGGATTGCAACTGCATTCAACATTTCTTACCGCAATTATTGGTTTTAAGTATTAGAAACAACCGAAGCAAGGTTGACGAATCATTCGTCAACCTTTTCATTTTGAGCTCATTTTGGTGAAAATCGATGCGTTTTTAAAGCATCAACAAATTTAACTACAACTGAAATCCTGTTTTTAATCTAAAAGTTTTCTCTTTCAAGTTCATTTTGAAGAAAATCTGTGCGTTTTAAAGCATCACAATAACCAACTTTGTATCTACCGTACTAAAATCCTCTTTTGATCAGATGGTAATTTGCCATTAGTATTGCGACAAAACAGTTACACTTTTTTCACTCTTTTTGGCAAAAGACCCCCCTTGGATACGCCACTGGACGAATGAGTGACGAATATATCCCCCCCCCCCCAACAAAAGCCCGGCCTGCCAAGTCCTAGGCAGGTGTGCTGGAAGTTACGCAACTCATTCATACGTATGTTGTCTTACTCACGCACGATATGACGCGCGCTGTTGAACTACGTGACCTCAAGGTCACGGCGATATTTCATTGATCGATTCAGTTCTTTGTTGTTCGGTGGCGACACCTGAGACATTTCACATTCAACCTTCAAACTCATGTTCTGACGCAAATTACCACGAGAAATCAATTAATGACAAACTACTACACAATAGCACCCTACCAAATAATGCTAAACACAAAATAAAAAAGTTAATTGACATTAGAGCTGTCATCGATTCAGTTTCACACGTTCATCCATGTATTATAATATCAAAAGACATAACGGTTGTAAAAATCAGTCAAGCCAACCAAGCCTTGCTCAAAAGCATTGAGCACTTAAAAATCTCTTTGCCCCGTGATTGCATCCTTGCAAGTAATTGCAAAGTTTAATTTGTAGCAGCATTATTATTATTTATTGTGTTTTAATTTCAAACTCATATTTTCCGAAACTGTGTCGATAATAAGCTGGCGATACGTAAACGAGACGGCGCGTGCACAAAACCTTCCCCAAGTAGTTCTCTAGTTGCCGCTGCACGGCAGCACCTGACGGTGCCCCTGCAACGAGTATTACTACACCCGCTTTACAGGGTCGATCATGGTCGATCCCCTACTACAGCAATGCTACAGCGTTCCTCAAGAGTCAAGACATAGTGTTGACTGTTGTTCGCAAGAAACAGATCAGCGTCGCATGCGATTTATGTGCGTACAAAAATCAGCCAGAGGGCAATTTTGTTTATTTGGATTAAGGGTGCGTCAACCGTTAGGTCATAATGCAGAAGGGGCCCATGCTGGCTAGAACAGCCACGGGTAAGGGGAGGAAAGGGAGGTTCTCACGTCGTGGTCGTCATTGTCGTCGTCGTCGTCGTCAACAAGGGGTCGTCAAGGGAAGGGGGCAAGGTCCCCGACGACGATTGCCAGAGCTCGCCTCTGGTTTCGGGGAGTATAATACTAGGTGATGTTTGCGAGGTGGACTTTTTCTCTTGAATCGTCTTTTATGATTAGCAGAGCCATGCTCTGGGCCAATTCTACCCCTGGCTCAGACGGGGGGAGTAGAGGACAAGAACTATGAGAATGAATGGTTCATAAAAGTAAACCCCTTGAATATAAATTCAAAAAATGCTTTATCCTTAGAGATCGTAGAAAAAAGCACTCTTGTTGTTTTCTAGGTAAAGTAAAGTAGTAAAGTAAACAATGGCTATTTTCAAACGCATTCACAACATTCCTTGCGATATTTCCACTCGTTGAGATAAAACAACAACTATTTCATTTAGTTTCCGGCTTAGTCATTGTATTTGCGTAGATTATCAACATTGCGAACACAACAGCTTCTGTATCACCAACTGTCTGAATCACCGAGACAATGTGCACGTCTGCCCATGTGATCTCGTCTTGTGTGATGCTGCGGCTGCAGGAAGCTGTTAATTGGTTAATGGCCGCGGAGGGTGTCTATTTGTGTTCAAGAAAGGAAAAAGAAAGATTTCAACAACGCGAGGTTTGAGATGAGGCTATTTATCATTTCAAGCACGGTCTTCTTGAGCGGCGAGCACGGCTAGCATTTCCTCTGTTTACAGTTCGTGGAATTATGTTTACTAAACTAGGAAAACGCTTAAGTCCCGCCGCGTTGTTGGATGAGCGTAATTGGTGAATTGAGCTGCCATGTGTTTTGCGGATTTTCTGTTGTTCTGTGAAAAATCAGAACTTTGTTGAAATTTTTTTTAAATTAAATCAAATTAAATAAAAAATTAACTTATTTTTTTTTAATTAATCGTAATTTAAAAAAGGAAAAAATCGTAATATTGAAATTTTCATAAGAAATAATTTTCATACGCACAAATTTTACACGAATATATTAATTCTTAAAATTAAGGTTCTGTGAAAAAATCATTATAATCGGATAAAGCATGTAGGTGTTATAAGCAGAAGAAATTAAAAAAAATCGTAAAATTGCGATTTTCATGAGAAATAATTATTTGATTACGCTCAAATTTCACACGAATATATCAATTCATAAAATAAAGGTTCTGTGAAAAAATCATTACAATCGGATAAAGCATGTAGGAGTTATAAGTCGAAGAAATTTTTTAAAAATCGAAAAAAATCGTAAAATTGCGATTTTCATGAGAAATAATTTTTCGATTGCGCTCAAAAACGTGGCAGTTCTTAGTTCAGAGATTTCGAAGGCCTCCATAAAATTTCATCGCAATCGGAGTATCGGTTTAGCCGGAATCGTGTTAACAGACAGACAAAAATACAGAAAGAAAGAAAAAAAAAAAAAAAAAAAAAAAAAAAACATTCCGGATTTTTTTCTCCAGTGTAGTGAAATGGAATCTTCGCTTCGCTCGCTACGCTCGCTACGCTCATCCAATGAGTGAAGACGCTTCCTCTGTCCTTAGTCCGTAGCGTAGGATACAGCTTCGAAATACATGAATCATTCTACTGATGATAAGTTTAATCGGTTTAGCTCTTTGTTCATTTGTCTACTTGGTCCACTTTAATCGTTAACCAAGAAAGTGTGATAAACACTGTTAAACTGGAATGTCGGAACCTGGGTCGAACCCCGGTTGGGATGGACTTTTAAATTTCTGAATTGAATTAAATATTAATTGTTTTAAGATTATTTCTCGATTTAGTTAGTCGGAAAACACTCCCGTAGGACGAATCGTTATGTGTCAATATAATATGACATTATAAATAATGTTTGTTTGGTCAGTTCTAACTTCAAACGCAGCAGATTCGTTACAGTTTTGTTCCGTCCATTCAGATTTATTTATTTATTTATTTGTCAATATATCGTTAACAGGGCAGAGCCCCACCAGTAACGTATAATAAAAACAAAAACACATGCACAAACATACATGCATAACATAGTTCAAAAAAATTCAACTACAATTCAGAAGTTAAATGTTACCGTCTCAGTGGTGTAGCTACCTGGAATGTGGGAGAACCGGGTTCGAAACCCGGTCGGGATGGACTTTCGTAATTTCTGAATCATATAAAATATTAATTGTTTTAAGAGTTTATAAAGAAGAAAGTCCTTGTAGCCGACGAATCCGACCATTAAGATATGACTATAATCAATCAATAGTATTCAGCTGTCAGAACATACACTCTAACAACAGACGACTAATATTTAGTCATTTTGACGTGCCTTAATTGCACCCTTGTTTATAGTCAGACATATATGACTAATTTTAGGCACATAAAGATGTTTAAAAAATATTTGGTTTTAGTCACTTTAAAATGACTAATTGTAAAACGACTAACTTCAGTCATTGAAAGATGACTAAATTTCTCCCCGGGAGGTGCATAAAATCCCCACCCCCACACCGCCATCCGAGGGTGGGGGGGTGGGGGTGGGAGGTTTGCAGTAGCAACGGAGGGAGGAGAGTTGGGAAGTGAAAGATGAGGAGTTTTGATTTAGTGTCACACCATGATTATGCTTACCGTAATACACTTCCGGGGTGGGGGTGGAGGCGGGGGGGGGGGTTGGCACCTGGAAACGGAGGGAGGAGAGTTGGGAAGTGTAAGATGAAGAGTTTTGATGTAGTTAAGTCTTAAAGCTAGTGTTACACCATGATTATGCTTACCGTGGTACACTTCCGGGGGTGAGGGTGGAGGTGGGGGGGGGGGGGGAGGGGAGTTGGCACCTGGCAACGGAGGCAGGAAAGTTGGGAAGTGAAAGATGAGGAGTTTTTGGTAGTTAAGTCTTAAAGCTAGTGTTACACCAATACCATGATAATACTAACCATGGCAAACCTCCGGGGGTGGGGGTGGAGTTGTGTGTGTGAGGAATCCCACAATTTGGAAATTTCAAAACAAAATTGTTGTTGAGGCAGTGATGGGGGTTGGCTATGGTAGGTGGGTTATCATAAGAAGGTGATGATGAGGTGTATGGTGCAATATTTACAGGGATACATAAAAATACTTTTGGAGTGGGGGTAAGGGTAGCAAAGGGTGCAGGAAAAGCACATATTTCTGAGAAAATAAGTAGGTACCGGTAGTAGTAGTAGGCCTACTAATAGTCGAAAAGGCTCCATCTTAGCGGCAGTCATTGTGACACACCTGACCACAGGCTGAAAAAGTGTAGGCCTAAGGTTGGAAAAAAAGGAGTATCAGAACTTTGTGAGATTTGCTTAATCAGGATCTCCCTGTAGGCATAGTATAGGCCTATAATAGAAGTATAGAATAATGGCAATAGATAATTAGTGTAATTTTTTTAATCCATTGTAAATTTAAAGCATGGATAAGGAATCGGCTAGGTAGGCTAATTTAAACTTAAAAGTCAATTGTTTTTTAGTCCTAGTGTTTCCTTCCCAGCCGAATGCTGATTAATTGGCTCAATATTTCTTGAAATATTTTATGTTGAACTATGGCTGTTTGCATAATATGAAAATTTCTTTGCAAGTAAAATAAAAACAACAATAATCAGGCCTCTGGCTTTATTTAACATGAAAAAATAAATGGGCCTGCAGCAAGGCATAGTCTACATAGGCCTATTATAATGTTGATTTAGATTTTAAGACTTTTAATTGACTTTTAATTTAAAAGTGCCTTATCCTGCAAGGTAGATCTAGTACCTACATTGACAAATCAAAAGTTTAATCCATTTTATAATACTTATTTTATTGTTTTTAGCGGTACACAATTCAAAGTAAATTGTAGAAGAAGTTAAGAAATTCTAGAATGTAAAATAGTGTGTACGTAGGTATTTTAAGACTTTCAGGTAGGTAACAATTTCTCGCTGCAGGCATAGCACACACAAGTTGTTGACAATCCCCAGTGAAGACTCTGAAAGAAGTAGGTAGGGCCTACCGTACCAGTATACTTGAAAGTACAGTAATGGCATCCATCCATTGAAATATCTGCAAATAATCACATTCTTATTTCAGAACTAGGGTCTATAAAAAATTGTAGTATGTTACGCTAAGTTCCTGTGGGACTGTCACAGAATAATGACAGGTAGCTGGGGCCCTAGGCTTATTAATCATTCCACCATAAATCAACCAATGGATGTATAAAAATAATTTTGTTCAGGCTAGACAACTACCGTACCGTTACCGTATGTATCAACCATCCCCTTGTTACCATTTTAGGTTATGCTATCAATTCTGACTTAAATGAAAAAAAGTTTTGTCTAACATTACATGAATCATCTTTATCATGAACCATAGCTTCAATAGGCTATAGCACATAACTTTATTTGAAAAATTAACCATATGTAAATAATTGGAATCGAACAAAGCAATAAAATTTACTCGCCAGTCAGAAAACTAGCACCATGCTTCCAATTTGGCCGCCATTGATCACAGCCTCCTGAAATTTTCTGTGTCACTGCTCTCTAGACTTATCTAAGCACAGAGCCATTCCGTGTATCGGATGTTACATTTTTACTACTAAAAACATATATTCTGCCTTCAAATAAAAAGCTTTTCATGTTATGGCACACATATCACACACGATTCACACCAAATACTCTTGATTTACCGACCAGGAAAATTGCACTCCAAACAAGTTAACCATCTTCAAAATACTTAACTATTTAGTGCTGTAACGGATGTTACAAATTTGGGAACTACATTTACACTAAGAAGTATTTCTAATAAAAAGTCAGGCCCCCCCCAAGGGGGTGAAAAAAATAATTTAAAATTATAATAATTCACAAGGAATCATTAAATAGCCTCTAGTCTTTACATTCTGAGAAAAGTTCATAATTGAATATTAAAAAATAAAAATAGTGTGTAACGGATGTTACAGTGCTTTGTAACGGATGTTACGAGTGACTTAGAAGTGCAGTTATTTTATTATTTGCTTCATAATAATTTGTCTTCTAAAGAAAAATTAGATTGCTTACTATTGCTTAATACAACTACCATTACATTTATTTTAAATAAGTAGGCCCTACCCTTAAAGAGATTTCAAGCTGGATATTACAAGGGTGTTGCGTGACACTAAAAAATTAATTTGTGTTGTTACTTCTGATGTTATTAATATATTATCAAGTCTAGGGTAAATATTTCATGTCATAATTAAGTTGATATATCAAAAAATTTTAATTTTAAAAATTAATTTAAAAAGCCCCTATTAGGGTAGGTACTAGGTAGGCTATTTAATAAATCATTTTTATAATAAAAATTACACATAGGCCTAGGCCTATAATATTTTAAATATTATAATGACAATGCTAATGACATTAGTTTAGTAAATATAATTCATTTTCACAAAATTAATGACTAAACATCAACAAACAATCAATGTAACGGATAATGTAACATCCGTTACCTACATGTAACATCCGTTACACATTATATCAATTATTGTGCCATGTAGAAAAAAATATAAATGTCCCACATGTAGTTGAGTACCGGCTACCTACCATTACCTTACTTTTGGGAAAGGGTTTTGGTTTTGATTAGATTAACCTTCACTGATTTATAAGGACTTGTGTCTATTTTGTGTAACGGAAGTTACAACTGGTTGCTTTTTAATGAAATGGTGATATATTGAAACCTAAAGTTGCCTGCAACATTTAAGCTTTGGAATTGTAAAGAACAAGCACCAGTCTTTAGTTCTCTTCATACACTCACTCTGTTAGCAGATCCACCCTCTAGTCACAATTTATCAAACTTAACCATATTTTACTTTCTCCTATCCCTGTTGCAATACACAGTGAAAACATGCTAAAAACTAGGCCTATAAAATAATGCTAAGAAAATGTGTTTTAGTGATTTCAGTAACAAAGCAGAAGAGTTGACAAAACAGTTAGGTACCGGTACCGGTAAAGCTAAAAAAAACTAATAAATACTTATTTTAATTTTTTTCCTGAAATTCCTGTTTTTGACGGAATGGCTCCACAGTTACCCACAAAAAGTTTCCAAAACAAAACAACTAGAAATAAGGGGGGTGTATCAACCATCCCTAGTCTCCCCTATTTTTGTCAAAAAATTTTCCAAATTGGCTCTTTCCAGAAAACCCACATCACTACTGGTACCAAAATTAAAACGTAAGTTAAAAACTTTTGACCGAGGCCACTACTTACTTAAAAAAACCTGATGATGGGTGAGGAAGTTTCACCCGAAAATTCGTTTTTAAGTAAGTAGTGGCCTCGGTCATAAGTTTTTAAGTTACGTTTTAATATTGTTCCGGGCCAATAAGTCTTTTTTTATACACTACTGGTACCGTAACTTACACCATTACCCATAGTGAAGTAATAATGAACAACTAGTATGCCCTAAGTGTGGGATAGACCAAAATCAATTAAGTAGGTTTTAAAGTTGTGGAATAAAAAATAAAACATGAACTTTGATTAGCATCTAGGCCTAAGCCTCAGTTTGTACTTGTAGGCCTAGGCCTACTGGTCAGACATAGAAAGATATATAGGCCAAGGCCTAGTAGGTCTAAGCCAGTGAATTTGTAGGCCCATGACCCAGGCGATGCTACATATTGCCACAGAAAACATGATCTCATTCTAAGTTTATAAATAGGCTAAGTCAACTTCCGTAAAATAGCGCACTTGCCCGCCGCCGTACCAACAGCGCAAAAGTCCTTTATAAATATTTTAAATAGAAACCATAGCCTACCCTAAAGGTTTTGTATGCTAGTATTTTTTTTGTTTGCATATAGGCCTAGCCTAGATGTGGCCAGGTTTTTCAGCTTGACTTATGTTTTCAAACGATTAGGCTAGCCTACGGTAGGCTATGTATGTTTATGAGCTCAAATTTGAGCGGAAAATCGTGCGCTATCATACGTAAGTTTTACCATAAACTTAAGTTAGGTAGGTACGTTACGGTACATAGTCCTAGTCTACTACAGGGCCAATACCGGTCACTGAATCAGACACCTGATAGGTATACACATAGCCGAGGCCAAAGCCTACAAGTGTCAAGTAGGGTATATCAAATTAATTTTATTCATAGTGAACTGCATTGGCCTGCCTAGCCCAGCCTATATTAAATACCAATTGGGCTTATTCTAAAAAGTAAAAAGACATTTAATGGTCTGTCTGTAGGCTAGGCCTAGATGTCTTTGATAGGTTAATAGGCCTAGGCCTTAACAAAAATAAAATATTCAAGCCTCGTTGAAAAATTTAAACGTTCCATCACTAGACGTGATAGTAAATAAGCAAAGCAAGCAAATGAGTGATTGACATACATGTCACATCCGTAGAAGCCAAATACCACTAACTGCAGCCACGAAGAGGTAGAATGTAGAAAATGGCTTGCACACTTGGGCTTTTATACTTTCCTTAAACTTTGAAATTGGCCTTCAACCCCTGATAAGCATCTTGGACAAGGAACAGTGCTTAATTTGTGTGTGTATGCAGTACCTAATACAATTTTAAATGTGGGAATGTCAAGCAGGGCTAAGCCTAGGCCTAGGCCTAATGGTAGACACCCTGGTGGGGGGGGGGGGGGGGGGGGGGGGGGGGGGGGGGGGGGGGGGGGGGGGGGGAGAAAGTTTGTAAATCATAGCTAGGCATAGTTAAATAATTACCGGTAGGCCTACCGGTACCGGTAACTTAAATTTGCAGTATAGCGTGCCACTACATTTATCAATACAAATTAAGCACCGACAAGGAACTTAGGTAGGCCTAGTCTTAAAGGTTGAAAGAGCAACGAAAATTGAAAACTTGTAACCGTAGCCTACCCCCACACACCGGTTAAAAAACCATCACATCCATAGACCTACTTTTAGCCACAGGCTATCCCTACGAGGGAAGCCTCAAGGGCCTACTAGGAACAGGCTAGGGCTAGGCCTGTAATCCACAAAATTTGTTTCGAGTTCTAGCCTAGATATGGTAAGTTAACAGCTGGATGGATTGTCTTAAAAAAGCAGTAGGCCTAGGTCTACCCAAGGCCTAGAAGCCTGAAACCCAGGACTTGTCTAGCCCAAATATGCATGGTAGGCCTAGGCTCCTCTTACCCTAGGCATACCAGTACCTACCCTAGTGGCCTAGGCATATTATAGAAGTAAGACCACACAGTGATGGTGTTGCCTGTTTGGTGATGGTGATGGCCTAGGCTAGGGCCTATTTCTTACAAAAAGGTCTCCAGGCCTAGGCCTAGGCCCTAGCCTTTGTGTATTTATGTCCCTTGCTAGGCCCTATTTGCTAAAGCAGTGGCTAGGCCTAGGCCCTAGGCCTAGCTAGGCTTACCGATAGGCCTAGGTAGGCCTAGTAGGCCCTAGGCCTAGGCTTTGTGTATCCAATCTCAATGCCCTAGGCTTGTTATAGGTTGTTAGGACTTGGCCAGGGCTTATTGGATAGGCCTAAAAGTTTTTCTTACGTACCTGTATTTTTCTCATAGGAATAATTATGTAGAAACTCGTGTCGTAAGAATCTCCTTCGAACTTGACTTGGTAGGTGACAGCCTAGTTGAGTCGGTAGGCTACGAGATCCACAAAATAATACATGGACCTCGAAGTAGGCTAAAATCCGTTTCTTGCATTAGAAACAATTTATCGTTTCACTTAATACTCGTGGTCTTGACGTTTATAATTCATATTAATTACATATCGAACGAATAATAGCTAGGCCTACACCTTTATTTACACACGCCAAAATCGTAACGGCAGACCTGCTTTGTTGTGACTTTTGAATGAAGGCAGGGTGGAAGCAGGGTAGCCACAACGGCTCCAACAAAACTTGACGGCATGGCAAACTTGAAAAAAAGTGAACTTCAAATACCTAAGTTTTTCAAAGTTACATTTAGGCCTATATGTACATTTTACCGGAATTAATTAATTAATTAATTATTCATAAATAAATAAATAAATAAATAAATGAATAAGTAAGTAAATAAATAAAAAATAAAAATAAATAAATAAATAAAAAAATAAATAAATAAAGACGTAAATAAATAATAATTAAATAATAATTTTATTAATTACCTAACAAAACATGAAAGTCCTTGGCCTACGTATATTCCTGTTTGATTTACATGAAGAATCTTTTAATTTTTGTGGCTCCTTGGTCTTGTGGTTAGAGGCTCAGCTTCCAATGCAGAAGGTCCAGGGATCGATTCCCGCTTACGGCTGAAGTTGCTGAACTTTTTTACTCTAGTTGGTCATAGTTCGGTCGTCAATATTGTCGGCGCCTAGGCTACATGGTTGGATTGGACTGTTTTAAATTAAATGTCTCTTACCTTACTGAATATCGGTTACATGACTGAGTATAGGTAGATAACGGCGACAAACTTTCTGTATTCCTCATTCGAAGTAATTTGTAGAATCAAATTTATTTCACATCAAAAACATAAAATATTTCATTTTTTTTTTTTTAATGTTATCATTTAAATCTGTATCATTTTTTTAAATGCTCAATTTAATTAACACTATCACAGATGGCACAAAATGACGTACCCAGTTGAAGCGCCCTAGTTTCCCACGTCGTTATAGCCAAGCTCTCAGTATAAAAAAATATGTCAGCTTATTTGCCAGTGTCTAAAATAGTTTCTGATTATTAAGTGTCTAAAGAAAAATGATTTTTAAAATTTTTTTAAATCTAAAGGTGTCTAAAATTAGTCAAATATCCCTAACCAAAAATAGTCATTTTTATTAAGTCACCAGATTAGACACTAAAAACGACTTTTTGCTAAAATCGTGTCTATATTTTACATCAAGTGACTAAAATTTACACGCTCATCTCAAAAACGACTAAAATGGTGTTTAAAATGGTGTCTTAGTGACTAAATTTTAGTCATCTGTTGTTAGAGTGTACAATGTGTTATAGTTTGTTCTGCTTCCAATGCAGAAGGTCTAGGGTTCGGCTCCCTAGGTCTTGGCCAGATCATCTAAACTAGGCCTATATAGATACTACGAGATTGTTTTTCCAATTTCGACACTATTTTTGACCTTGCGCCCATTGTTTTAGTGATCTTTGTATTTGCGACACTTGTGCTTCTTTCTGTATTAGGGGAGGTTACGTATTAGTCACTGTGTTCACGGCCGCAACGCATATTAGTGGCGACCTTTGATAAGGCTAGATAAGCCGCAATACCTACCACGCTTTAGTGAAATATTACAACAGTTCCCTTCTAATGTATACTTGCGCATCATCTCTGTAGCAACGCGTGGGAGGAACTAATGGGTTCGACTCATTTCTCAGCTGTAAAATGTTATTGACTTTCGATTTTGATTGTTGGTGGTTGCCAAGTCTTGCCCTTCGTATCGAGTGAAGGTAGCAACAAACGTAGATCGAAATTAATATCTCAGTAAGTATTGATAATTAATAATTATTCTGTACAATTGACTTGGCGGATGGAAGGGAGCGTAAAAGTATAATTTTTTAATTTTAAAATTTTAAGCCATTTGATGTTGGTGATTATTTCAGTTCCGTGGCAACTTTGTTATAGGTAACGTTTATTTTCGTGTAAAACAACCGTTAGTTGGTGTCGTGACTTGAGATGTTCGCGTTTAATTGATGTGTCTCACAACAACAACAACCACAACACAATCTGTGTATTCTTCACAAATGTCTTTGTGTAGCATGCGGTCATGTGATGCTATACTGCAGACTACTGCGGTTGTGCTATTTGTGAATGATGGATGAATTAATAACGTTGTGGCATGCCATTGGTGGATTTATTTTACACAGTTTTTTCTTGTATAAATGAATGAAACAAAAAATACATCGTGTCACTGTCAGCTTCCATTTGACGAGTATTTTGAAGGTGAGTGTCAGGTGGGAATAGGATATCCGCAGTGGAAGTAGCCTGTCAAGTACGCGGCTATATTCGGGGTCGGCCTACAGTGGCTGACCTCACCATCAGCTGTGTCGGATGGCATGGCACGGGAGGCGAGGAGAAAGCACTGTAACTGGAATACCGTCGGATGTTCTTATGGTTCGTCTCAGCTGCGTCATGAAGTTTAGGTTTGCATGAATGTGGAATTATTTTAACATCAACAGCCGTGTTTGCTGTGATGTAATACGTAACCCGGGTGTTACTCTTACATTGACGTTGACTTGAGGGCTGTAGTGACGTCACAGACGTGGGTGTCTCGCCTTCTGCCTGCACCTCGCTCTAAAGTGCACGTCAGCGAAAGAATATTGATTCCCCTCCCCACCCATCCCCTCATTACCACCACCGCCTTCCTCGGAACCAGGCAGAAGTACCAACAGGTAGATCCTATCTATGTAATGGCACCCCACCCTTCTTGAAGAGCTCTAAAAACCTCGCAATTATTAAACCATTTAGTTAGATCATCAAATTTTCTTTCATCTTTCTCGTAAAAAGTTTTCCTTTTTCTTTTAATTGCTTCTAGGTGGATTTACAGTCAAATTTATCGCTATTCAAGCAAAAATGATTTAACTAAAGGTTTAAGAGCACATCAAATGAAGTGTCGAACTTAATTTTGCTCACTTTGCCTGTGCGAGGAAGGTGGTGATGGTAAATAGAGTGAGGCAATAGTGTCTATCTTGGGGTCACTCTACACTCTAGCGCCAGCCCTTATCTAGTACAACCAAGACCTTGTTGACAGTAGTCTGTAAATAGGGAGGGAATCAATAATGATAATAGTTTGTCTGTGCACTTTGATTGTTTGTGTGACGATACTGACGAGAGTCTTCTTGTTCCTGCAGAGCCCGGGCGTGCTACATCACAAGGACGTGTTGGCCAAGTACACTAGCGGCGGCGGCAAGACCCAGCTGGCGCCCACCCAGGTGACCAAGACGCAACAGCTGACCGCCGTCAGGTCAGGCATGCCCGCCGCCTCCCTCAAGACGCATCTCACGGCGACAGAGGTAAGTCACACATTCTCTCTGTCTAGTACACTAGTAGGGGGGGGGGGGGCAAGACCCAGCTGGCGCCCACCCAGGTTGACCAAAGACCCCAACAGCTGCCCCCGCCTTTCGGGTCACCCCTGCCCGCCCCCCCCTTAAGCCCCGAAATCTCACGGCGCAGGGGTTTAAGTCCCCCAAATTCTCTCTGTCTATTTCACTAGAAAGGCGGGGGGGGGGGGAAAGACCCAGCGGGCCCCCCCCCAGGTGCCCCAAAGAAAAAACAGTTTTGACCGCCGTCGGGTCAGGCAGGGCCCCCCCGCCTCCCTAAAGACGCATCTTAAACGGGGGACAGGGGAAATTTCACAACATTCCCCTCTGCCCAGTAAAAAAAACCCAAAAAAAAAATTTTGGGGGGGGGGGGCAAGACCCAGCTGGCGCCCCCCACCCAGGTGCCAAGAGCAACGGGCTGCCCCCGGCCGTCGGTTTCAGGCTGCCCGCCCCTCCCTAAAGGACGCATCTCCCGGCGAGTCACACTTTTCTCTCTGTCTGTACACTAGTAGGGGGGGGAGGGGGGGGCGGGGAAAAGACCCAGCTGGGGCCCCCCACCCGGGGGACCAAGACGCAACAGCTGACCGCCGTCAGGTCAGGAAATGCCCCCCCGGCCTCCCTCAAAAACCATCTCACGGGGACAAGGTAAGTCACACTTTCTCTCTGGTCTAGTACACAATTGGGGGGGGGGGGGGGCAAGACCCCCTGGAGTTTGGGCGCCCCCCCGGGGTAAACGCAAACGCAACAGCTGCCCCGGCCGTCGGGCCCGGCATCCCCCGCCGCCTCCCTCAAGACGCATCTCACGGCGACAGAGGTCAGTTGCTTCGAGAAATTGTTCCCTTGGAAGCCCAAAAACCGGGGAAAAAAAACAAAAGTGCCGGGTTGGGGGTGGATAAAATCTTTTTTCACCACCCCGGGGGGTATTCATGGGGAAATAAAGTACGGGTGGGGGGGTTTGGGGGAGTTTTCCCCCCCAACAAGCGCCGCGGGAACAAAAATTTTTGTAAACCCAGGTTTTTAGAGTGCATTTGGTGCTTTTAGTTAAAAGTTGGGGGCTTACCCGGCTTAATGCAATCCCAAAAAATAATGAAATTTTTTTGGGGGCATAATACAAAAACCCAAAAAACATTTTCTTAACTTTTATACGGTTTTTGATTATATGAATTTTAAATTTTTGTATCCCATTAAATTTATATATTGGGAATTCAATATTGAATCATTGAATTCATTTTTTTAAATTTTCCCTTTAACAGGAAAACGCTAAATCCCCCCGCGTTGATGGATTAGTTTTAAAAAATTTTTAGTTTGCGGGGGATTTTAGAGATCGTTTTTTTTAAAAAATCGGGCCCCCCCGGCCCCGGGCCCGGGCCCCGACCCGAAAAACGGCCCCGGCCGGGCCCGGCCCGCCCTACTAAAAAACCTGCCCCGGGCCCGACCCCCGGCCCGAAAGATGATCATCCCCCGGCCCGGGCCCCGGCCCCGAAAGCCCCGGCCCGGGGAAAGTCCGGCCCGGCCCGAAATTTTGGCCCAAAAGCCCGGCCCCCCGAAAGGGTCGGCCCGGGAAAGCGTGGCCCGGCCCGGGGTTGACCCAAAAGCCCGGGCCCGGCTCAAAAGCCCGACGCGATCGCCCCGGCCCGGGTCCCCAAAGCTTGGATTTTTAAAACCCCGCCAGAAACAAATGAGCCGCCTTTGTCAACAGTATGATTGTATTTTTTTAGGTTTTACGAGGGGAAAAAACCGTTATACCTAGTTGTGGGTGGGCATTGGGGAGTGTGTTGGCTAAAAACAAATTGCCAAAAATGACATGTTTTATGAACTTTGCGTGCGGTTTTATATTTTATCGATAGGGGTGATGCCCCCCAAAAGGGGCGCAGATTTAGTTTTTAGGTCCCACATATTTATGTGGGGAGCACCCTTTTTATATTTTGCTTAAAGACTATAGGACAAATTCTCAATGATACGGCTCGGCCCCAAGTCCCCAAACTATCCGACCCCCGGGGCCGAAACCTTGAGAAGTCCGGGGCCCGGCCCCGGGCCCAAAACCCCAAACTCTATTACCTAGGTTTTAAATGGTGCGCCCGGGCCCCAAAACCCGGCCCGAAAAACCCGAAAAGGCCCGAAGGCCCCCAAAACGGCCCGGAAGCCCAGAAACCCCCGGCCCCGAAAAAACCCCCAAATGGCCCGAAAGCCCGAAACGGCCCCGGGCCCCCCCCCCCCAAATTTTTTAAAGCTTCAAAGGGCCCCCCCGGCCCCCAAACCCGAAAATAACAGAAAACCCTCCCGGCCCGGGCCCGGCCCGAAAGTCGGGCCGGGCCGGGCCAAATTTCCCATCTTTTATGGGGGTAAACTTTACTTTTTTCAATGCTTTGTTTTTTTTCCTACGCATTGTAGGTGATTTTTGTCAGTTTCTTTTGTTTCTTGTCAATTGGTATTATTAACCCCTAAAAAACTTATATTAAAAGCTTTTTTTCTATGGAAACCCGGCTAACTTTTTTTCCCCTTTTTTTTTCAAAAGGTAAATACAAACATCCCTAACCTTAATGTCCATTTTATAATATGAAAGTTGAAACCCCCCCCCCGTTTGGTCAGAATTGGCCCAAAAGGCCCAAAATAAACGCACCCAAAAAAAAACTTTTATTAAAACATTATTTCTATAAATTCTGGCCAAATTTTTCAAATTTTTTTTTTCAAAATTTTTACTACCCTTTTACCCTTACCTTTAAATTTCCCTGGGGAAATATGAACCTTTTTAGCCCCCACCCTTTTTTTGGGCCCGAAACGGGGCCCCAAAAGGGCACGAAAATTATCGGGCCTAAAAATTTGGAAAAAAAACCGGGAAAAGTTTTCGATTTTTCATGGGGAAAAATTTTTTTCGTTGTCCCCAAAAAAGTAAACAAGTCTAAGTTCAGGAATTTTTGAAGGTTTCCCGGGCAAATTTTCGTCAAGATCGCATATGCCGTTTTTTCCCGGAAGAGAGCAAAAAAACAGACAGAAAAACAAAAAAAAAAAAACAAAACAAAACAAAAAACAAAAAAACAAAACCCAGCTAAATTTTTTTTGGGGGTCGGTGAAATTGAAATCCGCTTCGCCCCATCCCCAAAAATTTGGTATATTGAAAAATACTGTAACCCCGTTTATTTAAAAACCTACTAAAGGCTAGTGCTTATAGTTTTTTTTTCCCCCCCCCCCCCCCCCCCCCCCCCGGGAATTTCGAATTCAAAACTGAACCCCTGGTCGGGGTTGGAAAATTTTTTCTTTTACCCCCTTTTTTTTGGGAGGGGGTACAGGGGGTAGGACCCCGGGAAAAACTTGATAAAAGAAGGTATTTGGGGGGGATTTTTTTATCTACTCTTTCTTTCACGGGACTATTTAAGTTTCGGGGCGGGGGGGGGGGGGGGGGGGGGGGGCACATTCGATTCCAAACCCCCGGCAATCCCCTCCCAAGCTTCTCATTTTTTTAAAGTCCCTTTGGGTAAACTCCCCTAGCCCCGATCTGGTGAACGTAATTTTTTTACATTATTGAATGGTATAAAAAGCTAATCCCTTTTTTGTGGGCCTTTTCCCGGGTTTTTCCCCTTTACCGTGGGGGGTAAACCCAAAACCCAAAAGAAGGCTTTCCCACACTCTGGCACCCCTCACAGATAAACCGTTTTTTATGTCCCGGCCCCCCCCCCCCCCCCCCCCCACTATCGTACTGTACACCTCGGACGGTCCAGACGGCAGTCGGTACATCGGTCACACATACATGTTAGTTTTGTATATTTATTAAATATTAATTTCGATAAATACTTCAATAATCGATACTCGCTTAGTGCAACTTTCGAATATCCTAAATTCCAAATGATAAATTCGATAATTGTTTTAACACTAACAGCAGGTGGTTACAGTTAGCTACAAATATAGATGGACGGTATTTACCTAATGACGAGGTAGCATTTACAACTATGAAGTAGGAGGTATCGATCAATCAACACCTTTAGCTGTCACCTCGCCCGGACTAAGAGCCACTCATAGCTGTACTCTGCTCCCGTCACGTTACGCGTTGTGAAGGTCGTGGGTTCGATACCCGGTTCGGGCGGGAGTCTTGGGTTGCCTCCTATTGACGTGCGGTAGATAGAAAACACTTAAAACGTGACGTTACCACTTGCGTTTAAGCAAAGTAAACTAAATGACTCAAAGCTTGAAGTAAGCCCCCCAAGCGTGGTCAAGACGTAGAAAGCAGAGTTTCTTGTCTTTGATTGAGAATACACTTTTTGGCTGCAGGCCAGCATCCTAAACCATATAGTGACAATCGCAATTATTAGCCCAATTTCAGTTACTAAAACTTTCAGTACTTATGTTCTCAAAATCCCTTTAAAGTGTCAGTCCTATTAAGTATATCCTATTCAGTCCGGTAAGCAATACTTATATCTTAATGTCTCACCCTATCTCAGTACCATATGTCTTCCAGCTAGTGTAGACGGCTCAGTTTTCCTTATCCTTCCCTGGCTTATGCTCCCAGATCTTATATGTCTCAGTCCTGTCTCAGTCCATGTCTAGGTGACAACCTGCATGCCAACACTGGTCTATAATTAATATCACTCCATTTTCGCGCAGTTACTTGATAGTGTTATAATTCAGGCATGCAACTAGTCCAAATAGTTAGTCTTAATACTCTAGCCCTACTCAAGTAATTCTCCTAAGGCCAGCCCTTAGCTGCCAGCTAAGACCTTGATGGTTCCAACTTACTGGCATTCATACGCCAATAGAGTCTAATAATTATCTAACCACAGCACAAGTTCATACTTGGACCATATGTCAGCTATGAACTGACGAAATTTTTGTACTCGTTGAATCTGGTTCCCCCAATATTAGCAAGTAAATCTCATGTTTAATTGTCCTAAGAGCTCCTTACCCTAAACTATTATTAGTTTTCACTTATTTGATTATATACCTATTCAGTTATTAAAATGATTTACAAGGAGGACACACTAAACTAAATCTCCTTAATGACAAGGATTGCTGAAATCCAGGTATAAATCTGTTCCGTAAATATTGAAATTGGTATAGCATTATTCAAAACAATGCATTTGACTGAAATGATTGCATTGAAACATGATGTTCATGTACATAAGATGCTTCTTCCCCCCCCCCCCCCCCCAGTATATCCTACCAGATACACGGGGGGGTGGACTAAAAGATCGGGGGTTGGGGGGGGGGGGGATTATTTGTTCGATTAGTTAGTAGTAGTTCGCGAAATACGCGAAACTATCTCCTCCCTAGCGAACCCAGATAGTTGGCCCTGCAGGCGACAGACAACCAACCACAGAGTTCGCAATTCTTTCTCTGTGAGCTCTCTGAGAATCGATTGTGTGGTGGCGTGTGGTGCAATCTCAGGTTTCATGTTGACGTATGCGAGCCTACCTGTTGGAACTCGTACTACCTCATTCCGTATCCCTCTAATTGCATTTAGCGTCAATACCCAGTGATTGCATGATATCATGTATGTACCTTATACTGTGCTGACTGAGCACCTCGTCACCCGCGCGCGGCACTTTCTCGGTATTCCCGCGAGCCAAGATGATAACCGTAGACCGCAGTTCGGGGAAACTTTGATAGATTTATTCAGCGATTACGAAGAAAGAAGAATCGATGTTTCCAACTTGAATGTAATTACAGTCCCATTGGGATCTCCAAGACCCACAGCCCACGTGTTGCGTGAACTGCGCCTTGTCGCCAGAAGTTCCCAAATTCTCGTAACAACCCCCGGGGGTGGTTCCCTCCCCACCCCTCGGGGGGTGTGGGCGGCTGGGCTCGGCGTCTCCACTTCCTCTAACTACTTAGTTAAAACCCATCGTTTCGTGAACAGACCTGACAGTGGGAAGGAACTATCCGGGAAATATAAAAGCCAGAGGGTGTTAGCACCTACGATATCATATTTCAATCCTTCGTATGCCCCCCGTTTCCTTGTTGATTGCGCACAGTGGCGGCTCGCCTGCCGAGGCAGGTAAGGCTGGACCTAAAACAAAGTTAATTAGTAGTGCCATCAGTTGTTGGTACGCAAGTGCAATGTGCATGCTTTAGACATCCCTTCTTTGGCCTGCCTGTCCACTACTGGGCAGGTAAAGTGCATCTGGTTGTGACATCCCTACTTTGGCCAGCCTGTCCACTACTGTGCAGGTAAAGTGCATCTGGCGGAGACTGGTCTGGGCAACATGTGGTCTGTCTCCGGGTAGGATGTTCTCAGCCTGGTTAGTAGATCTGTTGAGGAACGAACATCTTGGAAACTGGATCCCCAGGATGCGAAGGTGTTGGTGTCTGTAGAGTGGAGAGTAGACAGCAGAGCTAGAACCTAGACAGAAGAACAAAGGCGTGCACCCAACCGTACATTAGAAACAATATTCTTGGTATTGCTGTTGATGGGTTTGTTGGTGATTGTTGAGACATGGTAGACAATTAATATTGCAAAAAAACTCTTGGAAACCTGCCTATGGGCAGTTATAGAGGGTGTTCGGTAATTGTTTCGGAATATCTCTGTTTTTTTTGCGGTACTAACTCTTTCCCTTACACTCGCCGTAACGAACGACTGAGAAATCATTTTTAAACTTTCAATCAGGATTGCCTAGGACGGATATCGGGCAGAATGTGTCCCGAGTCCCGACCTAATCAGAGTGAGCATAAGGTGCCGCAGCAGGTAAACATTGCAGGCTGCAGCATTAACCATCATCAACAAGAGCAAAGTATCTCAACGCACTATATATTTTTGGGGGGAATTTATACAAACAAAATACTACAATTTCAAAACGGTTCGGAAAAAAACAAAATAAAATCAGGTTTCGGTATATCAACTTATCTTTGGGTATACATTTGCATCGTCAACAAGTGCAAATTTTAAAATCGAAATATAGGCTACATTCTAAAACACTGTTGAACATCACGGCTCCACTTTTGTAAGGTACTAGAATAATTCATTACGCTTACTATACGTGCGACGTGACTGAGGTTTTAGTTTTGATAGTTTCCCGGACCTAGCCTCGAAGTACCTGAAGTAGGAGGTTCGTTGCAGGTCTGTTGTCAGTGCCTCACATCTTCCAGTACTTCCTTCGGGAACTTATGATTCCTGTTTCAATCGACGACAATGACTCTCAAGGCTTTCTGTACACAAATATTAATTGTATAACAACTTTACCGTCAGTTACTTAGTTTTAGGATAATCTGTTTATATTTCATTGTTTTGATCTGAATCTATGTGGTCACCTGCCAAATTAATTGGTTTGCTCTCTATTTACATAACAATACAAACCATAAAAGTTTGTTTCCGCGTGTTGTTGTATTTTGTGTTATTGTATTTCGTGAAACTCGTCATATCTCGCACGCGCTCATAAACCATGATCTGATAACGATGTGTCACTCGCGATCTCGAAACGAGAACTCATTAGCGATCGAGCAACCGCTCATTTGACAAGACTAATTGATTAACCAACTGGGCTATTGGTCACGTACCTATTGTCAGGGCATACCTGTGCGCTGCAGTCACATTCGCATTCGTGATGGAATTACTAGAATCAGGCGATTCCGTAGACTGAAAACTATGAATAATACATTCCAGTTTCCGAGGACACGATTTGCATTTTATAATAATTCCCCCTCCCCCTTCCCCTCTGCGCCCGTATGTAGCAGCTGGAGGGGGCATTGCTTTCGCTGGCTACCGGAGTGTGAAGACGTGAGTCAGTGGCTCAGTGGCTCCCCAGTCTGTGAGCGCGTGCCGTGCGAGATAGTCACACGTCGGGTTAACTCAGTCAGCGGGAACAAAGCGAGAGGACTGTGCCAGATCCGAAGGCTGAATCGACAGCTGCCGATGTAGATATTAGTTAATAAGTGGAAAGTGTTGAGTGTGTGATAAAGAATGTCGGTGAAGGCGTACAGTACGAGGCCGGTGAAACATCACTTCCTCCCGTTTCATTCCGGCTGGTTTCCACCCCCACAGAGCCAGAAGCTGCCGGCGCTCGGGGGCGGAGGAGGGGGCGGCAAGGCGAGCGTCGTCTCGTCCTCCCGGTCCAACTCGACGGCGGCGACCACCCCCGTCTCGGCGCCGTTCCCCGTGCTCAACAACAGCAACGTCAGCAGCAACAACAACAACAACAACAATGGACTGGAGAGCAGCCCCCAGCAGCAGCGGGTGGACGCCCAGGGCCGCCGCCTCCCGCTCACACCAGCAGGTAACAACACTTCTTAGTCCATGTTGTGCCAAACAGTGGCGTCAAATCAGGGGCCCCCGGTAAAACAACATGTGGGGTCCTAGTGGTATTCAAAAATCATTTATGAGTAAACGCTCTTTCCTGGGTGAAGTATACATGATTTTTTTACAATGGGGGGGGGGCTGGGGGGGAGGTCCCCCAGGCAATGCGGGTCCGGGGCGCACATCCCCGGATTTTTTTTCGATTCTTAGAACGTGTTTGGAGTAATTTAACAAGTTTGAGGCATTTTTTAAAATAATTTTGTTGGTGGTGATTGTTGTGATTAGCCTACAAAATTATATTATGTTCTTCGACTTGACATGGGATTTTCTCAAATTTGTACTAAAGGATATGCACGGTACATAGGATAGTATACCCTGAACTTGTTTTAGGTATACTGAGGGGTATATATTTATTTCTCAGTATATTTGCCTATGGCACCACTATGGCACCGTATTCTTTCCAATTTTAATAAGACGTAAAAATGGTTTTAAGTTACCAAAAATGTCTTACCTCTAGCTTTATTTTTCACAAGCCGCGGTTGACTACATTGTGTCCCTGTACACTTTTTCTGAACCATTGAACTTCCTCGTTTTCAACTCATAGAACAATCAAACCTTGCAAAGGTTCTTGTCCCATCGTTCTACTAAAATAGTTATCTGTAATTTTTAATTTCGAGAACAATTGTCGATGCTTATCATTGTAATTTTTAATTTGCAAAACACTTTGAATTGAACGCCACTGGTGCCAGATGTTTAGTTATATTTGCATTGCTTTCAGTGGTTCTAAATTTGTATCACTAGGATATTTATAAATCTGAAATATGGTCTATGTAGTGGTATAGTCTCTCATGTTCACTAAGTTTATTAACTTGGGGGGGTTATAGTAGTATTCTTTGCTCACTATTTTCTTTTTAAAACAAGTGAATTGAAGGCACAACTTTTCTCATTGTTTCTTTATTAAAAGTGTTTTTTAGATAGTCAAATTTTTCAAATTTTTATTTAAAATGTGTTTTTACCAATTTAAAAATACTGCTCTTAAAATTTGCTTTTAACAAATTTCATAATAAGTTAATTACATGACCAAATTAGTTATAAATAGATTTTAGTGCAATGCCAAGGTTAGCAAACACATTATTTTGTTTCTATTCCATGATTATTGGCCGTGCACACGACACGAGGCAAGTTAGTCGATGCTCCTGTTTGTACACTTGAGTACGCAGTACGCGCCGCGCCATGTGCTATGAATATCTTGCCAAATGTAGATTGCTCTGGTTTTCAACTGCGTCTTCATATCACAGATATTATGTTGTATGTCAACAACATTAAACTCGAGTTATCGGTGTCAGCTGGACGGACTGCTGGACTCCCTGACCTTTGAGCCTAGTTTCCATTTACAAAGTAGATACAACAGTTTAATCACATTCCTGAAATATTATTTACAGAGGCACTGAAATACTATGGAAGCAGACTGACGGAATATGAACGAACGGAAGTTGAGAAATACCCTGAGATCTGGTACTTGGGACTGGACGCGTGCAAGATCCACGGCGAGGAGGGGGCCTCGCAGAATGGAGGATACGACGACGACAACGGTAGTTACAACAAGGTGAGATAAAACTCTTCGCCTAGAGTCCGAGATGTCATCCGCACTCGGACATGTTGATCAAGATTTATCTAGTTAAGTTGCCTGTCCATGTTTCCCTCCTCCAAATATCAGTCGCACCTCAACCACCGTCCACTCTTCTCTCTCACATGACTTTCTTGAGGTGTTCCTCCATTTCAATCAGTTTTATTAAGTACTATATTTTTACATTACACATTTAATTGTGCTTGGTGAGTGTAAAATACAATATGCATACAGATGTAGGCCTATGAATTAATTAAACGTTAACTTTTGTTATGAATTACATAATTATTATGAAATCAAAGTCCGCGTATAAAGTCCGCATAAGAAATATCTCTTTGTATAAGCTGTCAAATAAATTATCAATAAAACAATCAATGAAATAAATCTATCATGAACCAAATAAAACATTGAGTATCTCTGCATGAGTTTTGAGCTTATGATATTAAACTTTTTCCACACTTCTTTAAAGTACAATTTATGACAAGGTTGTTAGTTTAACATCCCAAATTGCAAGACTAATAGAATAGCTAGTACTGGCAACGAGTGCAATAAATGTGTATTTTAATGTATTTCAAGAACACATTTTAATTCCACCCTCCTGTTGCTTCCAGGTTCTCCACGACCACTTGTCGTATCGCTTTGAGATTCTGGAGGTCATCGGCAAGGGGAGCTTCGGCCAAGTTATTAGAGCACTAGATCACAAAACTAATCAACACATAGCCATTAAGATAATAAGAAATAAGAAGCGGTTTCACCATCAAGCGCTGATTGAAGTACGCATCCTGGACCACCTCCGCAAGAAGGACAAGGACGGAACCCACAACGTCATCCACATGTTCGAGTACTTCTACTTCCGCAACCATCTCTGCATCAGCTTCGAACTGATGAGCCTAAACCTGTACGAACTGATCAAGAAGAATAACTACCAAGGCTTTAGTCTCAGCCTTATACGACGTTTCGCAAACTCTTTAGTGCAGTGTCTTAAACTTTTGCACAAGGAAAACATCATTCACTGTGATCTCAAACCCGTAAGTAACAGTTTATATACAAATCTCCAGGTATGTCCATTATTTTATTAGAGTTACATGAAACTAGCATTTTGTGCTGGATAGATGATAGTAAAATATATGTTTTTTATTATAAATTATTGTTTGTTCATTTATTATTATTAACAAAAAAGAATTCTTGCCGTTTGTTAACAAATTGTTTACAATGTTTACAAATTACAAATGAAATGTAACCTTTTGAGTTTTGACGTACATAGGGTAATTTTAGATACAAATGTAAGGAAGCCTCGTAGGTCCAGCGCAAATTTGCAAGGGTGGCTAAGAAATAAATATGGTGTATTACAATCTGCTTCAAAGTAAAAGTGAAAGTGATTATAAGATGAACATTTAAAATTCCACGGGCATACCGGTACCTTAATCAATTTTGTATTGTAAAACTAATCGATTAATTTGAGAATACTAATTGGTTATGTTTCTTCCCAACAGGAAAATGTACTTTTAAAGCAACGAGGTAGTAGTTCAATCAAGGTGATAGATTTCGGCAGTTCCTGCTACTCCCACCAGAGGGTGTACACATACATTCAGTCACGCTTCTACAGATCTCCCGAGGTGATCCTAGGTCTGCCGTACGGAACAGCCATCGACATGTGGAGTCTTGGTGAGTGGACACACACACATTACTCATGCATACCGGTAGTCAATTACCGTACGTAGTTACGCAATTATATGCTGTCATTGACTTATTGGAATGGCTGCACCTTCATTTAGGTAAAAAAAAGTATGATATAAATAGTAGTAATGGATGGAGTTTTATAATGGCTGCACCAAGCTTTCTGGTTAGTATTTTGAAATATACCTGCGGCCTATATTCGCATAAATACTGTATGAAGCTTCTTCTCGAGAATTTTGTTTGTAATTTTTTTTTATGTGACGTCGATTACAAAAAATTATAATGGATTCCCGACCCTAGTGTACAGTAGGGCCTATTTTACTTGTTGTTCACCTACTTTGGAGATACTACAAACCATGAAAATATGGGATGGGTATACAAACTGGGATAATTTAACCTCGTAGAACATTGAAGTTTTCCCTATAGACTGGACATGAATGGAGTGTTTGTTGGTGCCTAGGTTGCATCCTAGCGGAACTCTACACCGGCTACCCTCTGTTCCCTGGTGAGAACGAGGTGGAGCAGCTCGCTTGCGTCATGGAAGTGCTCGGATCTCCGCCCGAAGATATCGTCATGAGTGCTTCCCGGAGGAGACTATTCTTTGGTAAGATCAGGTGCCAAGTGGGCCCTACATACTGACAATATTTCCTTTTTACTGTATCTTGGTTTGACAAAAATGTCCTATCATCTACTTTCCAGACACTGAGGTTAATTTTAGAGCAAGTAGATACCACAAAATGTTATTTTGCAGTCTACAAGTGCCTACGTAATAACTTTCATATACCGGTACTATGTACTATGTAGTAAGGCAGATTGTAAGGTTATGTCATGGCTGTTATTATGTCCTCTCTCTTTCATTTTGAAAACCTTTTATTCAATTACAAAAATAAGTCCTAAGTGAACCATTTACATTGAAGAATTCATCAAAGATAAAATGGTTTGAGTATGGCAAATAATTATACATGTATTTTATGTCATAATATTTAGATCTAAACTATGTTTTAAAACACATGTGCCGGTGCGAGTAGAGTTTATCGTTTGTTTTGGAAGTTTGTTGTAAATTTTACTTCAAAGTTAGCTTGAAATATTGCATTAGTGTAGTTCTTTATTGGGTAGCCTATATGATTGATTTTAGTAAGTTAATGTCCTCTGGCCGGCATTTAAACATGCTCTGCATAACATCACTCAGACACTCACAGAGAAAAAACATAATGTTCCTCTCTTCCGCAGACTCAAAGGGGAATCCTAGATGTGTCACAAACAGCAAAGGTCGGAAGAGAAAACCCGGATCCAAAGATTTGGCGCTCGCGATACGATGCAACGATACAGTTTTCGTTGACTTCGTAGCCAAATGTCTTGAGTGAGTACCCACTATTTTCATTGTTTTAGTAAGTATTTGGGGTGGGATAGTTAAACATCATTCTGTGGCTATTGCAATGTTGAAGGATTTTCTAGGGAGTATTAAAACAACCATTGAAGATAGTTCAACATTAAAAAATTAAATTGTATTACCCCCATCCCAAAAAATGTCCTTTATATTTCACTGAATAGTAATTGAAACATGTGTGTCTCAACATGTCTGCGTGTTCAATGTCCAACTTGTCTGTGTGTCTCAAGTCTCAACATGCTTGTTGTGTCTCAACATGTCTGTGCCTTAACATGTTTATGTCTCTCAATGTATCTGTGTGTGTCTCAACATGTCTGCGTGTCTCAACATGTTAACGTATCTCAACATGCCCGTGTGTGTCTCCAGGTGGGACTCCAAGAAGCGCCTGGGCCCCGACGAGGCTCTCAGGCACGAGTGGCTCCAGTCGTCCACGTCGCTGCAGCAGGAGCTCCGACGTTCCCCCCTCGACACGACCCAGCCTCCCAGCGCGCCGCGGAGGTCGAGCCCACCACCACCGCGCAGCAGCAGTACTCGCTCTACCGACTCTACCGCGGCAAGAAGTGCGTGTCCAAGATCCTGGCCAACGGAGACGCGCTGCACGCGGAGCAGGGAGAGAAGCCCAAGCTGGGCAGCGCCAGCAGTAGTAACCGCACCATCGGAGAGCTCGTCGCCTCCCTGGACCAGAGTCTGGACGACTCGGGGACCTTCCTGCCCCCGATACTCTGAGGAGCAAGGAACATAGCACGGCCTATTGAATATGACCTTACCTTGGCCTATTTAATCAAATACGACGGTAGCCGACGTTTGGACAAATGACGGATGGTCTTAGTGAACGTATTGACCAGGACTAAACATGAACCAACTGAAACAGTTTGGTATTTTGTGATATAAGACAGTCAGTGATTTAACAATGATATTGCCCTAGTAAGATGGGTCGCATTCTGTTGAATAAGGAACTTTATATTATATGACTGCTCATAAATCTCTTATTATATTAACAGGCAAACTTGGCGTATTGCATTACTTTCTATCTTGAGGCCATTGTTTAACTTACCTTTCGTATGTTTCTACTGTAAGCTAGGATTCTATTTAATTTAATTCTATCTATTCCACACTAATTAATATTAAACCATACGTCAGCCACATTTCCCCCCACATAGTGTACTAGTCCTAACATATCATCCGTGTAGTTGTGATGCGTTTGTTTGTAGGTACTTGCTGAATCAGGGTGTCAAAATTATATCTCATCTTGATATAGGGAATACAGTAAAATCTCAGTTATACGATGCCACAATAATTGTCATGAATATGGTAAGGGTACTACGTAGTAGTATAAGTGAATGTGTTACAACTTACAATGTAAGGTGTAATACTACCCTATCGTTAAAAACTGAAAGTGACTGCTAGTACCCTACGTAGGTACTTTCTCTCAGTGTGTCACTGACTAAAGGAAACACTTACAGCCAAAACTTCAGTATTAAATATGTTTTGGCTAATCTCCAAGTAAGATGTAACTTGTTTGTTTTTAAATGTCTTAATTGGTATTCTTTGGTAAATGTGCAATTTAAATCCCACATAGAAAGTGATTACGTATTAAAATAATTATTAGAAATGTAGCATAGGTTCAGTTGAAAAGACTCATTAATCTAGAGCGAGGCAATGCCGTAATATTTGCCACATGTACCTACTCTTTCTGGTCCCAAGTTGACCATGTAGCTGGACGTGCTATTGTATGCAACAGTTTCATATTGAAATGCAACTCTGGGTATGTCAATCCATGACAACAAATGAAACAAGGCTTTCCTAAATCCAAATCAAAGGTTTTAGTTTTATCGTTACCTAATTTTTATCTTTTATATTTGTTTGTATTTTCTTAAATTCAAACATAATTTTTTAAATGAGTTTTAAATTCAGTTCTGTTGGTCAACTTGATAAGTTTTTTAGTATATTCTTTATCTTGTATTCAAAATAATTTCAGGCCAATAGGACAATACAGTACAATCTTTAAATGAGAACATAAAACCATCATGGTGTTTAAGTGCTTTCAACTTGAAGTATGTATAGCCTCACACTGTCGCTTCAAATATGGTTTACTGGTCTCAATAACTCAGTTGCTTCTAATGTAAGATAAGACACTTATTAAAGAATAAAGATCAGTGTAAATTATATTTGTACCCATAGCGTATTGGCCTGCATTGTTTTTTTGTTTTGTCATACATCTGGATGTTAAAATGCTATTGAAAAACTGAAGGTTCTCTAAAATGTATGATAATTGATAACTTAAGCAAGTTAAATGCATTTCTTACAAAAGTAACAGTCCAAAATTGGGGTACATATATAATATATTTCTTTTATAATACGTACTTATTACTTTCGTAGATATATTTTACAAAAAAAATCTGAGGAGAAATTACTGTTGCAAAGCAATCCTAAATTTTCAAAATCACTTAAGAGTGGTCATCGTTGCAAGATGCATATACTTAATTTCATGCTTACAACACCCAACTTCAAACATGGCTATTAATAAATTAACACAGAATTGACTAAAATAAACCCAAGGTAGTTTGAAATTTGTTAAAATATAAACCAGTGAGCTTGACATGTGCTCGTAAAACCGTTTAAGCGAATCAATGTGGTAATGTGTAGCCTACAGACAGACCCAAATAGAACTGTCGGCCTCTAGAGCACGATATTGGGACGACCTACAATACTGTAATTGAAATACTTATAGCCGTGCAATCATTATCTTGTTGGTTTGCCATACTGTAAGATGCAAACACGAAACACCCATAGGCGTACCAATGCTAGCCCACTTTTACAACTTGGAGCATTTCTACGTAACCACCAGTTTGTAGAAGTTAATCTAGGGGAACTTTCAAGTAGTAGAATAATTCTAGATTGAAGGAGACAAACCGACTATTTAAAAAAATTGTTTTAAGACTTGTTAATGTTTATATTTAGTTAAGTACAGTCAGGGTCATATATAAATCAAGAGGTCTGAAAGATACCTCTTTCACCGACATCTCGTGGTCAACTCTTGGTGTCATTATTTATATCGCCCTGTGAACTGCATTGTCGACATAAATAAGAAACATGGCTGATAATGTCAAAGGAAAAATTCTCTATTCACCAGAGAAACTATCAAGCCTAGAAGAAATATAACATGGAACGTAAAGAGAGCATTATATCTCGATACCTTGGCCTAGGCATAGCATTAAGACTATTCCTTAGTTCTTATATTTGCCTTAGTTTCTAGTTAATTTCGAATAATTCTATCTTAGCTGTCAAGTCTTATTTGCAAACCACCAAAGTTTGTTTTATGCTTTTGTTTTGAGAAAATTGTATTTTTCTTCTGACTGCCTTCTAGATATTGACTATTTTGTTGACCAAGAGTCTTTCAAAGCCTCCTAAATAATATTAATAACATCAAATAGTCTAGGGAACTTCCATCGATCGATAATGTAGTTCACAGGGCAATATAAATAATGGCACCAAGAGTTGACCACGAGATGTCGGTGAAAGAGGTATCTTTAAGACCTCTTGATTTATATATGACCCTGACTGTACAATCTACAAGGCCTACTTCGATGTATAATACTTTGTTTTGACTTGTTTTTAGTACGTACTACTTTTGTAGTACAATGGACTTTTGGTTTAATGTTAATGCATTTAGTAAGCTTGTGCATGTTAAACAATATTCTGCTACTGCGACACATTTACAGTGGAAGAAACTAACATTACCTTCAGGCAACACCCCTTCCCTTCCATTACGGGACTTTTGCAGCGGCGCAGTTGTAGTCGAAACAAGCAGTAAATTCAATGTCGGGAGCGATGTAACATAATATGCAAGTTGTTGAAATATGGAAGCGATTCGGGAAGACCGAGTTGAATGTCTCATGTCGAGCTTGAATGTAATTTATGGGAGTTTCTTCCATTGTTACATTAGGGTACTGTAAAGTGGAAATATACAACTTTTGCAGAGCAGTACTGGTAATTACAAAAACACACTTTAAAGTAAACGGTGCAGTTATTCTCGTTTAACTGTACCGAACAACAGTCGTGATTTGGCTAGCGAGTCTAGTATAGTCGACAATTATTTTACCATTAGTGGTTGTACAACTGAGCATTTACTGTAAAATACAATACAGAACAGAGTGTAGACTAGATTTAACGTACCAAGTATACAATGTGAATACGTATTGAATGATATGGTTTTGATTTATTTATGTATATTTTGTGTGTAAAGATGTGTCAAGTTTACCTTGAGCCTAATGCCACTAAGTGGCTATACAGTTTGTGATAATCTGTGGAATGATAGGTTACTCAATAAAATCAATTTATATTATTGTATTCAATTTTAATTTTAAATTGGTCTCTTAGTTATTTATTGTTTTTACTTTCAATTTTCAAAGAACTGTCATGCTTTCAATGTAGGTAAACTGATTTGTTTTTACTGTAGGACTGTATAAAGTTTTTACTAATCTGTATGGCTTGTTTAATTTTTAATCACAGTTCAATTTAAAGCTAGTAAAACGGATACAATTATTTAGTAACACATGCTCAGTACCGTATGCTAGTGTACGGCTGTTGGATGACGCCAAACAGTGGGTAGTTGGGTACTGTGTGGTTGGTAATGCATACTTCTTTTAAACTATATTTTGTAATTCAAAGGTAACGTAGGCTACCATTTACATTCTAAGTGGTAATCCTTCAGTGTAAATACTCAGGTGTAATCAATATGCCAATTTGCTCCCATATCTCATAGTATTTTCCTGTGCAGGATCTTTAAACTAAGTACGTACGGTACTATATGAATGAATGAATGAGCTTGTGTGTTCTGATGGGAACCAAACTGAACCTTGTGTGATATTTTTACCCCATGTCGACTTTAATAATTGTGAATTGATTGTACTGCACTTTAGTTAATTAAGCACATTTTTCGATGTGCAAATAAATGTAGTAAACGAGTTGTAAATGGTCTGATTTGATTTACTCTACCTACATCCTGTTCTTCCTCTCCACATTCCCACAATTGGCATTATTCATGATTTCATGTCATATATATTTTTTCATCATATATTGTTGGTAAAGTTAAAGTTAATTTATTTTCAAATTCATCGCACTTCTGCTGCTGCCGACCTCGATGCTAGTGTTACGAGTGATCGTGCTGTACGTAACAAGTAGCACTTTTCGCACGACTTAAAATCTTTCTGTTCATCTAAAACAATCTTCTGTTAAAACAAGTTGTGTTCAGTTTTGGATGCATTTTAACACCAAACATTTGCTTGACTGTTTTAATGAGCTAGCTAGAGATAATTGAATATAAGCCTACCTAAAAGCCCAGTTACACCATCAACTTGTTGGCGCAACTTGTTGACAAGACCACTTTCTGTGTGTGTCACCTCCATCAACTGTTGACAGAGATTTGGAACATTCCGTCAAGAGAACTGCTACCTCGAAATTGTTTCATACCAAAATGGATAGTAACTACGTACATATGCCGTGGCGTATACAGCTGTGAATTACACACAATTGGCAGAAGGCTTTAAATTTTAAAAGAGTAAAAAAGTCGTAATCTCCATCCCGAAGCTTTTATGTTCATCTTGAGTCTGCGTGCGTATCTGACGGGCTCATGAGAACCGCTCTAAGCTGCCAAAGACTCGTGTTCACTGCTGGCCGAACGGTGAGCGCACTTGACTACCTCACGAAGGGTCGCCGGTTGAGTCTCGTTTAGGAATAGTTTTTTTACAATTTTTTACTCATTGCATCATTATTGTTTATGTATTATCTGTAGAGATGGTGTTTTATAGCATTAACTATAAAAGTGACAAAAATAAGAATGTAATTTTTCATATTTTTTTCACTTTTCTCAACCTTTCACTTAAAATGGGTGAGTTTAAAGGTACGGTATGTTTATTTTCGCGATTTTTCGCGATAAACGGCTTTAAACGCGATAAATTTGCTTAATTGCGATATACGCGCAAAATTGGGTAATTTTGTTAAAAAAATCTTTTTTTTTTTTTTTACAAAAATTCGTAAATAAATTGACTTATCTGGTAATTTTTCGTAAAATAGGTATTTTTGTATTTTGTCGCCGTGGCCGGTCGAGCTGCAGTCTTTATGAAGAAGTCCCCAAAATCACCGCTAGAGAGGTCTACGCTCACAACTAGCGCTTACTAGAATTTTGATTCACTTTACTTAGCTACCGTAATCTAAAAAATATACATATTTTTTTTCATTATTCAACGAACGACGACCAAAAAAATTAATGCTATATAAACGCTATTTTTGAAATAATTAATGCTATTTTTTTATTTTTTTAATGTTATAAAACACCATCTCTTATTATCTGTAATGGGTACAATTTTTTTAGGTAACTTTTCAGTTTAATTTACTCATATAAATAAGACTTTCTTCCCACAAAATTTGCTTTAGCCTGCACCGTGGATGGAACAACAACAACAACAACACACTGTACGTGTTTTGTGAAGTGTCAAAAGACTTCGATGCACTCAACGAAATGATCACGTGACTAAATGTTGCTCAGCCATTGGTTGAACGTCGTCAACATCTGGTCATCATTTTTTAAAAGTTGAACTCGTTCAAATTGTTGTCAACATATTGTCGCGGTCGTCAATGTTGAGTCAACATATTTCAGTGAGTGGCAGCAGCATCACATTTCCATGCTATCTACATCTGGTCAACAAGTTGATAGTGTACAGGGCTTTATGTAAGAAGTTATATTTGTACAAATCAAGACTCTTAGACAAACAATAGAGAACTTAAGTAGCACACTAAAGGGATGTAAACCAGAATTATTTCCCAGAAAATTTCCGGAAATGTTTTTCCACATTAAAAAAAAGAGGAATGCACTCTTTATCTTGGGGGCATTTACCTCAAAATATTGGTAGATTAGTGCAAAATTTGTTTTAAATGTAGGCCTATCACCATTGATTAAAGAAGGCTGTATCAATAATAAAAAAATCTGAAAATTTGTTCTTTCATGACATTCTTTAAAAAAAATTAAATCTAGTTGTAACTTTGTACCTCAGGGGTCAGGGCTATCCCATATTATCAGCCAATCCTTCCTTCAAATTGAGGTTTTTATACCCTTTAGTCTAAAGTTACCATTCAATCTGTATTATCACAGAAATTTTCCCCCAAAAAAATTTCCAGAAATTTTACATCACTAAGCACACCTACAAAATAATTCACTGCCACAAATGAATGAAATAGGAAAATAGTGTTTCATTTAACTTTGCACTTTGTTTTAGTTTTTAGTTTAATTGGATTAAGGTTGCGTCAACCGTGAAGTCATAATGCACCACTCTAGTCTAGGGGATAATGGGAGGAAAATCCCATGCTGGTCAGAACCAGCCACAGGTGGGGGGAGGAAAGGGAGGATTCTCACGTCATGGTCGTCATTGTCTTTGTCATAGTTCCTGTTGTCATGGTCGTCATCGTCGGGGAGGTCGTCAAGGGAATGGAGGTGGTACCCTGACTGCCAGAGCTCGCCTCTAGTTTCAGGGAGTGCTCCCCTTATTGCTAGCTGATGTTTGCAAGGTGGACTTTAGCCTACCTATCTCTTTCCCCTAGGCTAATTGCTAGCTGATGATTGCAAGAGATAAAGTCCACCTCGCAAACATCAGCTAGCAATTAGGGAAGCACTCCCAGAAACTAGAGGCGAACTCTGGCAGTCGTCATCGGGAACCTCTCCCCCTTTCCTTGATGACCTCCCCAACAACGACACAAATTTTCATGAAGTTACTTGTCCACCACCACCACACATACAAAAGCTTTAACCTATAATTTTCTGGGAAAATAGGACAGGGAAAATCAGTTTCTCAAGTTTAGATAGAAATACCATATAAAATAATCTTTTTATTTGTCATTGACAAAAAAATCCCTCTTTTTTGTTTTACATAAACAGTCTCTCTTGGACCCTTATTCTGTTAAAATTGTACAACTTCTCATGTCGAATTCAAAATGGCCATCACTTTCGAAATCCCATTTTTTTTGGACAAATTCCAGTTTTCTGATTGGCCAATAGATTTTACAATTTGAATACAATATCGATTTCAAATTTTAATCAGAATCGCAAACTCGAAAGATCTTACTTTTCAGTGAGATGAGACGCTGTCGAAAAAAGTGAAATGAGAAGTTGTTGAATTTGAACAGAATAGTGTAGGCCTAAGGGTCCTGTGGGTATGTCTATACTTACTTCAACATTTAGTATTTCTCACAAGATAAGATTACAATTCAATTTTATTTCTCCCAAGAGAAGGGCATTTACAGAGGAGAGCCCCTGTTTTAAAATGTTCCAAGTGTAAATGCCTTACAATTACATGTTCAGTTGTTGTCACTGTCCAGTTTTGTGTCAATTGATTTTGAATTTGCTAAATGGCACCTTACTTTCTTCCGTTCATGATATTCTTGAACATTATCATACTTACGCTTATATAAAACTGTCATTGGACTAGGTGGACGAATTGATGCGTACACATCACGTCTTTCATTGACGTAAGAGACCCCGGCTAAAGTATATTCATCCAACATCGTTTGATCGAGAATGAATTTAGCCGATTTAGGTTCCTCAACATACACACGTAGAGGTTCTGTTTGCTCAGGCGACAAAACCCACAGGTGTTTACTATCGGTAAGAGAAATGTACCAAGGCTCCGTATGTAGGTTCAAGACTTGACTCAAACTGCATTCAACATGCTGTAATGCAGATGTATGGCAAACCGTATAAATAAGACATCCATTTACTCCAGACATCAAGGCACACAATGTAGACACATCTTCACCCACCTTAAAGGTAGTAAAACTTTTAACTGGCCATATTTTAACTGAATCATGAGTAGAATCGGAAGTTTTTCCAGTAGAGTTGTTCCATTGCTCAGTGCAGTTTAGTGTGTGGTGATGTTTCCCACTTTTATAATCCCAAAATATGATAGTTCCATCTCCTGAACTGGATAGTAAGACAGACAAATCATGAGGGAGAAGATCGATATGCGACACAAATTGCTCGTGCCCAAGGCAATAACAATGGATATTATATGCGTTGGGAAACATGGACACTCGCACTTTTTCATCGCGGTCACAAGTAATGACATATCTTTCGTCTGGAGTTACTAGTATATCCAAAAGCATGGAAAGATGTCCCAAAAGTAAAGAACCTTTCTCTTCTGGATTTTCCACAGAATATGTGTATGCATCACCAGATTTGTCAGCGACAACAATGAAACGCCCACTTGGAACAAATTTAACCGAGCTCGCAGAGCGAACTATTACCCTATTACTTACTAGCGACCAGTCACTTGTCTTCCACAAACTGAGTTGTTTATTGCTAGAGCAAAGCACCAGCCATTGATCGCAAGATGAAAACGATGCCAAAATAACAGTTGCTGGCGATGCAAGACGTTGTGGAGAGACCTCAGTCACCGTATTCTTCTCACATTCGTCAATAACTTCAGACTGTTGTCCGTGAATGTATGGTGGCTCTAGTACTGTTCTCACTCTAGGACTGTTGTCAGTTTTAAGTCGCAAAACAATTGCTTTAGTGCCACATGTGATGGCAATATTGTTTGCATTCACCGACAAACTCGCCATAGTTCTAGAGCCTGAGCGTGAATCTTATCAAACAGTAAACTTAATCTAAATGCGTTAAATTATGTATTTATATTAATAATTTATAAACGAAGGAGGCCCTAGTACTCAGCCTACGCCTAGCATACCAACGTGTGAGCCAAGATCTTGCGTGTGAGCAGCAGTCAGAAAATTTGTAGGTTATGTTGTGTTGTGGTTGTTGTTGTTGTTGTTGTTGTTAAAAAAATTATTGTGGAAGTGAGCTTCAAAATTTGTTTCCGAGATGTTTGCTAGACTGCGTAATCATCGATGTGCAGTGACAATGACGGGAGATCTTTGAAAACACAACACAGCATCATGGCGGCGGTCGTAGAACCTACTCGGGATAAATTTCTACATGATTATAGGAAAAAACTTCTTGAACACAAAGAAGTGGAAAGTCGTTTGAAAGAAAGTAAGGCATTTTTATTTGTGTATTTAACTATACACGTATCTTCCCTGTTTGTGTTTGTGTTTGTAGCTTCTTGAAATGTCCCATCATAGGCCTAGGCCATTGGATACACAAAGCCTAGGCCCTAGGCCTAGCTAGGCCCCTAGCCTAGGCCATAGAATTTGACACAGCCTAGGCCCTCCCTAGTCCTACAGGCTTTTATAAACCCAAAGCTACAGGCCAGGCCCTACGGGTAGGAGGCCTAGGGCCTGGCACTTGTTCGGCTAGGGGGGTCCAACTTTAATAGCCTACACCTAGTTAACACTGCTATATTGCCTTGTTACTAGCCTAGGCCTACTTATGTTAAAGATGTACTTTCGTTAGGTTAGCCGAACTTTCCGCTGGCTACAGTGTGCCGCGCTAGTTCTAGGATATAATCGATAAGAGCGCACCCGAAATCCTTTCCGTTACAGTGTACATAAAAGTTGGACCCCCCTAGCCGAATAAGTACCAGGGGCTAGGCCTAGACGTTTCAATACCAGCCTGAGTCCAGGGCCTCCGCCAAGTCTAGCCATCATCACAGGGCAGTTTTCTAAGGATGCCTCTAGAGCTAGCCTAGGCCTACACAAAGAAGCCTAGGTAAAGGCCATTTGCGTAGCCTAGTGTTGGCAAGGCGGTTATTGTGAGGAATCATTTGGCAATAGCGGAATGCTTTGGTGCGTTCTGTTAAGGGGGGGGGGGGGCTGGGGGCAATGCCACCCATTTATTGTGCTGCAAAGTCCATTTTGGAATCCGGGTAATGGGTTCCACGGATTTGCATTCGAAGATCCAAGTGTAACTTACAGATGATGGTGGTTGTAAGCTTGTTTGTTACGGTAGGCCTTGCCTAATGTGTTGGTAGTGTCTTGTTGTTTTGAGTTTTATTTTGTGAACACTTGTGTAGGGTACGCCTGTTTAAACCTATAATTTACAAATTACTACCGGTACTTCGTTTAGGTTTCTTTAGTGTTTTTTCAACAAAAATGTTTAAAAACATGTTCAGTTCAGATGGTGTTGCAGAACGTCATGGAACTGGTTGTGGCATTTTTACGAGGCCAGTTTTTGTCTGGCCCCTTTTTGATCTCATCCCCAATAATGTACTTTAGGCCTACAGTGCACTAACTAACAAGCTAGGTCTAAGACCTAGACAAAAATGGACATGGTATGGGCTAAAAATGCATTAGCCATAGGCCTAGTCCCGACCGGTCTCTTCCACATTGCTGAACCTTGTTTTATTTAAACTACCATTGGCTTAATTATCTTTCTTTGTTTCAGTGCGAGAGCAGCTGAAGGAGCTAACGAAACAATATGATAAATCTGAAAATGATTTGAAAGCATTGCAAAGTGTTGGTCAGGTAAGTTTTACTCACTTGTTTCTCCTATTGAAGCTGCTGATTTAGGCCTAATAACTTTGATCATCACAACAAGCAGCCCATGAATACAAATTAATGTAGAGCCATGTGATACTGATTTGGCAACATAGGCCTACAACCTGAAGGGCTACGGTACCACAAAAACACATGTTTGCCTGCTGATGACGTCTACAGCTAATTTAACCTAAAGTTGTAGGCCTAACCTTAATCCATGACATGTTTTACTTTTATCCTTCTTGGCCACATCAGGTAGATGTAGGGTTCCCAACCGTCCCGGTTTCTCCGGGACAGACCAGGAATGAGTGTCGTGGTCCCGGTTGAAATAAAATTGGTTCCGGGACGGTCAATGTCCCGGAATTTCAATAGAGCGCCCAACCGCAGGCTCCTCTCCAGACTCCCCTCACCTCCAGCCACACTTTTCCAGACTGCCTCGCTGTGAAGAGAACAGTGCTAGTGTTTGTGCAGTGGAGCGGTGCCGTGTTCACACTTTGTATTTCACGAAAGCTATCAATCATTATTTTTATTACTAGGAAGCTTCGCAAACGCTTTTTCAGGCGCGTTGGTGCAAGAGGGTAGCCTAATTTTTTAAAACGAAAAAAGCGTAAAATTGCAATTTTCATGAGAAATAATTTTTTGATTATGCTCAAATTTCACACGAATATATTAAACCATAAAATTAAGGTTCTGTGAAAAAATCATTACAATAATTGGATAAAGCATGTAGGCATGTGTTATAAATTTAAAAAAACAGAAAAAATCATAAAATTGCGATTTTCATGAGAAATAATTTTTTGATTGCGCTCAAATTTCACACGAATATATTAATGCATAAAATCAAGGTTCTGTGAAAAAATCATTTCAATCGGATAAAGCATCCTAGGTAGGCCTAAGTGTTATAAGTCGAATAATTTTTTTTTAAATCGAAAAAATCGTAAAATTGCGATTTTCATGAGAAATAATTTTTTGATTGCGCTAAAAAATGTGGCAGTTCTAAGTTCAAAGAGTTCAAAGGCCTCCAGAAAATTTCTTCGCAATTGGAGTATCGGTTTAGCCGGAATCGTGTTAACAGACTGACAAAAATACAAAAAGAAAGAAAAAAACATTCCGAATTTTTTTCTCCAGTGTAGTGAAATGAATTCTTCGCTTCGCTCGCTAAGCTCGCTATCATCCAATTATTAATAAATCAACAAAATATAATACTGTCCTATTGCTTTTTGTGTTTTCCCTTTGCTTGTTTGATAGTTGCTCCTTAGCACCTCCCACATTTGCAGACTCTTTAATTGGCCTAGATATATTTATCATTAGGTATCATAAAAGTGCAAAAAAGCACTCTCAGGGACTAAAATGTTCAAAAAAAATTCGCCGGGCGGAAAGGCCTCTGGCGGTCCTTCGGGTGCATTCACTACGCATAGTGCCTTTATAAGCATAGGCTACTTCGGTCCCGGAATTGTACTTTCCACAGTTGGAAACCCTAGGTGGATGGTGGCTGCTAATTCAGCTAGCTACCCAAACAAAACTCACTACTATTACACATGCATACTACCGGTACGTAGTCTAGCCAAACCTGTGGTAGAAGTAGAACCACACGAGAAGTAAATTCTAGGCCCTAATACTAATAGATGATGTTTAAGCAACGTTTACCTCCATCCAACTCGGTTCACGTACGCAGCATTCTGCCATGTTTGAGAGTTGACCTTGATAGGCCTCTTATTATGCAACTGCATCAGAGGCAGCAAGACCTGCTGACTAGGGAGCGGGAGATATGAGGCCTTACTCAGGCTGCGTTCCAATGCTTCATTTCCACGCTAGTGTACTAGCCTAGTGGACTCATTTACCAGAAGTGAAGTGACTAGCAGGCGACCAAAGCTCCGATTTGGCTAGCAGGCTAGCAGACAGCAGGCGAAAGTGTACACTACGAAGCCTACTTCGTCTGCTAGCAAAATGGGGGCCAGTAATTTCGCAGCCACAAATCTACAACTAGAAGCTACTTATGGAGTTAAAGTGTTATGAATTGATGATAGTAAAATTGATTATAACAGCAAATACAAATTTGAGGAAACAAGAGAATGTAGATAGCACGCGCGTTCGTCAATATGGCCGCTCATTCGGGGGTAGTCTAGCTGACGGCATAGGCGCAATACATGTAATAACGTTGAAAGCATTGTGTTTGAACGCATATTAAAAGCGGTTTTACGCTTTAAAATGGTAGTAAATTCACTTAGTTAGTATTCGAGCCATTATGGATTGGAGAAGGGTCGCGGACATTTATTGAGGGAGAAGTAGTTTTTAATGCAAACCAAATCATCTTTGTGGTTGCTCAGGCAATGATGGCAAAACTATGAATGTGTGGCCTACAGTGATGTGACTGGTCAGTTGTATGAATGCGTAGAGGTGTGTGTTTTGGTTTTATTTAATAAAATCAAAATAACACGGCCAAATGGTTAAATAAAACCACATTCTGCTATTTGCTTTAAAAATAACACAGTTTATTCTATTCTTACTTCTTAGTCACATTTCACTACAAACTTGCCGATAAAAACAAGCTAAAATGAAAACAATACTTGCAATATATTATATATAAAAAAATCTTCTGATTAAATAGTGCTAGTATTGTGATTCCACTTTTTACTTTTTGCAGGAGCATTCACTAGGTGGTTTATGCAAGATAAAAACTGGGGTGCCTTTTTTTGAAATTTACAATTTACTATGGATTTTATTTTAGGTAATACGATTGATTATATCACTGTATTGCAATGCGAGAAATGCGAAAATACAATAAAAATGTAATGAAATCATTAATTGCAGAAAAACATTGTCTAAATAGAACGGTAAAAAAAACGACAGAACGTAGATTTGAACTGCCGACCTTTCGAATAGAACTCAAACGCGCTACCCCTTTGCCACAATGCACAGTGATCTTTAGAGCTATTAGCCTATGTTAGGTGGTATCGTCGATGAACGTACGACGAACAGTGCATAATTATTTGTTAGGCTGACCTTACGATTGATTTTACACTCCGTAATAAAAAAATCACAGCCAGTAAAAGCTCTGCGCAAAGCCATTTAAATTCACATTTAAATACCAACACTTGTAGCCGTGTAGGCCCATTAAAGTGTCCGTCCCAGGACAATTATTATAACAAGTGTAGGCCTAAATTATAAATGTAGGTACCGAGTAGGACTATTGGGCTAAATATTTAGAACTGTCATAATGATTATATATTGGCGTATTTGAATTTATGTAGGATATTCCTAGATTGAGAGTGTCAGGACTCACTAGACACACCAAGTAAGTCTACCAAAAAGTTTATTTTACCACAACACCTTTAAACGTTTTGTGCATAATATAAAATTGCCAGAAAAATAACTCGCCGGTAGTATAAGCATATTACTCAGCAGAACAATGTTGTTCGAGACCGCGAAAGTACAGACTGCAGACACACATGTGTTTAGTGATTGGTTTCGCAATTAACAGCACCCTTTTCCACTCATTCCTCATTTTGTATCATTCGGAAATAAATAAAAGTATATATTATCTGTTTTCTTTGATGAGCACTGTGGCACCGAACATTATTTCTTTGCGTTAGGTCGGGATATATTTGAGAAACCCCTACCTCTTGCATGATGTTCCGCGATCAGTACCCCCGAAATAATAGTTCGCGGTTCGACCACTTGGCTGCGCTAGTGTTCCTTGTTTTCTCGAATACTTACATCCAGTCAAGCATTCTTTTCTATGGTTTCAGGTAAAAAGTGGGGTTAGGGTTTGTTTATTGTTTATGTTTATTGTTAGGGTTCGTTGTTGAATCTACGACACCTGGATGGGCTTTTCTATCTATTTAGGAAGCTGTGAGTAGCCATAGTAGGTAGACTTCAAAAGTGTAGGGGCCTATGCCCAAAGGTGTAAGTAGGTAGCAGTTAGCAGGCTAGTGGCTAGTCGGTAGTGGCTAGCAGGGCAAAAAAGCATTGGAACGCAGCCTGACTCTTAACTGAAGTTACTAAACCTCAAACAACAGGACATTGATCGTGAGGCTGCACACACAGCTGCAGTTCCAAGTCGAGGGGGAAACTGGGAATTACAGTCAAATTCGAGATTAACGGGTGGTAACTTGGCGAGGCGGTCGTTTTAATTAAATACAGCCACGCATTACTTAGACTTGTCAGCCCTAGTAAATTCTACATGTATGTACTTCAGGGTTGCTAACTGACCAGGAAAAAACCCGGCCTCCCATGTAGATTCGTGGGAAAGTGACCAAGCACGGGGGAGTTTGGGGGGCCTGCCCCCTTAACGATAGCGCCACAGGCAAAAATGTTGAAATTCAGCTTTTTAGAGTGCGTTTGGTGTGTTTAAGAATAAAGTAATGGGCTGAATGCAATAGGCCTAGTACCGAAACAATGTAGTTTTTGTGCAGTCAAAACTGGAAAACCACCAAAAAGTAGTAAGTTCACGTTAGAGCGACTGACTGTCTGCATTGACACTGGACTGGTGGCAGTCTTCGGCCTCGCTCGGCTCGATCGCTGTTGTGTCGAGTTCGGAGAGAGACTAGAGAGGGGGTGGGAGTTGGTTGGTCAGGTCATGGGGAAGTGGAGGAGAGCAATGTGTGGACTTGGGAACGAAGCGATGAGTAGTTTGGTTTTTAAATATTTTGTTTTTGTTATTTGTTAAACCCCCAAAATATTAAAAACACATTTCTGGCCTACTTGGTTTAAGTTCTCTTTGAATCAGCCATCTTTCTTTGACTTTTAGGCTAAGTTATCAGTTTGAGGATGATACAGGACAACCATTTCAACTGCCAGGAATGAAACCTGACAGTGTTAATGGGAATTTAGCCTATGATTTAACATCAATTGCCCATATAGGATAGGTAGCTATGTCAGACTTGTGGAGCGAGCTTAGTGAGATATTTCCTGGGAATACTTTGAAAACTGTAGGCCTAATCTAGCCTGTAGGCTATAATTACTAAGTTCTTTTTGTGTCCGTTTCATGTTGGCCATTTCTTACTGGTGCTGTTAAATTTTCAGATTGTTGGCGAAGTTTTGAAACAACTGACGGAAGAAAAGTGTAAGTGAAAGTTAAAAATAATACCATTAAGTAGGGTACCTATGTAGTACGCCTACCACCAACTAATAATATTCATTTAAAATAATACTACATAGGCCTAGCCCTACCTGTTCCGTAATATTAAATAAATACAGCATTTCAATTCAACCAAATGTGGTACCTGACTTGATTGTTTCATTTTCTTTTTAGCTGAACCCTCCCCCCCCCCCTAAAAAAAAACAGTTGGTTCACCTGTGAATCAGCTAAGCTAAATAAATAGTTATGGCAGGTCAACCCCGGACTTGGTTCAAGGGCATGTGCTGTGAACGAAGATTACCTAACTAATTATGTTTTGTGATGCATGTTGTGCAGTTATAGTGAAGGCAACGAATGGACCTCGCTACGTTGTGGGGTGTCGGCGTCAACTGGACAAGGCTAAACTGAAGTCCGGCACCCGGGTCGCTCTCGACATGACTACGCTGACGATCATGCGCTACTTGCCCCGCGAAGTGGATCCCCTCGTCTACAACATGTCTCACGAGGACCCCGGAGACGTGACGTACTCCGCCATCGGCGGGCTGAGCGAGCAGATCCGAGAACTCAGAGAGGTTAGTACTTTAGTTTTATTCAAAGCCAGCCTTTCAAGATTGAATTGACAACTTAAAAACTGTTTCTTGGCAGCTGAGATGATAAGGGTTTGGATAGGCCTATTATTGTAGTAGGCCTAAGAAAAAAAAAATTGCTGTTGGACGAAACCACCGATAAAGGATTAGATCCAGCAGGAAGCCAATCTTTAGGCTAAAAAAAAAAAATATATATATATATATATGGTCCTTTTGTTGCCCAAGCACCAGAGTCTAGGAGGGAAGCCCCCTCACTGGTTGTGCTGTGTTGTGACTTTCCACCCTTCCTATCTCTAACCTTTTCTCTTTGTATGAATGAAGAGGCACCCTTGCCCAGCAACAGCAGGAGGGGCAGCTTTTCTCTTGTTGCCAAGGGTCCTGGTTCGAATCCAGGGTAAGTCATGGATTTCTTGTCTCCCGAGCACCAGAGTTTGGGAGGGAAGCCCCCTTACTGTCTGTGCTGACTGTGTGCCCCAGTATGAATGGTGTGTGAAGTAACCTTGCTGATGATGACAACATGCTTGCAGAATTTACTTCTTGCGTGGCCCTACCACAGGTTTGGTTATGTGTTGTGAGTTTTGGTTGCATGTAGTTAGCTGATTTTTATTTTTTAGTGGCCACCATCCGCCTGAAGAGTCCCAGAAGGACGAAACGCGTTGTGGATTAAGGTAACAACTTTAAATTAGCTACAGTTGTCATCAGCAGGTGAAAAGTTTTGTCGCCCCCAGCCCTTCAGGCTGGGCTTTATGTTCTCTATGCTTTCCCAACCTGTCAACCCTTCTCCAATCTAAACTATATATATATGCATATATATATTTGTTCGTGTCTATAGATGCTGCTGATTCATCTGGAACCACCACTTGGTTGTTTAATGTTAAGACTTAAGATATTATTTTTTCACCATAGCATTAACACTTTCTCAATTTCATTAATCGGGAAACAGGTGTAATTGATTCATTCAAATTAAATCTATTACCCACCTACGGGAGTGTTTCCCGATTAATTAAATTGAGAAATAAACCCTCGCTCATACCTGCATTAAATAATGACATTATAAATCGACTGTAGATGGTCAGTTCAAAGGCAGCAGCATTGTTGCAGTACTTTCCAATCTATGTATTCAGGTCTACAATGCACCAACAATCCAGAGTATTAACACTATTTACCAGACCGGTACCTACTATTTCTCTACCAACGTGTTACAGGTAATAGAGTTGCCCCTGCTGAACCCTGAGCTCTTCATGAGGGTTGGCATTACCCCCCCTAAAGGATGTCTGCTGTATGGACCTCCTGGCACTGGGAAGACGTTACTGGCCAGAGCAGTAGCCAGCCAGCTAGATGCTAATTTCCTCAAGGTAGGCCTACTGTACTGTACTTTTAATAAAGAATTGCATCACTTGGCCTATCAAGTATTTTTCAATTTTGTAGTGTGGGTCTTGTGTAAGTTATTGCTTAAAGATCCTAGAGATGTTGATTCAGTAAACATATTTAGAATGCACAGAAAACAGCAATATGCATTTCATTTTAGTCCAGACTTCCCAGGTATTGTGTTATGTTTGAACAATTAGGTACATTCAGACTTGTACACCCATAACTCTTTCCAGTTAAACCCGACAACTTTCGATAACTTTACCTAAGTGTACTCAGAGTGTTATTGCCGCAACTTGATCATTGATTAGTGGTGCATGGCATGTTACGACGACGACGTGAGAAACTAGGGCGCTTCAACCGGTTAGGTCATATTGAATATGAAAGATTGATATTGAATTGAATTGATATTGAATAAAAGATTGATAGTGATATTGAAAGTTGATGAGATGAGTTAATGGTGTGTTTGATGATCAGATTGTTTTCTAGGTGTATATATAAGAAAATAAAATGATGATGATAGTAATAGCAAAACAAAAGTTATTTATGTGAATGGAAATAAATAAATAAAAGAAATGTGTATGATGTGAATTAAATTTTGTTAAATAGATAACTTTGGATGAGAAATGTAGAAAGTTTGTCGCCGTTATCATATGATAGAAGTTCTTCATATGATTGGGACTTGGGAGAGATCAAATTGTGTGTGCAAGGCATCATATTTGGTACATTCTGCTAGCATGATGTACGGTTAAAGGTACATCTCACAAGTGTCACTTCTGGGAATAACCTTTTCTCTGGTTAGAGATATCCGTGAGTTAGACGTGGTGGCCTATTCGAATTCTGGACAGCACCTCTTCTCTATGTGAGAGTTGAGACGAAGGAGAACGAATTTTATTAGTCAGTGTGGACATCACACTACGTAATTTATTTTGCACCACATCCCAAGATGCTTGTTGCAAATCCAACAATCGTTGCTTGAATCCACTCTTGACATCTTGAAATCAATGTCGCGACGCTGGGAAGCTTCCTTAGCAGCTCGATCAGCGTGTTCATTTCTCTCTATGCCCACATGTCCAGGTATCAGGCAAAACTCTAGAACCCTTAGAGTTTATTTTTTCTAAATAGAATTGGATGTCTTGTACCAAATGATGACTTGAATACCTACATGAGAGAATGATGAAATGATAAGTCGTAACCGCTTAGCTCGTGATTGTAGACCATGGAAATCTCAGACGTAGGGCCTACTATGTTTGAGCAGTGCTGTAGGCCTATACCTTGTGTCGACCCAAGTAACACTCTGTCTATCATCCAAGAGAAAGGGAACCGGTGGTTTTGTGCACAATACAAATGTAAATAATCCCCATTACCTGTAATGGCCTGTCCATCTTGACCCGTATTGACAGTTTCAAACCACATGGACCTCTTTGGAATATGTACTAGCCTGTATTTGAGAACGTCCCCTTTATGTAACTGTGTGTCCCACTAATTAGCACGTACAATGAAGATTTAAAAGTGGCTGCGTTTGACATTAGTTGCAACAAAGAAGGCGGGAGGCCTCAATACAACCTGAGTCTTTTCAGTGTGATGATTGACAGAGTGTTACTTGGGTCGACACAAGGTATAGACATTATTTTATTTATTTATTTATTTATTTATTTATTTATTTAACGTCTATCCTATTCAGTTATAAAAAACTGATTTACAAAGGAGGACAACTAAATAAATCTAATTACATAGATGCAGACACAACAATGAACTACATTTAAGTAAATATTTGAAATAGTAATATTACAACAATGCATTAAATACTCAACAAAATGATAACAAATAAAAAGGATATTAAATGCAATTTATAAATGAATCGAATATATAAAAAAGGGGGTGGGGAATTAAAAGAAAAGAAAAAAGAAAAGAAAAAGAAAATAAAAGAAAAAAGAAAAAAGGAAAGGAAAAAAAAGAAAGAAAGAAAGAAAAAAGAAAAAAAAACATTAAAAAAGAAAAACGAAAAGAAAAAACTGATTTATTAGACGATCCCACTCAAACGAATATGAGGTTTGCCAAAAATCAGGAACAGCAAATCAGGGAGTAACCAATCTTTCGCGGAAGAAACCACCGAACGCGAATCTTCATTCTTGTGTTCAACCATCATTCTTGTGTTCAAATCTTGATAACAATTTAGTACAAAAGATCTTGACTTTAATATATAATTATATCAGATATATAATTATTTAAAATTGTTCAAGTCAAAAACTGATCACAGCAATGATACAGGACACCTAACTCAAGTTGCAAGTTCCACCAGTGGGCGGCAACCAGACAATCTAGGCAGAAAAATATCAATTGAAAATACATTGAATACATCAAAATCAAAGCAATAATAAACAAACAAAGAGAACAGCAAAATCATAAATAAGAACATATGAATATAAATTAACATTACATAAACACAGTGACAATGCCCACAAATAAATAGTAAAAATCAATTCTTCTTTGTTCTTCGATTCATTATCATTGCTTCAATTTTACTTTTAAATTGTACTATTCCTAGCTCAGTAAACTGGCTTCTAATATCATAAGAAATTGAATTCCAAAAGGATACTCCTCTGTACAAGAATGACTTTCTTAATGATTCAGAATTTAATTTAGGAACTTTCAAAGAGTTCATTAGAATAGAATTTCTATCACGATCAACAAATTGAAAAATATTGGGTAAAATACCTGAATACATACCTTTCAATACTTTGTATGTATTTACCAGTACGCTATATTTCATTCTTTCCTCAATCGTGAAGCAATCAGATTGTAAATCTTAGAGGAATGTTTTGGAATGGAATGGAGTCGTGGGTCTGCTTGCATTCAGTATCAATCAGCTTGTAATCGAGTAAATACGAATTCTACATTCAAATGCTGTTTATACATGCGTCTTCCAATAGAAGTGTGTATTTTCCGACTGTAAAAGAAGTTTGTCATTGTAACTAGGGTACATAGTCGATTACATGGCAAATCTTTGTGTCCAGGCCTTAACACCATGCTTGATTGTTGCAGGTTGTCTCCAGTGCTATCGTGGACAAGTACATCGGGGAGAGCGCACGACTTATTCGAGAGATGTTCAATTATGCCAGGGACCATCAGCCTTGCATTATCTTTATGGATGAAATTGATGCCATTGGTCAGTTGTTTTTTTATATCATTCTAATTTCATTATGTAGTACCTATTATAGTATCTATAGGCCTAGTTAGAGAATATTATTTGTAAGAACAACTGAAGCCTAATTATTATTGTTTGTTATTTGGGACAAGTGAAGACTAACATTTCAATTGCAAACCGAAATTTGTTTGCAAGCAATGATAATTTCACTGAAAGTGATAGATATAATACATCAATAATTCTTCTTGGCAGAAATCTCACTAGCAGGCTACCTAGGGCGCATTCCGATATTCGCTCCAGTCGCTACGGCTGTAGCGTCTCTGTAGCGCAGTGGAGCGTATGATTATGCTCCAACATTCGGAACGGGTGTAGCGTTTAAAACATGGCTGACCGTGAAATTATCAGATTGCTTAATTAGAAGAATGCTTAATTAATGGTTATTTCATTGATTCTTTCATCAACAATTATTTCCAAACCTTAAACTTGGAGAACTAATGGACTACGCAGACATCCTTACAGTTTACGTGCTATTTTCAGCAGTCCTTTCATAAATCTTCAGTTGCCGCCATCTTGATTTACCCCCACTCCACGGAACGCTCCTAGTGCCGGGCTGAAAACCCTCAGCGTTAGGAGCGCGCTGAGAATGCTCCAGTAGCGTATTTCGGAACACAAGGCGGGGCGTTTGGAGCTAATTTCGGAATGGGTGGAGCGCGGCTACTGCGCTACGTAGCGAGTATCGGAATGCGCCCCTAGCCTGCCATAATTATCAGTAGGCCCAGGCCTAAACCATCATTAATTCAAATTTTAAACTATTTCCATGTAGTGATAAAGTTTGTGCAGGGCATTGGGTTTATTATGGTTTTGAAAGTAAAGGTGGCAGTCTTATTTCCCTGACATTTGGTCAACAGACAATTAAAACAATCACCAGCGCCCTCTATATCGCGCGCAAAGCATTATGGGAATCATGAGTTTAACATACATCCTGCCATTGATCAGGTGTGTGGTAGACTGAGGCAGACTGTGGAAAACGCAGTCCGACACACACCTGATCAAATGGCAGGACGTATGTTAAACTCATGATTCCCATAATGCTTTACGCGCGATATAGAGCCGAAATTTCAGTTCATTTTGGATATTTAGTATTTGAACCGAAGAGCAGCAAATTGGAACCGAGTTCGGTCTGGTTTCGGATAGTTTGAATCGCGCGCGCAAGACATGACTTCTCGCCAGTAGAAGGCTTTCCCACACAACAACTTGAACAGTCAGCCGGGCCAGCTGGATCGAGCGCGCACTTGGGTCGACGCATGTCCCCCCACTTCTCTCAGTTGGTCATCCCCACCTGTGCATAGTCAGCTGTGAAGTGGATCGTGTGCGCACCGGTGTCCGCGCACGCCCCTCCCCACCTCTCAGCCAGCTACGACCTTGGCTATGACGAGTTACATTGCCGCAACTATTCCTCTTGCACTCACACGCTTACGCGCTAACACACAGATGCTGGCAACGACGCTGGATATTATAGTCCTGACTCCTGTTACGTAAATATTTTGTTTTATCATTAATAATATAGGCCTAAAGTAATACACGTAAAGACTACTATTATTTGGCAATTTTATAGATAATAGGGAATATTCCACTTCCTATTTTATAGTTTATTTAAATTCTTATATAGGTTTTTGGTTTATTTGGATTAAGGACGCGTCAACCGTTAGGTCATAATGCACCACTCTAGTCTAAGGGGGGTGGGGGGAGGAGGGGCCCATGCTGGTCAGAACCAGCCACGGGTAAGGGGAGGAAGGGGGGTTTCTCACGTCGCGGTCGTCATCGTCTTTGTCATCGTTCGTTGTGTCATTGTCATCGTCGCCGGGGGGTCGTCAAGGGAAGGGGACAAGGTCCCCGACGACGATTGCCAGAGCTCGCCTCAAGTTTCGGGGAGTAAGATACTCCGCTCTTTCTAGCTGATGTTTGCGAGGTGGATTTTCACTTGAATCGCCTTTTACGATTAGCAGAGCCATGCTCTGGGCCAATTCTACCCCGGGCCCAGACGGGGGGATGTCTTAAGAGGGTTCACCACCCTTTTGATAGTTAGTAAATAGCGGTTTGCTCGGCCAAAAAGCATCCTACGTATATACAATTTTGCAAACTTGTCAATAAAGCATACATGGACGTTCCAACAGTCATAGATTTTCAAAATTTTGACTTGATCAGCCAGAAAAAATTCACGAATATAGTCAATTTGTGATTTTTTAACAAAATTGAAATTCGTGAAATCTAATTTATTTTTTATAAATTATTTCAAAACAAATTTTAGGAATGTGTTAGTGTTACTATAGAAACCTTTATTTCCACTTTCTTGAGATATGTTCAAAATTTCTAACAACTGTGATGTCATTCAGCCGAGCAAACAGAAAATTGCCTAAAAAAGGGGTGGTGAACGCTCTTAATAGTCACTGTACTTTTTTTATTTAAAAAAAATTAAATTTGTGTAATTTAAACAAGAAGTAAATTGGACCCCCAGTTTGCGCGCCAAAAACGAGCGTGCGCCATCTTTGGACGGTACTACGTCATAACTGTGTTGAGTCAAGGCCAATTAGAAACTAAATGTACGGATATTTGTAAATATTCTCATACAGACGGCGGTGCTCGCCCATCCGCTCAATAACAAACACAACTCCACAGCCACTTAAACGATGTACATTTTCACCAATTTTCTTTTTCTTTTTTCGTATGTGACAGGAGATTTCGCGAGATCATTGTGCTATAGAATTACGAGCATTTTGTCTTGAATTTTTGCACAGCCTAGGACTATCATGCTATTCTTTATCTACAATAGGCTTTAATTAGTGATCAAAGTAAGGTTTTTGTGCGGGATGTGGGTCAGAACACGGAAGTGCAGGTTAGGGTTGGCAAGCTAAGCCAAGGGCTTGTCAAGTGAGTAATTTTAGTATTCACATACCAAGGTCTATATCCTACAGGAACGAATGGCCTAGACTGTTGAATTATAAAATAATTTTCTACGCCTAGGCCTAGACCTAGGACTGTTTCAGTTTTGTTTTTTGATTGCAATGTCAACTTTTCTCGTTTTCTGGCTAGGCGTTAAATGTAAAATGTCCGCCATCTGTTTACATTACTGTAGGCAACGCTAGGCGCTGCTTTGTTTAAAACACCGCCGTCTTGATGTATATCTCGATCCTACTATAGGCAGGGTGAATAGCCACTGATGGCGCTAGTGAATTTACAGGCAGCGCGCACAAGCGGCAGCTGCCCGAACCATATTGATGAATAACAACTGTTCCTACTAGGCCTTTACATGGCCTTTACCATATGCAGTGTCCGATAGCGTCCCGATATAATCATAAAAATACGGATTTAAAAGTGTGCTTGCGTTCTTCAATGCACCTAAATGTTTTAAAAATGATTGGAACTGGCCAAAGCAGGTCATGTGTTAGACGTGACGGAAATTAAGTCGGGCGAAATAAACAGCTTAAAACTGCGGGAGTTGTGAGGCAGACATCTGTCAACTTGCCTCCATATGACGTGAAAGTCGATGGAAGTATATTAAATTGTTTTATATGTCAGTGTCACTATAAAATTGATGCAATCGCAGTCTGAAAGACTGACTAATCGTTCAATAAAATGTAAGCCTGGCCGCGGCCTAGCTAGACTGGGGCATACTGGGGCCTACAGTTCAAGCTGAACTGTCAAGTCATGTCATGCCCTGCGATGGTGATAGGCCTACGGACTGTAGGCTTCTGTTAGCCTGTAGAAGTAATTTTGACTTTCTGCTCGAAATTAAGTCCCTCATGCAGCCCTAGGGCCTAAGCCATAGGTTTTTACCACCTAGGGTAGGCCTAGGCCTACTTGGTTGATCTAGGTCTTCCCTTGGCCTAGTGGTTTTGTCAATGCTAGGGGCCTACAACTTTATTCGCTACCTTAGAGGCTGTGGGCACCTTGTGCAAAACGTTGAAACAATAATCTTACACAATTCATTCACAATAAAAACCCTGAAGTAGGCCTAGGGCCAAGCCCAGCTACCCAGCCCTAGGTTTGTTTGCTTTAGTCTGATGAGCCAAGGCCTTGTCTTAGCCCATAAAAAACACACAATCAAAGTTTGTAACCTACGCTAGGCTTATCACATCATTTTAAAATTATTCTACATGCTAAACACTACATTCGGTATCACAATCGCAGGACATGACAGTTCCCCTTGAACTGGTCTAGGTAGGCCTAGGCCTAGGCCAGGCTAGGCCGGCGAGGCTTACATTTTATTGAACGATTAGGGCTAGTCGGCCTTTCAGACTGCGATTGCGGCAATTTTATAGTGACACTGATATAGATAAAAACAATTTAATGTACTAACATCGACTTTCACGTCATATGGAGGCAAATAATAACACTCTTGTCTGACATAAACATGAGCAAAATGCAAGCATTTACCATAGCTTTTACGTCAGCTGTGGCCAGCTTCATCAATTTAATGTTAGAATCCGCCGCTACGAGCGCTAGTAGTATCAACGCACGGTGCCTATAATACTATTCCAACATCTTTGGTCTGGATGTATGTTTATCCAGACGGTGTTGGATCAACACAGTTCTGACGTCACAGTCGTTTTTGCCGCTTTAAAAAACTGCTGCTTTTAAAACGGCTATAAATCACTGGATTATTATTTCACGGGAAAACAAAGTACATATTTGTAATCGGGACGAAATACTTCTTCCAAAAAAATCTATTCGTACAGTATTTGGCGGAAGTGGAATATTCCCTATTGTATGTTTTTACATAGGCCTATTAAGTTGTCAAGTGGTTAGGCCTAATCTCAATAATACATAAAGTAATGTTTTTATTCATATTTTGATGGAACCGGAACCGAAAAAATGGATATTTTATTATCCGGAACCGGAACCGAACCGAAACTAAAAATCAGGATTCGCACACCCCTAATATTAAATAAATATTAAACCATGTTTGAACATTGCAATCTCACAATGCATATTTTCAAGGTGGATTTAATTACAGGTGGCCGTCGCTTTTCTGAAGGAACGTCGGCAGATCGTGAAATCCAGCGAACGCTCATGGAACTGCTGAACCAGATGGATGGGATTTGATTCTCTTGGCCAGGTGAGTGGTGATTACAGAACAAATGTTGCTAAACACAATATCCAAAGCTGGACATCGATGTTAAAGTGATAAATTTGATATTGAAAGCAATTGTCAAATTGCTATGATGATATCATTCTGACGTGGACATGCAAATTTAAACTATCACAATTGGTAATAAACAGAGCAGATTTTCTCCATGGTACTCTGGTATTGCCAAAAGAAAAGCTTTTGAGGGTAAAAGCCTCGTTTACAATCACATAACAACACAACAAGGGTAGACACTCGAAAACGGGCTGCGATTGGCTAAATTAAGAATAAGTAAAATAACGTACAGTAAATTTTTGTTTATTTGGATTGAGGACGCGTCAACCGTTAGGTCATAATGCACCACTCTAACCTGGGGGGGGGGGGAGGAGGGGCCCACGCTGGTCAGAACCAGCCACGGGTAAGGGGAGGAAAGGGGGTTCTCACGTCGCGGTCGTCATTGTCTTTGTCATCGTTTGTGGTGTCATTGTTGTCACCGTCGTCGAGGGGTCGTCAAGGGAAGGGCGCAAGGTCCCTGACGACGATTGCCAGAGCTCGCCTCTATTTTTGGGGAGTAAAACATACTACCCTTCATACTAGCTGATGTTTGCGAGGTGGACTTTTTCTCTTGAATCGCCTTTTACGATTAGCAGAGCCATGCTCTGGGCCAATTCTAACCCGGGCCCAGACGGGGGAACGTACAGTACAGTTGAGATTGGATCAACTTCTTCATACGGTACGTGCGTTGCGTTACATGTTAAGTGTCATTTACGATTTTACGATTGCCCTGACAATTTTACAAATTCTTCAATTGTTAAAAATTTCCATTTTTTTTTTTTTTTTTTTACAAAAAATCGTGTTTTTATATTTAAAACTGGCACGCCGCGTGAATTTCACGTTTCTTGCCTTCCTTGGTATGTGTTTTTCCGGGTAGGCCTAGGCCTAAATTGCTAACCACTTTGGACCCTTAAATCGTCAAAAAACGTTCGCGAAATGGAGCTAAATAAGACTGTTTTTACTTTTAAGGCGAAATACTCTATTGTTTTTCACAAAATTTGGGCGAAATCGGCAGTTTTTCCCCCCATTTTCCAAGTATGTAGGCTACTATGTTCTCGCAAGAAAATATGCCACTAAAACAGCAGTTGAGCTGCTGGTGACGTCACACCTCACAGGGTCGGCAACATAACAAATACAAACTATAGAAACTTTGTTTCTTGATCTACGGAGTACCAACATTTGAAACTTAACGGCGGAAAAAACGTCGGAAAATTTCAAAATACACGAAATATGAAAAAAACAGTTTGAAATAATTGAACTTTTTTGGCAAAATGGATTCTTTATTTTGAGTTTTTATGCTGAAATTAAAGATTTTCTATAATGAAATGGGAAGACTTTTTATTTGCTATTTTTCAGGGTCCCTAAAATGAAATTAATATTTAATCGTTAATTCTTTTTTGTAAGTTTAAGTCAGGGTGGGGCCATGGGCTTTGAACCACATTGTAAAGAGTCCTGTGACCAAACCCCGATCATGCGAACCTGGCGGAGAATCCGGGCGAACCAGATTGGCATTGCCCTATTGAAATAGCAGTTATTTTCTTTACCCAAACCCGACCCGAAACCCGAAGTTGTTATGATTACCCGAACCCGAACCCGCCCCGAACTTAAAAAGTACTACCCGCAGACCCCTACTATGAAGTGAAGTAATGGAAAGTGAAAAGATTAAAAAGGAGATTAACATCAGAATAAAAAAGGCCAGTAACTTTTACCAGTGTGTGAAAGGCCTGGTGTGGGAAAGGGAATTACCCATTCAGTGTAAGATGACACTATATAAAACTTAAGGGCCATTCACAACCAACTTAGTAGCTAACTTAGCCGCAAACTAAAAGGTTTGTCTTATGGTAAACAACATGTCAGTTCATGACAAAACTTAGCCTTTAACTTACACTTATCAGCAGCAGAAAGTTTGCAAACTCCAAACTTAAACTTAGCAGCTAACTTAACATGAACATAACAATGAACCAATCAGAGAGACTCGAGCCGACAATTTGGTATTGGCAACCGCATTTGGCTCGATAAAAGTAAACACTGCAAATCTGTATGTTGTGATTGATTTTAAAAACATCTATCATGAACAGCCACCTAAAGTTAGAGGCTAAGTTAGCTGTTAAGTTAGAGGCCTAAGTTGGTTATGAATGAGCCTTTACAACCACCAGAGAAACGCTGACCACGGCTGGGCTACTAGTCACACAACTAGGTTGGCACCTCCGTCATTGTTGTTCCCTCATCCCTGCGCAACCACACGTACGTCTCTGAAACAATATTAAAAGAATAACACCTCCTATTTACCCAATATTCCTACTGCGGATCTCTCAATTACACTCCCACTTGCACTCTCACTCCCTCTCTCACTCCCTCTTTCACTCCCTCTTTCTCTCCTTCTCTCTCTCCCTCTCTCACTCCCACTACGCGTAACGAGATGTTAGTGAGTTTACACTCACAAGATTTGAGTTGGTGTCGGTGTCTTTGTTGCTCACTCTCAATTCAGTACACACGATTCCGAAAGACCAGTGTGATCACTCCTTCACAAACCACTGGGAGAGACGCTGAACCGCGCGGGCATCTAGTCAACTGCGAGGTTGGCTCCGTCATGTTGTACCCTCTTCCCTGCGCTCCACACGTACGTCTCTGAAACACAATATAAAAGAATAAACCTCCTATTTACCCAATATCCTACTGCGGATATCTCCCCCCCCCCAATTACACTCCACTTGCACTCGCACTCCCCCTCTCACTCCCTCTTTCACTCCCTCTTTCTCTCCTTCCCTCTCTCCCTTCTCACTCCCACTACGCGTTAACGAGATGTTAGTGGATTTTACACTCCCCACAATATTTGAGTTGGTGTCAGTGTCTTTGTTGCTAACTCCTCAATGCAGTACACACGATTCCGAAAGACAGTGTTGATCACTCATTCACAACCACTGGAGAGACGCTGAACACGGCCGGGCTTCTAGTCACACTGCTAGGTTGGCGCCTCCGTCATTGTTGTTCCCTCTTCCCTGCGCTCCACACGTACGTCTCTGAAAACAATATTAAAAGAATACCACCTCTATTACCCAATATAATACTGCGGATCTCTCAATTACACTCCCACTTGCACTCTCACTCCCCCTCTCACTCCCTCTTTCACTCCCTCTTTCTCTCCTTCTCTCTCTCCCTCTCTCACTCCCACTACGCGTAACGAGATGTTAGTGAGTTTACACTCACAAGATTTGAGTTGGGTCGGTGTCTTTGTTGTTAACTCCTCAATGCAGTACACAAGATTCCGACAGACAGTGTTGATCACTCTTTACCAACCACCAGGGAGACGCTGAACACGGCCTGGCTTCTAGTCACACTGCTAGGTTTGCGCCTCCGTCATTGTTGTTCCCTCTTCCCTGCGCTCCACACGTACGTCTGATGAAAACCCAATATTAAAGAATAACACCTCCTATTTACCCAATATTCCTACTGCGGATCTCTCAGTTACACTCCCACTTGCACTCTCACTCCCCCTCACACTCCCTCTTTCACTCCCTCTTACTCTCCTTCTCTCCTTCTCTCTCTCCCTCTCTCACTCCCACTACGCGTAACGAGATGTTAGTGAGTTTACACTCACAAGATTTGAGTTGGTGTCAGTGTCTTTGTTGCTAACTCCTCAATGCAGTACACAAGATTCCGAAAGACAGTGTTGATCACTCTTTCACAACCACTGGAGAGGCGCTGAACACGGCCGGGCTTCTAGTCACACTGCTAGGTTGGCGCCTCCGTCATTGTTGTTCCCTCTTCCCTGCGCTCCACACGTGCGTCTCTGAAACAATATTAAAAGAATAAACACTCCTATTTACCAATATTCGTACTGTGGATCTCTCAATTAAGCTCCCACTTGCACTCTCACTCCCCCTATCCCTCCCCCCGTTCTCTCCCTCTTTTCTCTCCTTCTCTCTCTCACTCTCTCACTCCCACTAACGGCGTAACGAGATGTTAGTGAGTTGTAAACTCACAAGATTTGAGTTGGTGTCGGTGTCTTTGTTCCTAACTCCTCAATGCAGTACACAAGATTCCGAAAGACAGTGTCGAGGACTCTTTAACAACCACTGGAGAGACGCTGAACACGGCCGGGCTTCTAGGTTGGCACCTCTGTCATTGTTGTTCCCTCTTCCCTGCGCTCCACACGTACGTCTCTGAAACAATATTAAAAGAATAACACCTCCTATTTACCCAATATTCCTACTGCGGATCTCTCAATTACACTCCCACTTGCACTCTCACTCCCCCTCTCACTCCCACTTTCACTCCCTCTTTCTCTCCTCTCTCTCTCCCTCTCTCACTCCCACTACGCGTAACGAGATGTTAGTGAGTGTAAACTCACAAGATTTGAGTTGGTGTCGGTGTCTTTGTTGCTAACTCCTCAATGCAGTACACACGATTCCGAAAGACAGTGTTGATCACTCCTTCACAACCACTGGAGAGACGCTGAACACGGCCGGGCTTCTAGTCACACTGCTAGGTTGGCACCTCCATCATTGTTGTTCCCTCTTCCCTGCGCTCCACACGTACGTCTCTGAAACAATATTAAAAGAATAACACCTCCTATTTACCCAATATTCCTACTGCGGATCTCTCAATTACACTCCCACTTGCACTCTCACTCCCCCTCTCACTCCCTCTTTCACTCCCTCTTTCTCTCCTTCTCTCTCCCTCTCTCACTCCCACTACGCGTAACGAGATGTTAGTGAGTTTACACTCACAAGATTTGAGTTGGTGTCAGTGTCTCTTTGTTGCTAACCTCAATGCAGTACAACCGATCCAAAAGGACAGTGTGATTCACTCCTTCCACAACCACTTTAGGACGCTCTGAACACGGCCGGGCTTTCTAGTCACACTGCTAGGTGGGACATCCGTATTGTTGTCCCTCTTCCTCGCGCTCCACACGTACGTCTCTGAAACAATATTAAAAGAATAACACTCCTATTTACCCAATATTCCTACTGCGGATCTCTCAATTACACTCCCACTTGCACTCTCACTCCCTCTCTCACGCCCTCTTTCACTCCCTCTTCTCTCCTCTTCTGTGTGGTCTCCCTGTGACTTCTCACCCCACTACGCGTAAGAGAGTAAGTGAGCTTTACACTCACAAAAATTTGATTGGTGTCAGTGTCTTTGTTGCTAACTCCTCAATGCAGTACACACGATTCCGAAAGACAGTGTTGATCACTCCTTTACAACCACCAGAGAGACGCTGAACACGGCCGGGCTTCTAGTCACACTGCTAGGTTGGCGCCTCCGTCATTGTTGTTCCCTCTTCCCTGCGCTCCACACGTACGTCTCTGAAACAATATTAAAAGAATAACACCTCCTATTTACCCAATATTCCTACTGCGGATCTCTCAGTTACACTCCCACTTGCACTCTCACTCCCCTCTCACTCCTCTTTGCACTCCCTCTTTCTCTCCCCTTCTCTCTCTACCTCTCTCACTCCCACTACGCGTAACGAGATGTAGTGAGTTTACACTCAAAGATTGAGTTGGTGTCGGTCTTTGTTGCTAACTCTCAATGCAGCCTACACAAGATTCCGAAAAGACAGTTGTCGAGGACTCTTACCACCAGAGGAGGACGCTGAACACGGTCGGGCTTCTAGTCACACTGCTAGGTTGGCCACCTCCGTGAATTGTTGTTCCCTTTCCCTGCGCTCCACATTGTACGTCTCTGAAACAATATTAAAAGCATAACACCTCTATTTACCCAATATTCTACTGCGGATTCTTCTCAATTACACTCCCATTGCACTCTCACTCCTCTCACTCGCTCTTTCTCTCCCTCTTCCTCTCCTTCTCTCTCTCCCTCTCTCACTCCCACTACGCGTAACGAGATGTTAGTGAGTGTTTTTACACTCACAAGATTTGAGTTGGGTCGGTGTCTTTGTGCTAAATCCTCAAATGCAGTACACACGATTCGAAAGAACAGTGTGATCACTCCTTCCAACCACCAGAGAGCGCTGGAACACGGTCGTGGATTCTAGGTCACATGCAGGTTGGCACCTCCGTCATTGTTGTTCCCTCTTCCCTGCGCTCCACACGTACGTCTCTGAAACAATATTAAAAGAATACACCTCCTATTTACCCAATATTCCTACTGCGGATATCTCTCAATTACACTCCCACTTGCACTCTCACTCACTCTCACTCCCTCTTTCTCTCCCCGCTTTCTCTCCTTCTCTCTCTCATCTCTGACTCCCACTACGCGGAACGAGATGTTATGTGAGTTAACACTCACAATGATTTGAGTGGTGTCGGTGTCTTGTTGCTAACTCCTCAGCAGTACACCAAGATTCCGAAAGGACAGTGTCGAGGACTCTTACACCAGAGAGACGCTGAACACGGCCGGGCTTCTAGTCACACTGCTAGGTTGGCGCCTCCGTCATTGTTGTTCCCTCTTCCCTGCGCTCCACACGTACGTCTCTGAAACAATATTAAAAGAATAACACCTCCTATTTACCCAATATTCCTACTGCGGATCTCTCAATTACACTCCCACTTGCACTCTCACTCCCCCTCTCACTCCCTTCTTTCTCTCCCTCTTTCTCTCCTTCTCTCTCTCCCTCTCTCACTCCCACTACGCGTAACGAGATGTTAGTGAGTTTACACTCACAAGATTTGAGTTGGTGTCGGTGTCTTTGTTGCTAACTCCTCAATGCAGTACAAAAGATTCCGAAAGACAGTGTCGAGGACTCTTACACCAGAGAGGACGCTGGAAACACAGGTCGTGGCGTCTATCACACTGCTAGGTTGGCACCTCCGTCATTGTTGTTCCCTCTTCCCTGCGCTCCACAGTACGTCTCTGAACAATATTAAAAGAATAAACAACCTCCTATTACCCAATATTCTACTGGGATATCTCAATTACCACTCCACGTGCACTCTCACTCCTCTCACTCCCTCTTTCTCTCCCTCTTCTCTCCTTCTCATCCTCACTATCTCTCACTCCCACTACGCGATAACGAGATGTTAGTGAGTTTACACTCACAAGATTTGAGTTGGTGTCGGTGTCTTTGTTGCTAACTCCTCAATGCAGTACACAAGATTCCGAAAGACAGTGTCGAGGATCTTACCACCCCAGAGAGAACTGAACACGGTTCGGGCTCTAGTCACACTGCTAGGTTGGCACCTCCGTCATTGTTGTCCCTCTCCCTGCGCTCACACATGTTAAGTCTTCTGAAAACCAATATTAAAAGAATAACACCTCCTATTTACCCAATATTCCTACTGCGGATCTCTCAATTACACTCCCACTTGCACTCTCACTCCCCCTCTCACTCCCTCTTTCACTCCCTCTTTCTCTCCTTCTCTCTCTCCCTCTCTCACTCCCACTACGCGTAACGAGATGTTAGTGAGTTTACACTCACAAGATTTGAGTTGGTGTCGGTGTCTTTGTTGCTAACTCCTCAATGCAGTACACACGATTCCGAAAGACAGTGTTGATCACTCCTTCACAACCACTGGAGAGACGCTGAACACGGCCGGGCTTCTAGTCACACACTGCTAGGTTGGCGCCTCCGTCATTGTTGTTCCCTCTTCCCTGCGCTCCACACGTACGTCTCTGAAACAATATTAAAAGAATAACACCTCCTATTTACCCAATATTCCTACTGCGGATCTCTCAATTACACTCTCACTTGCACTCTCACTCCCCCTCTCACTCCCTCTTTCACTCCCTCTTTCTCTCCTTCTCTCTCTCCCTCTCTCACTCCCAGCTACGCGTAACAAGATTGTTAGTGAGTTTACACTCACAAGATTTGAGTTGGTGTCAGTGTCTAAGTTGCTAACTGCCTCAATGCAGTACAACACGATTCCGAAAGACAGTGTTGAGGACTCTTCACAACCACTGGAGAGACGCTGAACACGGCCGGGCTTCTAGTCACACTGCTAGGTTGGCGCCTCCTCATTGTTGTTCCCTCTTCCCTGCGCTCTACACGTACGTCTCTGAAACAATATTAAAAGAATAACACCTCCTATTTACCCAATATTCCTACTGCGGATCTCTCAATTACACTCCCACTTGCACTCTCACTCCCCCTCTCACTCCCTCTTTCACTCCCTCTTTCTCTCCTTCTCTCTCTCCCTCTCTCACCCCACTACGGTAACGAGATTGTTAGTGAGTTTACACTCACAAGATTTGAGTTGGTGTCGGTGTCTTTGTTGCTAACTCCTCAATGCAGTACACACGATTCCGAAAGACAGTGTTGATCACTCCTTCACAACCACTGGAGAGACGCTGAACACGGCCGGGCTTCTAGTCACACTGCTAGGTTGGCACCTCTGTCATTGTTGTTCCCTCTTCCCTGCGCTCCACACGTACGTCTCTGAAACAATATTAAAAGAATAACACCTCCTATTTACCCTACTATTCCTTACAGAGGATCGCTCAATACACTCCCACTTTGCACTCTCCACTCAATATCTCCACTCCCTCTTTCACCCCTCTTTCTTCCTTCCTCTCTCCCTCTCTCACTCCCACTACGCGATACGAGATGTTAGTGAGTTTAACACTCACCAAGATTTGAGTTCGGTGTCAGTCAGTGTCTTGTTGCTAACTCCTCAATGCAGTACACACGATTCCGAAAGACAGTGTTGATCACTCCTTTACAACCACTGGAGAGACGCTGACCACGGCTGGGCTTCTAGTCACACTGCTAGGTTGGCACCTCCGTCATTGTTGTTCCCTCTTCCCTGCGCTCCACACGTACGTCTCTGAAACAATATTAAAAGAATAACACCTTCCTATTTACCCAATATTCCTACTGCGGATCTCTCAATTACACTCCCACTTGCCACCTACACTCCTCCTTCACTCCTCTTTCACTACCTCTTCTCTCCCTTCTCTCTCTCCCTCTCTAACTCCCACACACGTAAGGAGATGTTAGTGAGTGTAAAAATAACAAGATTTGAGTTGGTTGTCGGTGTACTTGTTGCTAAAAACTCTCAATGCAGTAACACGATTCCGAAAAGATAGTGTTGATCACTCCTTCACAACCACTGGAGAGACGCTGAACACGGCCGGGCTTCTAGTCACACTGCTAGGTTGGCACCTCCGTCATTGTTGTTCCCTCTTCCCTGCGCTCCACACGTACGTCTCTGAAACAATATTAAAAGAATAACACCTCCTATTTACCCAATATTCCTACTGCGGATCTCTCAATTACACTCCCACTTGCACTCTCACTCCCCCTCTCACTCCCTCTTTCACTCCCTCTTTCTCTCCTTCTCTCTCCCTCTCTCACTCCCAATACGCGTAACGAGATTTAGTGAGTTACACTCACAAGATTTGGTTGGTGTCGGTGTCTTTGTTGCAAACTGCTCAATCGCAGTACACACGATCCGAAAGACAGTGTTGATCACTCCTTCACAAAAAATGGAGAGACGCTGAACACGGACGGGCTTTCTAGTCACACTGCTAGGCGGCACCTCCGTCCCATTGTTGACCCTCTTCCACTGACGCTCCACACGTTACGTCTCTGAAAAACAATATTAAAGAATAACACCTCCTATTTACCAATATTCCTAATGCGGATATCTCTCATACACTCACACTGCACTCTCAATCCCCCTCTCTTGCTCTCATTTACTCCCTCTCTCTCCTTCTCTCTCTCCCTCTCCACTCCCACTCACGCGAAGGAGATGTTAGTGAGTTTACAATCACAAGATTTGAGTTGTAGTCAGTGTCTTTGTGCAACGCCTCATGCAGTACACCCGATTCCGAGAAGACAGTGTTGATCACTCCTTCACAACCACTGGAGAGACGCTGAAACACGGCCGGGCTTCTAGTCACACTGCTAGGTTGGCGCCTCCGTCATTGTTGTTCCCTCTTCCCTGCGCTCCACACGTACGTCTCTGAAACAATATTAAAAGAATAACACCTCCTATTTACCCAATATTCCTACTGCGGATCTCTCAATTACACTCCCACTTGCACTCTCACTCCCTCTTTCACTCCCTCTTTCACTCCCTCTTTCTCTCCTTCTCTCTCTCCCTCTCTCACTCCCACTACGCGTAACGAGATGTTAGTGAGTTTACACTCACAAGATTTGAGTTGGTGTCAGTGTCTTTGTTGCTAACTCCTCAATGCAGTACACACGATTCCGAAAGACAGTGTTGATCACTCCTTCACAACCACTGGAGAGACGCTGAACACGGCGCGGTTTAGCACACTGCTAGGTTGGCACTAGGCATGTGTTCCATCTTCCCTGCCGTCCACTACGTACGTCTCTGAAAACAATATTAAAGAATATCACCTCCTATTTACCAATATTCCTACGCGGGAATCTCTCATTACACTCCCACTTGCACTCTCACTCCCCCTCTCACTCCCTCTTTCACTCCCTCTTTCTCTCCTTCCTTCTCTCCCCGCTCTCACTCCCATACGCGTAGCGAGAGGTTAGGGAGTTACACTCACAAGATTTGAGTTGGTATCAGTGTCTTTGTTGCTCACTCCTCAATGCAGTACACACGATTCCGAAAGACAGTGTTGATCACTCCTTCACAACCACTGGAGAGACGCTGAACACGGCCGGGCTTCTAGTCACACTGCTAGGTTGGCACCTCCGTCATTGTTGTTCCCTCTTCCCTGCGCTCCACACGTACGTCTCTGAAACAATATTAAAAGAATAACACCTCCTATTTACCCAATATTCCTACTGCGGATCTCTCAATTACACTCCCACTTGCACTCTCACTCCCCCTCTCACTCCCTCTTTCACTCCCTCTTTCTCTCCTTCTCTCTCTCCCTCTCTCACTCCCACTACGCGTAACGATGATGTTAGTGAGTTTACATCAACAAGGATTTGACGTGGTGTCGGGTGTCTTTGTTGCTAACTCCTCAATGCAGTACACACGATTCCGAAAGACAGTGTTGATCACTCCTTCACAACCACTGGAGAGACGCTGAACACGGCCGGGCTTCTAGTCACACTGCTAGGTTGGCGCCTCCGTCATTGTTGTTCCCTCTTCCCTGCGCTCCACACGTACGTCTCTGAAACAATATTAAAAGAATAACACCTCCTATTTACCCAATATTCCTACTGCGGATCTCTCAATTACACTTCCACTTGCACTCTCCTGCCCCTCTCACTACCTCTTTCCACTATCTCTTATTCCTTCTCTCTCTCCTCTCTCACTCCCACTACTGCGTAACGAGATGTTAGTGTGTCTACACTCACAAGTTTGAGTTCTGCAGTTGTCTTGTTTGCTAACTCCTCAATGCAGTACACACCGATTCCGGAAAGACAGTGTTGATCACTCCCTCACAAAAACCACGGACGAGAGCGAACATGGCCGGGCTTCTAGTCACACATTGCTTAGGTTGGCAACCTCGTCATTGTTGTTTCCCTATTCCTGCGCTCCACACGTACGTCTCTGAAACAATATTAAAAGAATAACACCTCCTATTTACCCAATATTCCTACTGCGGATCTCTCAATTACACTCCCACTTGCACTCTCACTCCCTCTTTCACTCCCTCTTTCACTCCCTCTTTCTCTCCTTCTCTCTCTCCCTCTCTCACTCCCACTACGCGTAACGAGATGTTAGTGAGTTTACACTCACAAGATTTGAGTTGGTGTCAGTGTCTTTGTTGCTAACTCCTCAATGCAGTACACACGATTCCGAAAGACAGTGTTGATCACTCCTTCACAACCACTGGAGAGACGCTGAACACGGCCGGGCTTCTAGTCACACTGCTAGGTTGGCACCTCCGTCATTGTTGTTCCCTCTTCCCTGCGCTCCACACGTACGTCTCTGAAACAATATTAAAAGAATAACACCTCCTATTTACCCAATATTCCTACTGCGGATCTCTCAATTACACTCCCACTTGCACTCTCACTCCCCCTCTCACTCCCTCTTTCACTCCCTCTTTCTCTCCTTCTCTCTCTCCCTCTCTCACTCCCACTACGCGTAACGAGATGTTAGTGAGTTTACACTCACAAGATTTGAGTTGGTGTCGGTGTCTTTGTTGCTAACTCCTCAATGCAGTACACACGATTCCGAAAGACAGTGTTGATCACTCCTTCACAACCACTGGAGAGACGCTGAACACGGCCGGGCTTCTAGTCACACTGCTAGGTTGGCGCCTCCGTCATTGTTGTTCCCTCTTCCCTGCGCTCCACACGTACGTCTCTGAAACAATATTAAAAGAATAACACCTCCTATTTACCCAATATTCCTACTGCGGATCTCTCAATTACACTCCCACTTGCACTCTCACTCCCTCTCTCACTCCCTCTTTCACTCCCTCTTTCTCTCCTTCTCTCTCTCCCTCTCTCACTCCCACTACGCGTAACGAGATGTTAGTGATGTTAACACTCACAAGATTTGAGTTGGTGTCGGTGTCTTTGTTGCTAACTCCTCAATGCAGTACACACGATTCCGAAAGACAGTGTTGATCACTCCTTCACAACCACTGGAGAGACGCTGAACACGGCCGGGCTTCTAGTCACACTGCTAAGGTTGGACCACCTCCGTCATTTAGTTTCCCTCTTCCCTGCGCTCCACACGTTAAGACTCTGAAAACATATTAAAAGAATAAACACCTCCTATTCAACCAATATTCCTACTGCGGATCTCTCAATTACACTCCCACTTGCACTCTCACTCCCCCTCTCACTCCCTCTTTCACTCCCTCTTTCTCTCCTTCTCTCTCTCCCTCTCTCACTCCCACTACGCGTAACGAGATGTTAGTGAGTGTAAACTCACAAGATTTGAGTTGGTGTCGGTGTCTTTGTTGCTAACTCCTCAATGCAGTACACAAGATTCCGAAAGACAGTGTCGAGGACTCTTTAACAACCACTGGAGAGACGCTGAACACGGCCGGGCTTCATAGTCACATGCTAGGTGGCACCTCCGTCATGTGTTCCCTCTCCCTCGCTTCCACACGTCCGTCTCCCGAAACAATATTAAAAGAATAACACCTCCTATTTACCCAATATTCCTACTGCGGATCTCTCAATTACACTCCCACTTGCACTCTCACTCCCTCTTTCACTCCCTCTTTCTCTCCTTCTCTCTCTCCCTCTCTCACTCCTACTACGCGTAACGAGATGTTAGTGAGTGTAAACTCACAAGATTTGAGTTGGTGTCGTCAGTGTCTTTGTTGCTTACTCCTCAATGTCAAGTACACACGATTCCGAAAGACAGTGTTGATCACTCCTTCACAACCACTGGAGAGACGCTGAACACGGCCGGGCTTCTAGTCACACTGCTAGGTTGGCACCTCCGTCATTGTTGTTCCCTCTTCCCTGCGCTCCACACGTACGTCTCTGGAAACCTATAAAAAGGAATAACACCTCCTTATTTACCGATATTCCTACAGCGATCTCCATAACACTCCACTTGCACTCACTCCCTCTTTCACTCACCTAGACTTTCTCTCACCACTTCACCTCGATATCTCTCCCCTCCTCTTCACTACCACTACGCGTAACGAGATGTTAGGTGAGTGTTAAACTCACAAGATTTGAGTTTGGTGTAGGGTCTTTGTTGCTTAAACTCCTCAATGCAAGTACACAAGATTCCGAAGGACAGTTTGGATCACTCATTCAAAACCACTGGAGAGACGCGAAACACGCCCGGGCTCTAGTCACAACTGCTAGGTTGGCACCTCCGTCATTGTGTTTACTCTTCCCTTGCACGCTCCACACGTACGTCTCTGAAACACAATATTAAAAGAATAAACCCATCCTATTTACCGATATCCTACAGCGGATATCTCAATTACACTCCCCACTTTTGCACTTCATCCCCCCTCCACTCCCTCTTCACTCCCTCTTTCTCTCCTTCTCCTCCTCCCTCTCTCTACTCACACTACGCACGTAACGGAGATGTTATGCAGTTGTAACTCACAAGATTGAGTTGGTGTCAGTGTCTTTGTGCTACAATACTCAATGCGTACACACGATCGAAAAAGACAGTGTCGAGCACTCTTTAACAACCACTGGAGAGACGCTGAACACGGCCGGGCTTCTAGGTTGGCACCTCTGTCATTGTTGTTCCCTCTTTCCTGCGCTCCACACGTACGTCTCTGAAACAATATTAAAAGAATAACACCTCCTATTTACCCAATATTCCTACTGCGGATCTCTCAATTACACTCCCACTTGCACTCTCACTCCCCCTCTCACTCCCTCTTTCACTCCCTCTTTCTCTCCTTCTCTCTCTCCCTCTCTCACTCCCACTACGCGTAACGAGATGTTAGTGAGTTTACACTCACAAGATTTGAGTTGGTGTCAGTGTCTTTGTTGCTAACTCCTCAATGCAGTACACACGATTCCGAAAGACAGTGTTGATCACTCCTTCACAACCACTGGAGAGACGCTGAACACGGCCGGGCTTCTAGTCACACTGCTAGGTTGGCACCTCCGTCATTGTTGTTGCCCCCATCTTCCCCTGCGCTCCACACGTACGTCTCTGAAACAATATTAAAAGAATAACACCTCCTATTTACCCAATATTCCTACTGCGGATCTCTCAATTACACTCCCACTTGCACTCTCACTCCCCCTCTCACTCCCTCTTTCACTCCCTCTTTCTCTCCTTCTCTCTCTCCCTCTCTCACTCCCACTACGCGTAACGAGATGTTAGTGAGTTTACACTCACAAGATTTGAGTTGGTGTCAGTGTCTTTGTTGCTAACTCCTCAATGCAGTACACACGATTCCGAAAGACAGTGTTGATCACTCCTTCACAACCACTGGAAGGTGCGAACACGGCAGGCTTCTAGTCACACTGCTAGGGTCTGTCGCCTCCGTTCATTGTTGTTTCCTCTTCCCCCCCCTGCGCTGCCACAAGTTGGTTCTCTGAAACAATATTAAATGAAATAACACCTCCTATTTCACCCAATATTCCTACAGCGGAATCTCTCAATACACTCCACTTGCACTCTCCACTCCCCCTCTCACTCCCTCTTTCTCTATCTTTCCTCATTCTCTTCTCCCTCTCTACTCCCACTACGCGTAAACGAGATGTTAGTGAGGTGTAAAACTCACAAGATTTGCAGTGGGGTCAGTTGTCTTTGTGCTAACTCCTTCAAATGCAGTACACACGATCGAAAGACAGTTGTTGATCACTCCTCAAACACTGGGAGAGACGGCTGAACACGGCCGGGCTTCTAGTCACACTGCTAGGTTGGCACCTCCGTCATTTGTTGTTCCCTCTTCCCTGCGCTCCACACGTACGTCTCTGAAACAATATTAAAAGAATAACACCTCCTATTTACCCAATATTCCTACTGCGGATCTCTCAATTACACTCCCACTTGCACTCTCACTCCCCCTCTCACTCCCTCTTTCACTCCCTCTTTCTCTCCTTCTCTCTCTCCCTCTCTCACTCCCACTACGCGTAACGAGATGTTAGTGAGTGTAAAAATCACAAGAGTTTGAGTTTGGTGTCAGGGTCTTTGTTGCTAACTCCTCAATGCAGTACACACGATTCCGAAAGACAGTGTTGATCACTCCTTCACAACCACTGGAGAGACGCTGAACACGGCCGGGCTTCTAGTCACACTGCTAGGTTGGCACCTCCGTCATTGTTGTTCCCTCTTCCCTGCGCTCCACACGTACGTCTCTGAAACAATATTAAAAGAATAACACCTCCTATTTACCCAATATTCCTTACTGTGGATCTCTCAAATTAAGCTCACACTTGCACTCTCATCCTCTCTCACTCCCTCTTTCTTCCTTCTCGACTTCTATCTCCCCTTCTCTCACTCCCACTACGCGTAACGAGATGTTAGTGCGTGTAACAACTCACAAGATTTGAGTTGTGTCGGTGTCTTTGTTGCCACTCCTCAAATTGCAGTACACACGATTTTTGAAGAAGTGTGAGACCTCCTATTAAGGGCCATTCACAATTAACTTGTAGCTAACTAGTCGCTAACTTAAGGTTTGTCTTATGAAAAAAACAACATGTCTGTTCATGACCCCAAAAACTTAGCATTATTTTAGCACTTATCAGAGCGAAAGTTTGCAAACTCCAAACTTAAACCTTAGCAGCTAACTAACATGAACATAACAATGAACCAATCAGAGTGACTCGAGCCGACATTTTGACATTTCGCAACACGCATTGGCTCGATAAAAAGTAAAACACTGCAAATCGTAATTGTTTGTGATTGATTTAAAAACATCTATCATGAAAAACCCACTTAAAGGTAGAGGCTAAGGTTAGCTGGTAGTTAGAGGCCTAAGTTGGTTATGAATGGAGCCTTATTTCATACCATCCTTACATATGCAGCAGAAACCTGGACAATGGGAGATCGAGAGGAGAGTCAGATACAGGCGGCAGAGATGAGATTCCTGAGGAGCACAGTGGGCAAGACGAGAAGAGATAGAATAAGAAACAATAGAATAGGAAGGACAAGGTTGAGATGGACATATGAAACAAATGGGGGAAAATAGGATGCCCAAGAAAATGTATGAACGAAGGTTTGAAGAAGGAAGAAGAAGACGGGGTAGACCAAGGAAGAGATGGAAGGACATCTTAGCAGGAGACTTGGAGGCAAGAGGAGAAAGCTGGGAAGATGTGGAAGAGATACGATTGTGAGAGGATAGAAAGAAGTGGAAAAATTTTGTTGCTTAACCCAAGCTGTCCCTGCCAGAAGCAGGAAACGGCGATGGATAATGATGATCTAATCTACTAGTACATGTAGGCCCTACTATATCACGTCTTCTCTTGCAACAGTTATATCCACAGTGATACAAACAACGACCTCAAATATGGTGGTGGCAGTTTTCCATCATTGTAATACAGCTGGGATACCAACTGCGGGGGACAGCGATCTCCAAGGTTTCCAATAGTACTCATCGTGCGACACCTAGCGATGCCAGCTGCAGTACCAACTGCAATTGTAACTGCTGCACTATCACAAGTACAATTGCAACTTTCACAATTATTATGCGTGATTATAATAATTGTTGTGAGGGAGCACTCTTACCTTCAGATGACTTGGGATATGAATGGTGATGATGGTGAAAACCAGCACGTTTTATAGTGTTGTCAATAAGCAATAACTTTGCTTGGTAATTTTAACAATGTGTTACAATAGAGTACACAAGCATAATATTAAGTAATTATTACTACAATGAAGAGTACACAATAATGATGGTCACTGCCCTGGTTAGATTGCATTTATAAAAAATGTATTCAGATTGATTGGATGTTTAAATATTTTGCTGTAAGTTAGCGGCCAGATCACACCGGATATAGGGGCAATATATAAATCTTAAACAGAAGAGGGGTATACTCAAAAACACAAAATTAATAAAAAAGTAATAATAAAATATCATTGGATGAGCAAAGCAAAGACTTCGATTTCACTGACCCCCAAACAAATTTAGCTTGCGTGTTTTTTTTTTGTTTTTTTTGTCTGTTTGCTCTCTAACGGACAAATGGCATAATATGCGATCTTGATGAAAATTGGAGGGGACCTTCGAAATCTCTGAACTTAGACCTGCCACGTTTTTCGGTAAATCAAAGAAATATTTTTCATGAATATTGTACCTTTTACGATTTTTTTCGATTTTTAGTGTGATGTTTTGTGATATTTAGGCCGATTCTGACCAAACGGGTGGGGCTACAACGTTTATATTTTACATGGACATTAAGGTAATGGTGATGCATTGCATTTTGAAAGAAAAAGTTGAAAAAGTTAGCCAGAATCCATAGAAATAAAGGTTTTAATATAAGTTTTTTTAAAAATATATGATAACAACTAACAAGTAACAATAGAAACTTGGCAACAATCATCTACAATGCGTTCAAAAAGCACATGCAAAAGTAAAGAGATCCCACGCAAAATAAAAACTTAACAAAAAAACTCATCCATCAACGCGACTAAAAAAAGCATTTGCGAAGCTTCCTAGTATTTGTATCATTGAGTTATTTTGCATAATACAAAATAATTTTAGGCTTATCTCAGATATGTAGATCATAATATAGTTCCTATACTTGGCAAAGCCCAATTACAAACTTGGATTTTTGATAATTAGTTGTAGATAAAAAATATTAAATTACAAGGAAAACGCTTAAAGGGGCTAAAAACCCCAAAAAATATTTTTTACCACGTGATCTATAGCACAATACTACACTAAAACGACCGTTTAAAAAATTATATCTTGTAACTGTGATTTAACACGAATTTTTGAATTTTTTTGATCCAGAAATTTGCGAAAATTGGTATTTTGGGAAATTTTTTAAATTGGCTTTTACCTGCTTCTTTTTTGGTCCACATAGATACTAGACCATAGTACCAATCTAAAATGCCCCTAAACAACATCGTGTCTTGAAACTGTGCCCAAATATACCCTCAAACACGCAAAAATATACATTCCAAAATCACACCCCATCTTAGTAATCTGCATATTTTGACCGAACTACTTGCCCAAATTACAAAACAAAATATAGAGAATTTACAGGAAAGGCTGTAGAGTACGTCAATAATGGCCAATATTTTTTTGGATCAAAATCCTCCAAGGTCACGGGGCATAAAGATCGTCCCCATGTTATTTCTTATGGGAGATTTTTGCCGATGGGACCTAGCTCGAAAAATGTCATGTTTGACAATTTTTTGGGAGGTCATGGTGGCCCCAATAATTTTTCTGTTAATTGCTTAATTCATTACTAGTTAGCCTAAATGAAATATATTTTTTGAGTTTTGCGGTTAAATACCCCTTTAAGTCCCGCCGCGTTGTTGGATGAGCGTAATTGGTGCATTGAGCTGCCATTTGTTATGCGGATTTTCTATTGTTCTTTGAAAAAATCATTACTAAGTTGAAGATTTTTTTAAATTAAATTAAATTTAAAAAAAAATTAACTTTAATTTTTTAATTTTTTAAAATTAATTGTAATTGTTAAAAAAAGAAAAAAAAAACGTAAAATTGCGATTTTTATAAGAAATAATTTCTCGATTGCACTCAAATTTAACACGAATATATTAATTCATTGAATTAAGGTTCTGTGAAAAAGTCATTACAATTGGATAAAGCATGTAGGCCTAGGTGTTATAAGTCAAAGAATTGTTTGAAAAAAGAAAAATACCCGTAACATTTTGATTTTTATGAGAAATATATTTTCAATTGCGCTCAAATCTCTCACGAATATCTTAATTCATAAAATAAAGGTTCTGTGAAAAAATCATTAAAATCGGATAAAGCATGTAGGTGTTATAAGTCGAAGAATTTTTCTTAAAATCGAAAAAAATCGTAAAATTGCGATTTTCATGAGAAATACTTTTCCGATTGCGCTAAAAAACGTGGCAGTTCTAAGTTCAGAGATTTCGAAGGCCTCCAGAAAATTTCATCACAATTGGAGTATCGGTTTAGCCGGAATCGTGTGGACAAACAGACAAAAATACAAAAAAAAGAAAAAAAAAGAAAAAAAAAAAAAAACATTCCGGATTTTTTTCTCCAGTGTAGTGAAATGGAATCTTCGCTTCGCTCGCTACGCTCATCCAATTATGATAGATAACATGGCATGAAATATCGTCGACTTTAATTCCGTCACCACATAGTTTTGAACTAACTATATCGATAGTGCGGATGTCCAACACGTAATCAAATAGTAATATTGTCCACCCTGCTAGTGATGCGTCTATTTTGCTGGTTCCCATACAAATGAAGGTGAATCGGGGAGTTTCCACTACATATCAAGAAAATACAGGGATATTGATAAAATCTAAACGGTCGTTTCTGTGCAATACATTTTTGTGTGAGTGCAGTAAAAAGATTGTCAGGGTTTGAATGTTTCTTGACAGTCACACTGTGATCAGACTAGTCTTTTACTTGGAAAATGCCAAAGTCATTGTTAGACGAGTGGGTGAGTCATAGGCCGCCTACCCGGGAACATTCCTTACCCCCCCCCCCCCAATATACCTACGGCTGGAACCAGCATGAGTCTTTCCTCCCTAGCCAATCATAGGCTAGAGTGGCGCATTATGGCCTTACAGTTAACGCGCTCTTATCCCAACTAAACTCAAAACTCTACCTTATAATATCAATCAACTTAAATGCCAATGTTCCCGGGTAGGCCTACTCAACACATGACTCGCTCACTCATCTAACAACGACTTTGGCGTTTTCCTAGTCTATATAGTCGTCTAAGGCGCCTTTATACCCGGAATGTGGGATACCCAGGTTCAAACAACGGTCGGGATAGTTTTTTGTTTCTGGATTATTTTATTATTTCTGGAATATTATAGAACATGTTATGTAAAGATTGCAAGGTTTCTCCGAGCAGATTTTTGGGCAACCTTGAGCGTTTAAGATTCGATGCACCTTGGTCACCGCCTTCATTAAAAAAATGAATCTATACAATTTATATTTATAGGGATTTATATAGAGGGATAACACTGACTTGCCACTGTGCCAAGATCTACGAAAGAATAATAGATAATAGAATTAGAAACTCGATAGAAGGAGATCTAAGAGAGGAACAACATGGATTTAGAAGAGGAAGATCAACGGTGGTTTTGATTTTCTTACTAAGACAGCTAATGGAAAAGTGCTATGACCGAGAAAAGGACCTGTGTTTAGCTTTTCTAGATATCGAAAAGGCATACAATAGCCTCAAGAGAGAGAAGGTTTGGGATGCAATGCAAAATATAGGAGTTAACAAAGGAATAATAACAAGAGTGAAAGAGATGTAATTGATATCTAGAAGTGCTGTAAAGACAAGAGGTGGAATTACAGAGTGGTTTGACATTAGGAGTGGGTTAAAATAAGGAAGTGTACTGTCACCACTATTGTTCATTATTGTCATGGACGAAATCACTAGGAAAGTTGCAGAGAGAATCGGAGAAGAATGTATGAAAATAATGTTATTTGCAGACGATCTTTTGGTGTGGGGAGAGGAAGAATTGAGGAGGCACAATCTCAAGTTGATGTGTGGAGTGTGGTGGCAGGAGAATATGGACTGGTGTTAGGAAGTGGCAAGAGTGAAACAATGCTGATGACATGAGATAAAGCAAAGAATGTCAGGATTCTACTAGGAGGACAGATTTTAAAGCAAGTGGAGAATTTTAAGTATGTGGGGAGTATAGTAGCATGTGATGGAAGGATTCAACCAGAGATAGGAAGAAGGACGCAGCAAGCTGTTGGGTTATTCCAATCTATCCGAGATCTCATATGGAACAGAGAAGTACCAAAGAAGTGCAAGGTTACCATCTACCAGACCTACTTAGTTCCAATACTGACCTATATGCAGAAGAGACTTGGAATATGACAACAGTGGATGAGAGCCTTGTGCAGGCTGTAAATATGAAGTTTTTGAGAAGCATTGTAGGTAAGACTAGATGGGACCGAATGGAGCGAATTGGAGAGAGAAGATTAAAGTGGTTCGGACATGTCAAAAGGATGGAAAGATCGAGATGACCGAGAAGGATGATGGAATTGGAAATTCCAAGTAGGAGACCAAGGGGCAGACCACAACTACAATGGCAGAATAGTGTGAGAAAAGATGTAGAACAGCGTGGAGGAGACTGGAATGTGGTGGAAGAAAAGGAGTGGTGGCAGGACAGAAGAAGATGGAGAGGCCTGTCTTCAATGCCGACCCAACACAGAGTTGGACGTGGCAACAGATAATGATGGTGAAGAACAACAGCATTGTCGTTAAAGCTAAATCCTACACATATTATGCAGTATATTTTTCAATTAATTATTTCTTGTTGGATTAAATCGCAACGGATTTAGATTATTTTGTTAGCCGTTCTAAGTACACAGGTCACAGATGTGTATTTAAAATTTCAGCTCAATCTGTTTGGCTGAACAAACAGACATTCTCACAGCGAGTGCCGTTCCGCTAGACCTGCGTTGTAAGACTTTGTTTGCTGCGCTCACTCGTCTAAATAATGAATGAGTCACCATCAGGTTTTCAGCTCAACATAACATTGTTAGAGAATTTCACAAATATGTACATCTAAAGAAGTAAAGAATGTTGCGTACGAAAATGAAATATCACATCCCATTCAAAAGAATTAAATTATGTAATACCTTATTTCGGTGTTGAATAGCCCCGTTGCTGAAAGTACTGTAAGAATTATAAACATGCATAATCCACACTTATTTCTGCAAAATGCCTTTTGATATATAAGTCTAGTATAGCCTACTAACTAGTAACTATAGTTTTGAACAATAAGCAAATTAGTTTCAAAAAGCAATCTAAATGAAGGAAAGTTCATTGTTGTTGTTGCAATCAATGTGATATTGCCTCACATTAACTATTGTATACATGCAGTTTTGAAATAGTTTTGACTCGAGTCTATAGGTACATAATATAATGTATTCTGTTTTTCGGTTATAATGCCGCATATTTTTTTGTTGGGCCGACGTTTCGATACGATTTGATCCATCTTTTTCAGGGCCTATACAACTTTAAAAAAAAAAATAGGGGTCCAAAAGTGCAAATGTGCCTCGTGAATTTGAGTTATGTATGTGAGTTATGCTATTTTGTAACTTAGGCCTACTTGGTTGTTAGTATTGAAGGTGTTGGATCTATTAAGGAAGGTTTGACAAACATTTCATTCCATTCATGTCTTAATTTATTGTTAAAAATGATTCAAGACATTCAGCATGAATTTTCTGCAGTGCTTTGTATGTGTGATTTTAACATTGCTGTCAAATGGAATTTGTTAAGCCCCCATTGGCCGAAAACCCCCTTTGCCTAGTAAGTTCTTTCATCTTTTTATGACCTATTGAACAACTAGTGACAGAACCTACCAGAATCACTCCATCTACTGAACATATTTTGGATTTAGTTTTATGTAGCTCTCCTGAAATGGTTTGACAGCTTACAGGTTGCTCCAGGAGTAAGTGATCACATGGTTGTGAGTGATGACTGATGACTTATCTTTAAAACAAAACAACCAATATGAAAGACATTGTATAAGAAATGTCTCAATTATTCTAAAGCAGATTGGGAGAAGCTAGCAATTGATATTGATTGTAAATTGCCACAACATTTTGAAGCAAATTGTGATATTGAAAGCCTGCTTGAAAGATTTCCTGGGGATGTGTGCATGATGCTATACCAACCTCCACAATACAAGGGAAGCAAAGAGTTTGTGGAAGTCATAATGAATACATTATTCGAGTAAGCTAATAATAACATTTATTGAGTTTCACATTGAAAGGACTACAGAGAAAACACATCTGCTTTCCAAACCAGCAGTTGAGAGAGTTAGACCTTCATTTGTCTTTTAGCTCAACAATGATCTAACATAACAATTGGCTGGTGGTTGGAAGTCACAGCCTTCTAAATAAGTAAAATGTCAGGTTGTACAATTAGTAGATAAAGTAGGTCACTACAGGACCCCCCCTCCAGTGAACGAGCGTAGCGATGGGAAAGAAATCTCTATGTGCCGAGGCGAGCCGGTGCGCACACGCGACGTCCTGCTCGTGTCGTGACTAGTGGTGGGGTAGCAGTGACGGCAGCATAAGTCCCGATCAAAGACGGATTGGCGGATGTTGATCCAAAATTGTTGCGGACAACGGAGGCAGGTACTATCCTAGGTAGCCGGGAAGTGCTTGATGTTCGGTCGATTAGATTGAACGGTTTGGTCGATGGTTGTGCGGTATCAGGAGCTGTGCTGTCAAGAATGAAGGCAGGCTTCAACCGATCTATGGATACTACCACTCTTTTCCCTATACGCAGAATAGTGAAATACTTCTCGTGCCTTGCTATGATTTCGTATGGACCGTCATACGGTTGCTGAAGCGGAGTTCGGACAGCGTCATGGCGCACGAAAACGTGGGAACATGTTGCGAGGTCCTTGAACACAAATACATCTTTTTGCCCGTGTCGGGTAGGGCGTGTCGGTCGGAGCATCTGGAGTCGTTGGCATAGTCGGCTGACGTACTCTGATGTGCTGTCTGGCGTTGACGTCGGAGGCGACAAATATTCTCCTGGGAGTCTGAGAGTAGTTCCGTACACCAACTCGGCAGATGTAGCTTTTATATCCTCTTTCCATGCTGATCGAATGCCCAACATGACCCATGGCAAGTTATCGGTCCAGCGATCCTCTTCATGGCATTTGAGTGCGGCCTTGAGCTGGCGATGGAGGCGTTCGACCATGCCATTGGCGGCAGGGTGGTACGCTGTAGTTCGGATGAGAGTAGTGCCTAACAGGTGGTTTAGAGACCTGAAAAGGGCTGACTCAAACTGCCGGCCTTGATCGGTAGTGATCCGAAGGGGCGTCCCAAAACGCGATATCCAGCCTGTGATGAGGGCAGAAGCAACTGTATCCGCAGTGATGTCGGATAAAGGAATTGCTTCCGGCCAACGAGTAAATCGATCTACGCATATAAGCAGGTAACGAAATCCAGATGACTCAGGAAGAGGACCCACCAGATCGATGTGGATATGGTCAAAACGAGCGTCTGGAGCGTTGAAATGTTCAACAGGTGTCGAGATTTGTCGTGTGACCTTTGATCTCTTGACACGCTATGCAGGCCCTTTGCCCACTCTTGCAGTCTTTCTTTATCGAAGGCCAGACGTAGGTCCTTGAGACAAGACGGACTGAGGCAGCAACACCGGGATGGGACAGACTATGAAGACTGTCAAACACCTGGCGTCGGAGAGTAACTGGCACGAAAGGTCGGTCTATTGACGTGGATGTGTCACAGTATATCGTAAGGTCTGTGACAACAAGGCTCTGACGTTTCAGTTCGAGTGCAGTGTCAGAATGGAGAAACGCTTGGAGTTCGGGATCGTTCACTTGGGCTTGGGCAATTGTCTCATTACTCACAGAGGCCGAGATCGCTTCCACCCTGGACAGAGCATCGGCAACGACATTTTCCGTACCGGGAACATGCCGAATGTCTGTTGAAAATTGCCCAATGTAGTCAAGGTAACGAAATTGCCGCGAGGAACACTTGTTAGACTTTTGCTTGAACGCAAATATCAATGGCTTGTGGTCGGTGTAGATTGCGAACGTCCTGGCTTCCACCATATGACGGAAGTACCGGATTGCCTCGTAGACTGCGAGGAGCTCACGATCGCATGCGCCATAATTGCGTTGCGCCGTATTCAGCTTTCGCGAGAAAAACGCTAGTGGTTGCCAACCTAAACCCGTTTTCTGGTGAAGAGCAGCTCCAATGCACCTGTTAGAGGCATCAGCGACGATTGCAAGCTCTGCTCTAGAGTCAGGGTGCGCAAGAAGTGCTGCTTGTGAGAGACTACGCTTACACTTATCAAACGTGTTCAACAGCTCTGGCGTCCAAACGATGGGCATCTTACCTGAAGCATCAGCACCGACAAGAAGGTCGTTGAGGGGTGCCTGAAGCCGGGCTGCAGATGGCATGAATCGACGATAGAAATTTATCATCCCAAGAAACTGTCGTAGCTGCCTATTGTTGCTGGGTTGTGGAAAACAAACGATAGCATCGACCTTATCTTCGAGAGGTCGTGTCCCACTGGCGTTGACGGTGTGACCAAGGAAATTCACCTCGGAAACACCGAAAATGCATTTTGAAGTGTTTTATCAGGACACCGTACTCTGATAAGCGTGCAAAGAGTAGGCGTAGGTGTTTCTCGTGTTCTTCCGGTGACGTCGAAGCGATAAGAATGTCATCGATGTAGGCATAGACGAAATCTAGGTCTTGAATGGCTTCGTCGATGAACCTCTGAAATGTTTGGGTGGCGTTCCGTAAACCAAAACTCATATAAGGAAATTCAAATAGGCCAAACGGAGTCGTTATGGCAGTCTTTGGTATATCGTTTGGAGCAACTGGAATCTGATTGTAAGCCCGGACTAAATCTATGGTCGAGAACACGGACTTCCCAGCAAGCGACTGAGCAAAATCTTGTATGTGGGGAACCGGATACCTGTCTGGAATTGTCCTATCGTTCAAAGGTCTGTAGTCGCCGCATGGCCTCCACTGATTTTCCTTCTTCGGAACGAGGTGAAGGGCAGCAGACCAGCTGCTAGATGAACGCCTTGCGACACCTGTTTTGAGCATCATATCAAATTCGGTCTTGGCAATCTGCAGACGGTCAGGTGCCAGACGTCGAGGCTTGCAAGATGTTGGATGTCCAGGTGTCGTGTGAATATGATGCATGGTCCCGTGTTTAATGTCACGCAAAATACCTGATGGCTTTGTAATGTCCGGAAACTCATTCAAGATGTCGTGGTAACGAGACCCTCCACTGACTGCCTTGACATGTTCTTGAGCGTCGATAGACAACTTACCAGCGACGGTAAGTGATGAGGCACTATCAACTAACCTTCGATTGCGGGCGTCAACAAGTAGGTCATAGAACGATAAGAAGTCAACTCCGATGATTGGTCTGGATACGTCAGCAACGACGAAACGCCAGACGAACTCGCGTTTGAGTCCCAAGTTGAGGTTGAAGTTGATGGTTCCATAAGTCGCTATGACTGATCTATTAGCCGCGAAAAGCTCGTATGTTGATCGTTCGCGAGGTCCCTTGATGAGCTTACAAGGATACACACACAGATCAGACCCGGTGTCGACCAGGAACTGACGTTGACTCAGAATGTCTATCACAAAGAGACGGCGTGAGGTTGGGCAGTCGTCTGCCGCATTTACTGACTGCCCGCGTAGTTTTTTTGCATTGAAATTGCATGGTTTTCGGCACGACCTTGCCTGTGCGCCATATTTCCGGTGGTACCAACACATATCATCTGCTGGTGTTCGCCGTATTGCGTTTTGTGAGTTCGACGAAGGTAGATCGCAACGTCGATTTGATCGATGCGAGCAAGATGGCTGTGCAGTTCGATTGTTGGATAGCGCTGCGACTTGTCGTGATAACTCCTCCAACTGCGTTTGATAGCTTGTCGACAATCGCTTCCCGAGGAGAGGTGGGCGCCATCTCATGTATTCTGTCAGCAATCACTGCGAGTGCATCAAGGTCATCAGGTGTTGATGAAGCCAAAATGTCATGGCATACGGGGCGGCAAGCGTTCAAACCACAATGTTCGTAACACCTTGTTTGTTACCTCTGACCCAGCTAACATGCGTAGGCGAAGCAGAAATTCGGAAGGTTTACCATCACCCATAACCTCATGTTGAATTAGCTGTTTAATACGTGCTTCGGGCGATGGCGAGAACCGACGAATGAGCTCAGTTTTAAGAAGCTCATATTTACCTACGCTTGGGGGCTTGACGATGATGTCGCGTACCGTCGTGGCGTACCGTTGTTCAAGGGCGCTTGCTGCATAATTAAATTTAGTTGAATCCTGCGAGATCCCTGCTAAATCAAATTGATTCTCAATTTGCGCAAACCACAAAACAGGATCATTTGCCCTAAGGAAATTGTTTAAACACCAAAAAAGAGGGACAGATTATACAAATGCTGGAAAAAATCTCAAAATTAACAGGATTGGCAAATTTATACCAAATTCAGAAATAATAGACATACTATAACCAATATTTGTGGAATCTAACAAATACTAATAGTAGTAAGAAAATGTGGAGATATTATACATTCTAAAACTGGATCTTGTCGCCTCAACAGTTTCTTGTAAATTAGCAGAAGCTTTTAATCGGAACTTTCAATTCAACAAAACTTTTCCATTCCTACCACAGTATCTTAAGAGTTCTTAGACATTCCTTCACACCTGAAGAGAGGCATGCACGTTTCCTTGTGCAGCTTATCCATGAAAATGTAATACTACGTACAATATTCGGTGGATAGCTTTGTTTTTTGTCCAGCACTCTCTTCCGGTGCAGGTGTAGGCCAGAAACAGTCGACAGTGTGGGATGGAAATAACACTGTGGTGTTTTCTGGGAACTTCTTTGGTTCAAAGGCCCCAAAAAACAACAACTTGTTTTTTCATGCTTATAAGTATTGCGTAAAACTTTTATTATACATTAAAAACCTTTAACGTTGCTATTTTTGGCAAAACTCCTGTTCGGTTGAAAGTCCTTTATATTTAAAATAGAAACGTTAAAGGTTTTGTAGTTTTTTCTCGTCAAAAACAAGTTATTGTTTTTTGGGGCCCATGAACCAAAGAAGTTTTGTTTCTGCTCAGGGATAAAATAACAAAGTCAATGCTCTACACTGTACATCACAGATGGTAGTGCAAGACAAACAAAGCCAATGCTCTACACTGTACATCACAGATGGTAGTGCAAGACAAACAAAGCCAATGCTCTACAACTACACTGTACATCACAGATGGTAGTGCAAGACAAACAAAGCCAATGCTCTACAACTACACTGTACATCACAGATGGTAGTGCAAGACAAACAAAGCCATGCTCTACACTGTACAATTTCAATTTCAATTTATTCATTCGACCGATACATGGTAACAGATATAACCCTCTGAGAGAGAGGGAATGAATAATATAATATAATATAATAATCTAATAAATAAGCAACACGTCCATAAATATGATTCACATGATAATGATGGGAAAATATAATACTAATAAGGAAAAGTGGAATTTGAAAATAAGCGAGTTGCTATTAATAATAATAATGAGATTGATATAATATATTATTTTATGAAAGTATAACTGGAGAAGAGAATTGTTCGATGAGGTGATTTACAATTGGTGCAAGATAATGGTACATGATGAAAGTAAGAGACATAATGATATGGAGGCATATAACTAAAAAATCGTAACCATATGTTTCAATTTTAGTTGACTTTGAAACAGGACTTAACAGGTGATTATACATTGCATGAATTTAGCTAGAATATCTGTTTTTTTATTTATTATTATTTAATTGTTCATTATTTATAATTCTTTATTATTTACATGGAGAGGTAGTCACTAACCGAGTAGAAGCTGTTTGCTATGAGATATATTTTTAACTTGTGTTTGAAGGAGGGCAGGGTGGGGGAGGTTTTTATGTTTTCTGGGAGCTTGTTGTAAAGGGTGGAGGCAAGGTACTCGGGGCCCAGTGCAAAAAGGCGCAGGTGGTGGGGTGGCCTATGTATGTGAAGGATGGCTCTTGTTTGTGGCAATGCACACAGACGCATTGAGAGGGAAGAGGTTACTATTTGTGCGAACAAAGAGTGCAGCAGACTGGATGAGTGTGCATGCTAGAGTTAGAATTCCTAATTCCTTAAAGAGCTCCCTACAGGAGTGTTTCTCTAGAGACACCCGCAATAATGCGTATCGCTCTCTTTTGGAGGATAATATTCTATTTGCTTGGGGGGAGGCTCCCAAAATAGCAGGCCATAGGATAAGTGAGAGTGGATGTGGGCAAAGTAGACTTGCAATAAGATATGGGGGTGAACAATTTGTTTGAGCTTACGGATAGAGTAGCATCCAGATAAAATTTTGTGGCAACATGGTTAACATGGATAGACCAGTCGAGTTTTTCGGTCAATGCAAGACCGAGGACTTTTACACTAGAAGCGCGGGGGATTATATCAAACTCTAGATGAACTAGGGGACTAGCCAGTGGGCATCTTATTCGGAGTATGGAAGTTATAAGTATACCGTTTTTAGAGCGCGAGATGTAGAGTTCATTGTCGCGGCTGTATGATGACATTTTGGCCACTTGGCTGTTGATTAGGGGGGCAAGTGCCTGAGAGGGATGATGTTTAGGTAGGGTCAGCAGATGGCTGGAGTCATCCGCATATTGTGTGAGAATACCCTCATCCAGAAAGGTGGCCTGATCATTAACATATATGATATAGGCTAGGGGCCCGAGTATGGAACCCTGGGGAACCCCACAGACTATGGACAGAGATTTAGAGCGGGTTTTGGTGACGGATAGACCATTGGCTGTCTCGATTTCGACTACTTGAGAACGGCCGGAGAGAAAAGAGGAAATCCAATCTAAAGCGATCCCTCGGATGCCATAGGTATATAGCTTTCCGAGGAGAATTTTGTGATCTATCGTATCAAAAGCCTTTTGTCCATGTCGTAGAACACTCCTACCGCGTGGTCACCTTTGTCCAATGCAGAGTAGTGAGGGGAAAGAAAACTGAAGATTGCGCTTGTGGTGGATTTGTTTTCAAAAAACCATGCTGAGTAGGGGAGAGAATGTTGTGATAATTTAGAAATGATGAAAGACGATCATGCATGATGTATTCATATATTTTGAAAAAAGAGGAGAGCAGGGAGATGGGTCGATAGTTAGTCATCTCAGATTTTCACCTTTGTGTTTGTAGATGGGGATTATTTTTGCTGCCTTCAGTTTTGAGGGGAAAATGCCGTCAGAAAAGGATTGATTTATGATGTAGGCTAATGGGCCGGAAATAAATTCAATGCATTTGAAAAGAAGAGAGCCTGGCACCTCGTCAAGTCCATATGAGTGTTTGGAACTAAGTTTCCTAGTTACAGTAGCTACTTCAATTGGAGTGGTTGGGTGGAGAAAGATAGTTGGGCCGATCAGAGGTCGTGGGGGTTTTGGAGGTGAGGAGTGTTAATTGATGCATTGGGCTTACCAGCAGGGTTGCACGAGTTGATGAAGAAGTCGTTAAAGAGATCACATTGAGATGATGCGTCAGATATAACTTTACCGTTAGCGATCAGAGAGAGGTTGCATTTGGGTTTCGGGCATTGGTCTGTGATTTAATCATGGACCAAATAGCTTTTGAGGTGTTCTTAGATTCTGATATTAAGGAGTCGTTATAGTAGAGTTTAGCTTGGCGAATGTTTCTAGCATGAGACTTTTTTAAATCACGATATTGTTGTTTACTAGTCGAGTTGTTAGTCAACTTCAGTTCGAAATGAAGGGATCGCAAGGTCTGGGCTTCGGATCGCAGTTTTGGTGTGATCCAGGAATTGACTTTGGGTTTAAAGCGGGGACAGCTTTTTAGCGGAAATGATTTATTGAAGTGATACAGGAAAGTGGTAAGAAAACTAGAGAAGAGTACATCTGCATCTCCAGGAGTTGACAGTGACTGCCAATTTTCTGCACTTAGCCGTGTTAGAAAGTTGTCTGTATTGTTGGGACTGAAAGAGCGTTTCATTACCTTCATTTTTGGGGGGTGGATTTTGGAGAGATAAAGGTTGAGAATGAGGAGGTAATGGTCAGACAGGCCAGGGTCAGTAGAGCTGACGGAAAACAATGCTGGGTCGAGAGAAGTGAAAATGTTGTCGATAAGAGAGCTGCTAGTGGCAGTGACACGGGTTGGTGTATCAATGGTTTCAATGATATTGAAGGAGTGGACCAGATCGAGCAGTTTAGATCGGGATGGTGATTGGGTAAGCAGGTCCACATTGTGGTCACTGCATAAGACTAAGTCTGCTTTAGGAAATTTCTTGGTGAGGAGGCATGAGCACTTCATCAAGCTTGGAGAGAAATGTATTTAAGTCACCAAGAGGGGAATCACAGATGGTAGTGCAAGACAAACAAAGCCAATGAGTTATCCAGAGCTGGTCAGCTCAACAATGTATCCCTTGTGAATTACACAGATATCATATGGCCCACATCCAAAATAATGTTGCCTACAAAAATGAAATATTACAGCCCGTTAAATAGAAATAAATCGTGTCATGTACTACCTGTTAGCAGTTTTGAGTAATCGGCCAACCGCTGGAAGTACTGTAGAAAACAAGACCCATCCACTGTACATGTTAGTACAGCTAGCTGCTAGATTGATTTTTGAAGTGCCTCCTTATACAGTAACTATGGTTATTTTTAACAATATGCTAATTATATTAAGAAAGCAATGTAGGGTGAAGAACATTGTTGTTTTAGCTAATTATTGATCTAGCCTTGCATTATTTATTTGATTTGTTTCAAACAGCCGGTTGAAATGAAATTGAAAACAGGCATATCTAGGAAGACGCCCTAGTCGTTGATAAGACGAGCGATTGAGCCATTAGACTTGTTTCACATTACTCTCAATTAAGCATGGTATATTTTATTTTATCCATGAAACACCATGCGTAAAATACAATGGAAAACGCAGCCCGTGATAAGATTGCAAGGTCTACTCAATCTCCTCACATACATTTGGGGAACGTAGCTCGTAGAAATTCAGTAGACCTTGGTAGGAATCTGGTCACTCATCAGATGGCACTGACATTGTCCTAGTAATGGGCGATTTTGAATCGAATCCTTTGAAAAAACTATTATGTACGGCCTACAATCAATTTTGTAGTCAATGTAAGGCATATTGTTTATAAACTGGGTGAATGGATTTAGCACTAGCCAATTTTTTTTACTGACTAACCCCCTTCCCTCATGCACAAAGATTTACTGACGCAAAGTTGCGTCTCGTTAAAAATGGCGGGCTTGGGCATGTTTTATCATAGGACTATAAAAACTGTATGCACAACGATAGTTGCGTTAGCAGACTAAGTCGCTAGATGCGTCGGCAAAGTTGCGGCTACTCTGGATGTGACGCAAATGTCGCCCCTTGCTTTTTTTGTATCAGAAAATTAATATTTTACTAAAATGTTTGACCAAACATAAGTAAAGCCGGCAAAAAGCGTGAAATATTGAGTAAAAAATTCCAAAAAAGTTAATAAAAATTGAGTGAGAATCGAACCCCCGACCCTTCACGAAGCAATGCCTCTTGTTGACCACTACTCCAATGTGAGCGATAAATATTTCGAATTTTGACTACTACATAAGTTGCAGGTTAGGTTACCCAATACACATTATTTAATAAAAGTTAGGCCCTAGTTGTTTTCTATCTAGAAATACTCTTTTAGTGCTAGAATAATTTATTCGTGTCATTTGGTACTGGTTCTAGCTTGCATTTTGTTTCCATTGATCTCCAAACATTATTGCTGGAGACAATTTGGCCATCTTTGCCAATATTTTCGTCCGCAAACTTACCGGCGCAAGTCTTTGTGCATGAGGGGGTAAAAGAAGAAGCCGTGCCTGAAATGAAATTAAAACCTTGTTTTTTACTTTGTAGTGTTGTGTGCAGCGTTATTTAACTGTAAATAAAATGTAAAGTAATGTGGATAATGAAAATTGAAAATAATATTTATTTGTTATAATGCTATGTACTGTACATCTAAATGCACAATCATCAATTGGCTTGTTCACGCAAAGCTCCGCGCAGATCGCGCCACTGCACTAACCCCCAAAACCAGGGTCCACTAGATACTTATTCTGAGCTGCTTGTTAGGTATCTAGTGGACCCTGCCCTAAGACCGTGGCGGTGTTTGAAATAAACTATGTATAGCAGGCTCTGCATTGTCAAATCTGTATGCTTCTTCGATTGTTTGTTTACGTATTGTTTTACCATTCCTTCTTTAATCTATAGTTTTACGTAAGTAGTCGTACGGCCTATTTCAAGTAATTTTATTCAATAGCATATCTTGTTTGTTTAAACTTTTAAACAATGAAAACGTGAACGATAGGAAAATTAAAATAAGAGCTGAAAGCACATGGCGCCGTTGAAGTCTAAACCTACGCCTACGTTAATGTTATTGAGATTAGACCTAGGCCTACTTGGAATAAGGCTACTAAGGACTAGGACCTAGGCTTTTCTTCAGCATTAGATGTAGACCTAGGCATATCAATATCATGGTATTATAAATTAGCAAGTATAGGCCTAGGCCCTAACTGCATACCCCTCAGCAAAGCCTAGGGCTTAGTCCTAGCCAGTGTTGATTTGTTGACATGAGAGAGGTTACGTAGGCAGGAGGCCGAATAAAGACACATTGTCAGTATATTTTGTGTGATTGTATTTATTAGTAGTAATAAACACGACAGTATGCCCTCCTCTCTCCTTACACGAATACACACAGCAATTGGGCATTTTGCTTTCAACATAAAACTATGCAAACTTACAGTAAAAACAGTAGGCTGCTGACAGCTATGAGCAGCCATGACACCCGCAAGTTGGGCTATCACCGCCGTCTACACTCTACATCCGCCTTTACAGGCATCCAGACGGCGGTGGGGGTTAGTACAATAGCGCAGCGTGGTGAGTTAAAGTCGCAGTGAACAAGCCAATTTGATATTGTTTTACAAAATGGTATTTAATTTACACTTGTAAAAATAATTGTAAAGGGAAGTAATGGTAATGTGATGTTTTCCAGGTGAAAATGATAATGGCAACTAACCGTCCGGACACGCTGGACCCCGCCTTGTTGCGACCGGGACGTCTGGACCGCAAGATCGAGATTCCGCTTCCGAACGAACAAGCGCGCCTGGAGATTCTCAAGATCCATGCTGGGCCCATTGCCAAACACGGAGAAATAGGTAGGCGCGGCTCATACTCAAAAAATGCTCTGTGTGGACCCCATTCTAGAGGTTCACAACAATAGGCTATTTGCATGTTTTAGATTTACCATAAGTTAAACATAATTATTTATATTTAGAGAATAAAACGTCCTGAATCCAAATATTACGTTATATATAAAAAAATAGTTTTAATATAGATTTTGGGGTTTGGAAGGTCCTATTTTGGAACATACTGTGAAACGCGCTGTCATTGGTTCCCATTGTGACGTAACCGGACACTACACACACGATGAAGTTATTCCATGACATGATTTCATGAAGTATTTTCCATAGCTGCATTGCACTTAGCTTTGAAAATTGATTAAAAATGGATTCTTTCATTGCCTGTTATGGTATTCGATGTGACACGATCAAGAATAAACATAAGATTTTAGCAATAAAACACAAAAATTGGGACCGCGTAAAAGCAAGACCTCGTGACCTTGAGCGTGGCCCAGAGCTTGTCTACCGAGCCTTTTCAGCTGTTGTATTGTTGTCAAATGGCTTCACTTAATGGCCACACCCCACTTTTTAAACTTGACAATTTTTAATATATAATTTTAAATAGTTTTATTTATTACAGGCCCATACTCACATAAACACAGTACCCTATTAGAGCCGCGGCATCCTTTGCCGGCCGTTACTAAGACACGTGTTGCTTTCAGATTACGAAGCTGTGGTAAAACTTTCTGACGGGTTCAACGGCGCGGATCTCCGCAACGTGTGTACGGAGGCCGGCCTCTTTGCCATCCGGGCCGAGCGAGAGTGGGTCATCCAGGAAGACTTCATGAAGGCAGTGAGAAAGGTCGCCGACAATAAGAAACTCGAGTCGAAGCTCGATTATAAACCGGTCTAAGGAGCACTCTATAGGTCTTGAAATAAAACGTGATGATGTAAATTAGCATATAGAAAATATTTATTTGCGATGCGTCATACAAAACCTTTTCACTACACATTATTTGCAATTTTGTCTTCGTTTGTATTAAAAATAAAATACCTTCTATTCTAGAACATAATAAATAGTACCTTGATTTTATAAAGCCAAATTCCCACTAGCCAACATTTCCTCGTTTCCTCACTATATTGAGCAAATGCTGTGCTGACTCGTGGTACACACAATACTACAGGGCAACATGAGTTTTGTTGCACGAGTGCTCATAAACACTGAGTGCACTAATGAATTACTGTTGCCGACATTGCTTAATTACCATTGGCCGGCATTTTATACCAGTATTAATAACTTTATAAGGTACACTAATAACAATCCTTTGCACATAATTAACCCACTTATTCGCCATTTTCAAAAAAACATTTTTCCGCTGCTATGAACAACACTTTTTGCAACATGGTACTTAATAACAATAAAATATTTAGGCCCACCTAATACAATATAATATCAAACTGTTACGTACTACGTAAAAATAGTGGCCATAATCCTATAATAGATTTCTGTTTGGTAAGGCACTTGTTTGGTTTGGTGAGTGTATTGATTACAAACAAATTATTTTAGATTGGAGAAGGGTTGACATGTTGGGAAAGTATATAGAACATAAACCCAGCCTGAAGGGCAAGGGGCAACAAAACTTTTCTCCTGCTGATGACGACTGCAGCTAATTTAAAGTTGTTTATTACCTTAATCAATGACACGTTTCGTCCTTCTGGGACGTGGGTGGCGTTAAGTCTCACTTAGAAATGCATCAACAGTCGCCGCTTGTCAATCAGGTTTAAACTTTCTCAATTCTTATACGAACTAGCCTTAGGCCGCCTTTATCAATATTCTTCTCTCATAAGAATAGAAAATAAAATAACCAGGAGAGCCATGCCCGAGTTTTCTCACGATTCAAAGGCACAAGTCGTTCAACAACTTATTTCATTGTTAAAAGTTTGTTTTAAATTATTTTATCCAGTAATAATGATGAGATAGTATTAAATAGTAGGTTATAATAACTAATAATATTAAATTATCAACCTTATTACGTACTAGTTATTATATGAAATAAATGGTAGTATAGGTGGGACCAGATAAGCTGTCGCACGTCAAGGTCAAGCGAGAGCACGGACGCCAACGTTGACAATTTACACACAACTGGCATTAGGTAGGGCCTACCGTATTTGGCCATGTTATCGTGATATGTTATCACATAAATCAACATTCTATAAGTTGTGAATAAAGTAGTTCGTCCCACAGAGTCAGTATTTTAGCGAAATAATGATTTTAAGTAATCACGATTACGAAAGTGTTTTTTTGCCTTGTTGGTAATGGTGTGTCCAAAGTTCCAGCTGTTTATAATGCCAACCTCGCCAGATGTGATGTCAATGTTTAGGAGCATCAAAATGTATTGATTTTATTCGTACACTTCATAAACACTTTATTTTTAGGATATATTGGCAAGGCTTGGCTTTAAAATAGTCGTGTTTTTCTCCGAAAGCAGTTTTAGAGACCGTTATTTTCTTTACTTTTTGCCGATCCTGTGGCCATAATGCTTGGACGACAGTGCTGCGATCCCTCGGCGACCGACAGCTTATCTGGTTTTACCTATAATAATGATTTAAATTTTAAAACAACCGTTTTAGAATGAAATGAGAATTTGTGAAACCACTCCTCCTGTCTCGTTTGCATTGCAAGCAAACTCGGGAATAGTCCTCCACGACTCTTATAGGCCGATGTTATGTACAAGATTTGTTTTGGGATCCTATTCAGTTTTAAAAACTGATTTACAAAGGAGGACAATTTGGGGCTACCTTGTCAACCTTAAATCATAACTTTAGCCTTGTGGTACATAAAACTATTGGCCCGGAACACTACGACAAAACTTACAAACCCCATGTATTAAATGGAAATCAATCCAGAAATTAACAAATCCATCTCGGCGGAGTTTTCCATCCCATCTTGCCATGGGTAGTTACATATTTAGAGAAACTGCATGCTTTAATAATACGAGTTCACTAACATTTTCCCACCACCAGGCAATTTAAATTCGTTATCATCTAACTCGTTCTGGCATTGAAACCTGCCCACTCGAAAAAGCTCATTTGTAGCAACTGCCATAAAAATAAATGATCTACAATTCACACTTCCTTATTATAATAAGACGGTTTGGGTCGAACTACGCTTTCAAAGTAATTTTCTTTGTGATTATATGGACGCCAATAATAAGACTCGGGGCAGGGTGATATTAAGTACATATTTTCCTGGTACTATTTCATGAGTACATCGTACAATTCCCGCTGTCCCGTGTTCCTTTCTGCCCGATTCATAGGCTGTAGCCTACTATGACTCCCGACACAAACGTCAGAACGCAGGAAATCTCCAGAGTGTTCTCCAGATAACAGACGTCTCCAGCGTGCTACATGATTTCTGTGCTCCAATGTCCATGTCGGGAATTTTCAGCTTTATAGCATGTTAAATTTTGTTCTCGTAATAGAATATTTGTTTTAATTAATTATTTTTCATTTACTTAGGGTAATCCAATTTCAATAACTAGGTAGGCAACTTTGTCGATTGCCTATCCTACCCTGCCATTACATGATTTAGCCCTACCTCGAGCGTATTGCCTATCCTACCCTGCCATTACATGATTTAGCCCTACCTCGAGCATATAACGATTATAGGCCTATATATATATAACAATAAAATACTATACATTTTTTAAGGCAAAAAGCATTAATATTTGATAGAAATGCTGGGAGGAAATTATCATATTTGTTGGATAAGAAGGGAGTTATTGCTTTAAAAGCTTGCAGGACCTCCATTACTTTACATTCATAAGATTCCCTAAGTGAAGTCTACCGTAGCAAGTTCTTAAATGCAAGAACTAACTAACATTAGGTACGTAAGGCTAACATATTGTCACAAAAACTGATTTGTTTCATTAAGTGCTGCGCACAATTGCATAGCGTAAGCGTAGCACAACGCAAGCACAACGCAAGAAATATAAACAAGTGCACTGGTGCTTGAACACACAATTCACGTATGCATAGCGTAGGCGCGAAGCACACGCAGAGATGGTTATATTTTATATTCTTTGCTTGCGCTTGCGTTTGACCAATAGGATCCAGAACAACAAGACTCAACCAAACGCCCATTTTCAGATAAATCAATCACAACTATTGTTGTTTGTGTCAGTGTAAAATCTTCTTTCTCTTCTTTTCATATGCCAACAATTGACATTATTCATGTCATCATGTGTTTTCTAGTTAGCCAGTAGAGATAGGACTCCTGTTCGCTCCGATCCATGCCATTTGGCATTTTAAAATTATTAATCATGGACGAACTCACAGAAGACGACGTTATTGTCGAGTATGAAGTTGAGTCGACGTCTAGCGACGAGTTGCTAATTATGTATTTAGGCAATATCCGCAACTCTATGACAATAGGCTACTGCAAATGATTTCAAAGACGAAATGTCAAACGCAAAGTTGACATGCAGTCATCTGATCACGAGCCTTCTAAAACTTTGCACAGCCATGTAGTTTCTTTACGCCACTCTTCCTTTATGACAATTGTGCACGCCTACATTCCTTGTGTTGCGCTTATGCTACGCTTGCGTTGTGCTACGCTTATGCTATGCCAATTGTGCGCCGCACTTTAGTCAACACGAACAAATCTTAACAGAGAGCAATGAAAACAGTCTGATAACAATCATCAAATCACATTTAAACACGTTCAATCTACTAGTAAAGTAATCCAAAGTTCGAACATCCGTTCGTCTTTGATTTGGTGACGGCAACTGCTCGATTCATTGCCAGGAAGTTTCCAAGCATTGCTGGCCATGTCTGAAACAAAGGAGCACAAGTACCAACTGCAATTAATTATTTAAATCACTAATATTCTTCCTAATAATTGGTAGAATAAAACAGCTGATCAGTGTGCTTTTTGCGACTGCAGGAAACAATATATGAAAACTAATTTATATGAATCATCTTTAGACGAGTGATAGGGAGGTACCCTCCATTGCAAGATGCCTTCATTTAAGACCACTACTGGCTTATGCAGTGTCACATTTGTACTCCTAGTGACAGTAGTAGGCCCTATTGTTGTTTGGATATGCTGTATCTTAGTAGTATTGTTGAGTTGGACACATGTTGTAATTTTAGTCCATAAGAGTTCATGCGACATAGAGTACCGTATAGACTAACAGTTAGACACACTGCGGTCTTGAAGTAAAAAATGTAGACATGATTAAACAACTAGTAATTGGAATTTCATGCAAGCAGTAACGTTTAATAATATCCTTCCTTAAGCCTATATTTCCATGTAATAACATGCAGCAGCTGCTCTAAGCAGTTTGTGAATGTGTGACATTCTCGTCTTGAAAGATTAACTGCAATTCAATAACGTAACAACTTGGAAATGATGTGGTAAGTAAACTGTGCATAGTATCGGTAGGTCTTATTGCAACTTACGTGATGGGTATGGCTAAGGGTGCGTTCTTTTATTTGACCCTCCTAACCCGAACACACTCTACTTGTTCTTTTATTAGAACCGAGTCGAACGACCCGCGTTCTTTTATTATCGAGTGGGTTGACCCGAGCTAGTTCTAACTGCATGGGTCCAAACACTCAAGCAATGGGGTCAACAGTAAAAACGTGTAATGGCGGCTGCACAGGTGTGCGAGTTTTCATCGTATTTACTTGGAGATGTCTTCTCTCATGTGCGCAATGATCATCAAGTGCCAGATAAGAGTCCTACAATTTATTACAACTATTATTATCATTATTATTTTTATTATTATTACAATTTATTATTCACCTCTTCTAAAAGTGTTCTTTTATTATTGCCTTTGAGAAGTGACCTATCGCTCAACCCAACCCGACTCCACCCGACTTGTGAGTTAAATAAAAGAACGCACCCAAGAAGTAAGAATGCCATGCAAAATAAATATTATGCAACAAGATGTTTCTTGATCAAGTTGTGTCCTACTTACCATCCATGTGTCATACAAGAGTGGCAGAGCGTGGCAAGCTTTGATCTTGATACCACGCGATCATCTCACTGGACAAAGCCCCGTCCAAAGAAGCGCCAGCGCCCTCTTCTGGACTCCTCAAGTTTGGGTCTACTGGATTGCATGTCATCGGCTGAAGTGGTTGATACACTCCTTTCTGTTGTGGAGTTACATCTTCTGGTTCTACCGTACTAGTACTAGGTTCAACGACGGGGACTGCCCCATGCACAGGAGGGCTTTGGCGTGCTATTGGGAGATTAGGAGGCCTGCCTGAAAAATTCTTTGGTTGCTTTGTGGGTGCTTGTTTGGTGGTTTCGTTCTTTCTAAATTTTGTACTATATTTATAAAAATCAGCCATTTCAAAGGGCTTTGTTACTTCACGATATGGTTGCCATTTTCCAGCCTGGACAACCGTGTGATTCTTGGGAGACTCGTATGGAACGACAGTCTCAAAGTTTTCATGAGCGGGAATTTCGCGGCTTCGAGCGTGGAGTGGGCGTCGTTCATTAGAAACATTACTGCTACTTCTTGACAAGTTGGAACCAACGTCCGACGAAACATCCACTTTTGCTTGCCGAAGGGGTGGATTCGGGGCAGCATCCAAAGATGTTTCATACCATTCTTTTTCTTTGTTTTTCTTTGCAGCCTCAACACTTCCTAAAGACTGTGTACGAACAAGACCAAGACCGTGTTCAGGGTAGGTTTGACCGGGCAACAGCGCTTCTGCAGAGGGAGCTGCAAGGTTTGTTTGATGATGAACAGGAAGAAGAACAGATGAACGTGAAGTTTCTTCAATAATGCTGTGATGTACTTCAGTTTCAACAGGTCCATTCCAAGACTCGAGGCATGGACTGCTTCCGCTGTGTGATGCTGGTGGGAGCTTTCGTCTGTCTAGACTACCGGTGAACCGGTCTGGACCTCTGCTCGCCTGTTCTTGAGGTGATTGACGGACCGAGTATGCAGAACGAGGCACCGGCCTCGGTCCTGTTGACCATGCATTGTCGGTGTCTTCGTATCGTAACCAGTAGCCTGGGGTACTTGCACCTTGCTCTAATCGCCCTCGACAGCGGTCTAGTTCGGAGTGAGCACACGAAGACAGCGTGGAGTATTGGTGAGATATCATCACCCCTCCGTAGTAGTACGGTCCCCCACTACCGTAGCGTTGCAGATGTGGATGAGCGGAGGGTGGTAATGCTTGATTGTGTCTACTAGACCTGAAAGCCAAACCGTCGTGAGTACTAGAATGACGAATAAGTGGCTCATGATGTTGTGGTTCCCAGCTAATTTGACCACTGTGATTAACGGGAGGAGGAGAGAGACTAATGCCACCCTCATGGAGCAGACCAGCTACGTCGCAATCTGCATCTTCATTTTCCAAAGGTGGCCGTGGTTTCTTCCTTTGTTTCGATATATTGCGAGGCTGACGTAATGTATTTAGCCGTGATTCCAACTCTAACAACCTACCCTGGCTTTGTTGGTAAAGAGAGCGATGTTTACGACGCACAGATTTTGTTGCCGAACCGTCATTAGCTAAGCTGAGAGCAGCATCTGCTATTCCCATCTGGATCTGACGTTCTAGTTCCAGGGCCGCGACCGAATCATCCTCCTTGAATTTAGGTTTAGAGTTATTAATGAGGTTTTCTGGGAAAACAAACGAGGTACCAATTCGACGACGGAAGATTGGTGGAGACTCGCCTGGCTCTAGAGGAATCTCCGGTGGTAAAATGCCAGTAAGCTCTGCTTCTTGTATGCACAGTAGTTTAAGCTCACGATTCTTCTCTACAAGCTTGGCCTCCAATGCAGTTTTCCTGGCGTGAAGTTCCGAAACCATTTTGAATGATTGGCTGGCGATTTTGCCAAATATTTTAGGCTAGGCCTCTGCCTAGTAGTACAGAGCAATATAGGCCTACCCTCTGTATCAATAGGCAACGATCTAGGTCTAGGGACCTAGTTAAAAGCCATTTTATCTTGCCAACAAAGGTGTTAGGCCTAGCCTACCCTAGGCCTACCTAGCTCACCCCTTTCTCGTTGAAGAATCGTTCGTTAGGCCTAGGCCCTAGCTTGGACGAGCCATTGGTAAGCCTAGGGCCTAGTCTTAGACCTAGTCATTAGGGGCTGTAAATTTGATAGCCTATACAAATACAAACTAGCCCTACGGTGTAGGGTGAGTAGGTCTAGACTTCAAACTCAAATGTTAAGGCCTAAAGGCACTCTCCTACCTTCTAGGCCTAGCCTAGCTAGGCCAAGATGAAGCAAATCAACATCACAAATGTATAAAATGACACACGCCTATCATATTACTCATCTTAGATGTCGCTCCTTCAAGTTCCTGTGAACGACCTAGCATACAAACGTCAATCGCGTTAATCTTTCGTGTGAGTCAGGCAGGCTAGTGCCTTTGTGTATGTATGAAGTTGGGTTTGGCAAGCCTACGCGTCAACTCAAGCGTCACTTCCAAATAAAGTGCTGCTACCTGTTGCCATCTATGGAAAATTAGATCGTTCGTTGAAATAACAGGTATAGAAGGCGGTATAGAAGGCGCTGGCGCGGGCGCGCTGCCAACCAAATGCCAATAACAAAAGTTTTTAAATTTCGCTTCGTTGACCGTTGGCATTTGTATACAAGCAAAATACAAGTTAAGTTTGTTGGTGGTTTACGCTGATGGTCACTGCAACCAGTGGTGTTTAATATATGTTTAAAAGGTGAGTGTTTTAGGTGATAAGCATAAAACTTGCATTATGATGGCTTAGCCCTAGGGCCTATATGAAATTGAAATTGATTTTCTTGGCCTAGTAGGGCCTTCCAAAACAAGTAATCTGCATAGGCATAGGATTATACAGATTACAGTAGGCCTAGGGCCTACGAGGTAGGCCTAGGCCTAGGTCTATCGGTATTAGCCGGCTAACCTACTACCTAGGCCTAGTAGTAGGCCTAGGCTTGTAGAGCCTACTAGGCCTAGGCCCTAGGCCTATATAGTAGGGCCTCTAGCCCTACTTAAGTACTTGGGGGTGATGTTGGCAGAGGATTTGGGTTGGAGGGATCAGGTGCAAGAAGTTGTTAAGACGGGAAATAGGGCTGTTCTTGTATCTTCCTCCTACTGTTGACCAATTAGATTGGTGGTAGGTTTCTATTTCTTATCATTTCTTGGTTTCTTGCCCCTCACACCCTTGCATCTCATCTCTTTCTTCTCATTATCTTTTTCTTTTATTCCTTTAGTTCCTTAATGCTCATCGTCTTCCTCTCTAGCAGGTTCTTCCTTCGGCAGTTGCTTTAGGCTATGTTTGAATGCTTTAACTGTTTTCCCCTACAATCCCTTCAGTCAGCCCATTCCATTCCACCACTGTCCTTGCCATGAAGGAGAACTTCCCTAGGCCTACGTCTGTTTTCCAGAATCCCCTCTCATACTTCCATGTGTTATCCCCTCTAGCATTGTAGTAGCTTTCTTTAAATGTTTATTTAATTCTGTCCAGCCTTCATCGTTCCTCGTGACTAGATAGGCCTATACATTTTTCCCAGCCTGTCATTTTTTCTTCTGTCCTCTAGCTTCTCCCACCCTAGATCATTGACCATGCCTGTAGGCTAACGCTTTCGTATGTTCTTACCTTACCATCCTCCCATTGACAAGCTGTTCTCTCCAAGTTTTCCCTTTGCTTAGCACTCTTCTTGCCACCCTTCTTTGTACAGCCTCTACTAATCCCATTAGGCCTACTTCCCCTTTCCTGTACGGGTCCCAAATTGACCCTGCATATTCCAACGTTGGTCTTACGAGTGTTTTATACGCTACGCTATAACAGTAGGTGTCACCAGACCTGTTCCTTTATTTTGTTGTTCGTGTGTCGGGGATAGCAATAAAGTTGGGCGATGGGAGTTGGGCAACTTTGTTGATCGTTTGGCAGCCTCTTTAGGTTTTTTATGCAGTGATTGGATGAGCGTAGCGAGCGAAGCGAAGATTCCATTTCACTACACTGGAGAAAAAAATCCGGAATGTTTTTTTTTTTTCTTTCTTTCTTTCTTTCTGTATTTTTGTGTGTTTGTTAACACGATTCCGGCTAAACCGATACTCCGATTGCAATGAAATTTTATGGAGACCTTCGAAATCTCTGAACTTAGAACTGCCACGTTTTTGAGCGCAATCGGGAAATTTTTTCACATAAAAAACGCAATTTTACGATTTTTTTCGATTTTTTAAAAATTTCTTCGACTTATAACACCTACATGCTTTATCCGATTGTAGGCCCTAATGATTTTTTCACAGAACCTTAATTTTATGAATTAATATATTCGTGTGAAATTTGAGCGCAATCGAATAATTATTTCTTATGCAAATTGCAATTTTACGATTTTTTTCTTTTTAAAAAATTACGATTAATTAAAACAATTGAGTTAATTTTTTATTTTATTTAATTTAATTATAAAAATTAAGTTAATTTTTTATATAATTTAATTTAATTAAAAAAAATCTTCGACTTAGGTAGTAATGATTTTTTCACAGAACAACAGAAAATCCGCGTAACACATGGCATCTCAATGCACCATATAGGGTAAGCGGGGGGAATTGGGAGGTATGTTTAGAAAAAAACTAGGAAAACGCTAAAGTCCCGCCGCGTTGATGGATGAGCTTTTTAAAGTTTTTAGTTTGCGTGGAATATCTTTACTTTTGCAAGTGCTTTGTTTTGCTGCCTACGCATTGTAGGTGAATGTTGTCAAGTTTCTTTTGTTTCTTGTCAATTGGTATTATTTACCGTAAAAAACTTTTATTAAAAGCTTTATTTCTATGGATTCTGGCTAACTTTTTCAACTTTTTCTTTCAAAAGGTACTACATCACAATAACCTTAATGTCCATGTGTAATATGAACGTTGTAGCCCCACCCGTTTGGTCAGAATTGGCCCAAATGGCACGAAAATATCGCACAAAAAATCAAAAAACTTATATTAAAAGCTTTATTTCTATAGATTCTGGCAAACTTTTTCAACTTTTTCTTTCAGAAAGCAATACATCACCATTACCTTAATGTCCATGTGAAATGTGAACGTTGTAGCCCCACACGTTTGGTCAAAATCGGCCCAAATGTCACGAAAATATCGCACTAAAAATCGAAAAAAATCGTAAAAGTACGATATTCATGAGAAATATTTCTTCGATTGTACCCAAAAATGTAGCAAGTCTAAGTTCAGAGAAAACGAAGGTCGTGTCAAATTTTCATCAAGATCGCATTTGCCGTTTGCCCGGTAGAGAGCGAACAAACAGAGAAAAAAAAAACAAAACAAACAAACAAAAAAATAAAAAAAAACACCCGAGCTAAATTTTTTGGGGGGTCAGTGAAATTGAAGTCTTCGCTTCGCTCATCCAATTAATTTTATAAATATTTTATATAAATTATGCACAAATACTCCCTTGAATGATATGTTGTTTGCTAAGGTTTAATAAAACATGTGCATTTTAGCAGTTATTGGTCATTAATCATATAAAAAGTGGAATTTATTGCTTCAACTACAAAACCACCCAATTACCCCCATGGGGGCAATTGGGTGGAGGCCTGAAATCTTCTATAATACACATGTTGTAGAATGGGGGTAAATGGGTGGTGATAGAGGAAGTGAAACTGAAGAGATTGATACCTCACACTTTGTTGTAGGTTAAAAACTAATGGTTTTATTGAATAATGTTATAATTAATTATATTTTATGCAACGATAAACAAAATATGCAAATTAGAATAGACTATAACTATTTTTACATTTTTGTCTTGGTTTTTACTAAAGATACTTAATGTGTGAACAAACTGCAACAAGATTTCCATAATTTTAATATAAAATTAAAAACTTATTAAACTTTAAAAACTTTAAAAAATCACTGAAAAAATTGCCATTAGACTAGATTTATAGGTTATGTTGCCCTATGTCAAAAACTTGAAAATGGGGGAAATTGTTGCAGATATCACTGCCATCTAAAAATATCACTAAAATAAGTTGGTTTCAAGAGCAATCTGGTGGAAAAAGTTTATATTAGCAGGTAAAACATAACTTTGAAGTTCAACTTCTTTACCACCCGTTTCCCCACAAGGGGGGTAATTGGGTGGTACTTATTTAATTGCTTGTTTTCATTGATAATATTTTGTTCATTGTTGTGATAAATACACAAACAATATTTTTCAATATCTTTAAAACTTTAAAACAAGCATTGGATTGAAAATACAATGCTTGGAAATTAATAGAACTCAACTTAACATTTGCAATTGTGAAGTTCTAAATAACTTTCAGTCCTCTTCCATTGACAACAATAAGAAAATCTTCTTTAACAATTATAATTTGTTCATAAACCAACTACATGTTGTTAATTATTTAAGAGGGATATCTTATGAGAATTTTAAGATAGTTTGCTCACTTTATCTGTACCTAATAACTTGGGAAAATGGAAAAAATAAATGTTCCACCCAATTACCCCCACCTCCCAATTACCCCCGCTTACCCTACGCTCATCCAACAACGCGGCGGGACTTAAGCGTTTTCCTAGTATGTTTCAAAGGTAGTAAATTTTTGCATCCCCAAGTTGTATCTAGGTACCGGGTAGGCTTTTTCGGTGTGCGAAAGACTCGAAGCGTGTCTGTCTGAAAGAGTGTCTGTCTGGCTGCCTAGTTCTACTTGGTTGTAATGTGTGTATTTTGTATTGTTGACCTCATGCACATTATGTGTTCGGGGTTAATTGCGGATGAACCTAATTTACGGTGACGGTAGGCTATGGTAGGCCTACTTAAAAATTAAACGTAAAACACATCCTTAAAACTAGAAGTGAAACCTGTAAGGCTACCTTTAGCAAAGATTGTAATAGCTGTTATAGTCATGATATTACAGTATGTGGATAGAGGGGCCCAGAATAGAGCTTTGGAGTAACCAACCCCGCTTCAATTTCTATTAGGCCTATGATCTGAGGCCTGATTGTCTAGACCTATTGAAGGCTCATCGTCATTATCTGTTGCCACGTCCAACTCTGCGTTGGGTCGGCATTGAAGATAGGTCTCTCCATCTTCTTCTGTCCTGCCACCACATTCCAGTCTCCTCCTCGCTGTTCCACATCTTTTCTCACACTATTCTGCCATTGTTGTCGTGGTCTGTCCCTTGGTCTCCTACCTGGAATTTCCAATTTCATCATCCTTCTAGGAATCTCACTCTTTCCATCCTTTTGACATGTCCGAACCATTTTAATCTTCTCTCTCCAATTTGCTCCATTTGATCTTATATCTTTCACGCTATTGAAGGTTACAAAACCAAAAGCCACAGCGGCTCTGTTATGGAAATTTGTCTTGTGACCTGTAGCCTAGGCCTACTAACATAGGCCTATATACTTATGTTTCTCCCACAGACTATTCTTTCAATGGATCCCGGTGAAGCCCTCTTCCTGAGTAAAGAAAACATTCAACCGTTGACAACTGGACGAATAACTTCTCAGTTCGGTCCGGCCCTGCATGCTCAAACCAATGCAGCAGCACAGCAAGAGCTTCACAAGCAAGCCGAGTAAGTGCAGAAATGTAGGTCTACCGGTACTAGGATTAAATCTCATACCGTACCGCAAGACGACTAGCAGTGCCACCTCCCACCCCACCCTTGCCCACAAACTCAAAACAAACACCCTTCATCAAACTGTTAAAATTCAGTAAGTGGGCCAGGGATAGCAAAAAATAATTATGGTAAATCGGGGTAAGTGTAGCCTACCTACGGGGTAATTGTGGCCACGGCCTAGCATTTGGCCAATTTAGTATTTTAGCTTTTAGGTGTAGGCCTATTTCGTTTGTTGTTTTAGGATCGCCACACATTTGTTTATCAATCTCTAGAATGGTATGTGGTTTGTGATTAATTGAGTGTTCAAAATAAGTTCCTATGAATTTCAATTAGAAATCCTAATTCATAGGCCCTACACGTAGCATAACTAGTATTTGTTTTCAGAATGCTACATTGTTTTCCTAAATATTAAAATACAATATGAATTATGAAGTTTAGGCCCTGTAAATAAATGAATAAAATAAATTTGTATTTAGAGTCTACCACTCAGGACTGCGATTCTATAACTCTGACGGAGTTGGACCCAGGCGTTTTCTACCGTAATCGACACGGTTGTAAGTGATCGACCCAGATGAGGTCGATATCGTTGCGATACAATCTGTGACAACCGAGTCCGACTCGGTTATATTTGTATAAAATGGTGGATGATAAGCCTTGGCCTACACGTAAACACAACCAGATTTTTAACTTTCTCAAACGAATAACAATAGTATGCTCAAAGAAAACCTACCTTTAGTAAGGGCCTACCCCTAAAAGTCCCGTGCGTTCCCTTTTTTCATGAAATTATACCATTTAAATCCAATTTCTCCCCGATTGGAAATAATACACACATCTATGTCATTTCGAATATTTGACAACTGACTGCGAATCATTTGTTCACATTTGACCGTCCACGGCCATGTAAATCATACCTTTCGACCTCGACCAACAACAACCGGAACGATTACTGTTACTACAGAGTCGGTCCCGTGACAGAGTTGAACCCGTGAAGTTACTGAATAGGGGCCCAGGGCAGAGGTCTTACTATTGTAGGCTATGTTTCTTTTACTTTGCTCATAATAAATTGGATGATGGAAATAGTCACTCTTAGTCTTACCCCTTGAAAATTTGTGTGGCCACTGGAAAATAGCTTGGTGGACTAATCAGAAAGTGCAATAATGTTAATGTTGGTGAAACTGATACTAAAAAAAATTAAGCAACAAGAGATAGAGATAAGATAGTTTCAGTTTCTGACATCGAAGGTAATGAAAAATGATCCAGTCCCAATTTGATGATGGTAAGGCTAATAAAGATAAAGTAGAGTCGAGTGTAATGTCTTTCAAATGCCATACAGCAAAACAGACTTTCTGTGTCCGAGATAGTATTGAGTCAGGTATTGGATTGGGTATTCTTGCACAACCTGTGCTGACGCAGAGGGGAGAGAGGATAAGATATATATGTATGTAGGTACTCAAACAGTGTGTGTGAGATGTTTTAGAAAAAATGTAGGCCTAACTCGGTGATTGATGTTACTCTGTCTGATTGCCACTTTTTTGTACATGCTGCCGCTGGTTTTTGAAGAAATAATATAGGCCTACTATTGACAAATCTTTAAAAAAAATGCAAGCTTTAAGAGGTGATTTACAAGTAACCATGCCATGCTTTCCCATCAAGTAGCCACACTTACCCTGATTGACCCTAATTTATGTTTTCAAATTTTAGGTTCTATGAGCTTCAGCTACTGTCATATGACGGTGACGATGAGTTGGCAGTTTGGGCCGAGTATTTGTCATGGATCGAGCAGAGTTTCCCCAAAGGTGGAAAGGAAGGCAACTTTCGGACCGTGTTGGAAAAATGTCTCACAAAGTTTAAGGATGCGACGTGGTACATGCAAGATCCAAGACTGGTCAAACTTTGGATAAAATATGTGAGTTACAACAATTACGTACGCCGTATAGTTCTAATGAGGGATGTAGGCTTAAGTTGTAGCCTCCAAGTTCAGGTGTAGGCCTAGGTGTTAGCCCTAGTCACAGGCTCAGTGGCATAGGCATGCTCTCACTAAATGCCACAAAAAAATTCCTGATACCTTTTTACTTTCATACAACACTTTTACACTTTCATGTAGACATCAAAGGTACTAATATGGTTTGGTACCAGATGGTTTATGTTCTGGGTGGCAATTGCTGACAAGAGACAACTACAGAGAACTTTGAAGAAGATTGTTCACAGCTTCAACATAGCTTGCACTAGTGAATCTAGATATTGCTTCAATGAAGCATTTGCAAACTTTATGAAAACACAGAATGCTAAATAAGTTGGCTCTACGTTAGTAAAAAAAAACTTGTATGGGCTATGCAAGTTGTTTTGCATTTTGGCGAGTATTTAATTGATGTTTACTCGGAAGGTCAGATTTGTCTTTTGCTTTTGGTACATTATTAGGCCTTCATAATTTGTATAGAAACTATGCCTTTTTTTATACCTACCGTATTGGACCGAATATAGCACGATCTCGAATATAACACGACCCCCAATTTTACAGAATCATTTCAAGAAAAAAGAAAAATCAAAGAAAATTAAAATGTACAACAAGAAACATTTTTTATTTACAATGCAATTAATGAATACTGAATAGACTAAAGTTTCATTCTTACAACAAAACATTTTGAACAATGTTAGGGCCTAGTCCTATGTTTTTTAACAGGGTAGGGCCAAGCACAAGCTCACATAGGCTAACCACAGTTCACCACAGTCTGATTAAGGGACCTAGAATCGATTTGGGATCGATTCCCAAGATTTTTTTTTTAATTGTACGCACAGTTATTTTGGTGGTCATTTTCCGCGGGACTCGGCGATATTCACGCGGGACCCGGCGATATTCCCGCGGCCTTTTGCCGCGGAGCCTGTGATGACATCACCCGCCCGCCTCACGGGATCAGCTGGCGTCGAGTGGGTGGGCGGGGCGACGCGCAGCAGCCGATGCGTGGGAGTTGTATTGCGGGTGGCCTATGTTCAGGCGCTATTTCAAATGCAAGAGCGCGAAAATAACGCGAGTGCTGTTTTAGAGATAGTATTTTCGGAAAAAAACATCGCGCTATATTCGGAACAATACGGTATATATATATTTTAGGGTCATAATTTAATCTTTTTGAAAATGTCACAAATTTCACATTGAGTGCAGTCCTTAGAAAGATTGTTACAATGTTACAATTTTAATTACCTAACTTTGAACTAATTTTAACCAAGAATTGTGATCCATGGTTGAATTGTTTTTTACATAAGGGTCTGCAGTGTTGTTGCATTTTATGTATTTAATATTGTTGTACAGAAACTGGTTGTAGGTAAATTTTCTTTTTTTTAGTTTTAGACATGCCTGGATAGGCAATGACATGTAATATACCCAGACCAGCTGATGTTGTAACGGGTCAACATTACGAAAATAAAAATGAAATGAAATGATATGTGCTTGTACTCATACCTGGGGACTGGCCCGACTGGGTCATTGTCCAAGTAATGATTTCAGAACCCAAGTGGCAACAAACATATCTTTGGATCCCGGCTTATAATGTTGCGAAGTCATGTTCACGTTTCATGATTCACTGATTTCAGTTCGATCTATTCTCGGACAAGACTCCGGCTGAGATGTACTCGATGGCTCATGCCCACGGCGTTGGAACCGAGTCTGCTCTGTTTTACCAATGTTGGGCGTACGAATACGAGAAGTGCAAAAACTTTAAGAAAGCTGATGAAATCTATTTGCTTGGCATGCAGAATCATGCCCAACCAGAGGAAGCGTTGCTGCAGTCGCATAGGTATTTATATCAATTATTATCAATTATCAAAGCACTTTTGACTGTAGGCCTAACTCATTATTACCCGTGGTAGGGTCCCTAGATGAGTGACGTGGATTTATTGAAAATTTGAAGTGGGGTAATTTACCGGTATGTTAGGGTAAACCGTAAATGCTTTATTTGGTAGGTAAATTTTGTGTCTTCTTCTTCTCCTCAAATGCCCACATCTGGCCTATGATGCCATCATGCTGAATCCAGTCAACCAGTAGAGACATGCCTCTCTGTCCTCCCTCCTTCTTCATGCCGTCGGCATTGCGTTACCCTCCCTTGCCAGACCTGCACTTGTGTGCTCAGATGTTGACTGTCATGTTCACCATTTCCACACAATCTGCTGGTACTGGTTTCAAATACAGATGCTTCCCCAACAGGTCATGTTGTGTCTTTACATGAACTGTGCTGTTTCTGTTTGTCTATCGTATATTTTGTGCATCTTGGGTCTTTTTTAAAAAATTTATTTAACGTCTATCCTATTCAGTTACAAAACTGATACAAAGGAGCACAACTTTTTGGCTGTGTGGGTACTCCTGCCATGTGGTTTGTATTTGCTTCTTGTCTATGTTTTTGATTGTAAAATTAAAACTCCCAGTGTAGGCCTAATTTACCAGGAAATTTTATTCAAGACATAAAATTTTGTAATGTGTACGCAGTTGCTGAAAGGTTGTTTTCATTTTTGACTTTATCATTTCGTTTGAAGTGTCCAGGCTTTGATGAACTGTTCTCTGTTTCCAAATGTGCATTAGTGCCACGAAATGGAGTAATAAAGGGGAACCAACAACCGATGTTATCCTGTTAAAAAGTATCTTTCTGTCAAACAGTTAAATGACAAATAATCTTTCAGGAACTTCCAAACCGCCGTGGCCCGCATGACCCTGTACGGGGTTGAGCCTTCACCGAAGCGGCCGGACATCTCTGAGCGACAAGTGATGTCCACTCTCAAGCAACACGGCACCAAGAACCTAGTGCGAAACATGAGGGTTGGGAGCGCAGTGCTGCACCCTAACCACCCACTGGGATCTCAAATAGGCCCACAGACAAACAATGCCAAAGGAAGCCCCCTCAAGATATTTATGGTATGTAGGGCTGCCCAGTTTCGTTTGGCTAATAGTGCACCCAGGGACATTCCCGTAATCATTGTTTTCCTGCTATCATCGTTTTTTTTTTATAATGGTCCCTCCCTAGCTAAATTCCAATTAAGTTAACTTTATATGGCCTAAATATTCATTCATGTGTAATATGTGTTCATTTTGCTCAAGAGTAGGCCTAGTGATTGCAGTGCTATTTTTATGACGAAATGATGCCTTTACCTTGAGTTTATATATACAGTGGAACCTCGCTCCAACGATTTTTAAGGGACTGGATAAAAAAATCTTGCAGGCGAGAAATCGTTCCAACGAGGATCACACAAAAAATTTGAATTTTAAAGTACGCGGTCTATTTTATTGGTGTAGCGATCAATACTGGTAAGTACGTCTCTGTGCAGGTCCCGAGTTCCGTGTGATGATGCAAGACGCGACGCGTCAGTCCGATCTACACGGAGAGCTGATAGCACTTCCCCGCTCCACTGTCTCACAATATGCCTACTGCCCAGAGCGCCTGCGCCTTGGACTAGCAAGCCAGCTGGCTCGTGAGGCGAGGCCGGCTTGGTCGATGCACTCAAATGGGAGTTGAGCGTGTAATATTTTACGTAAATGTTCCGTTTTTCTGTCAGTTTTTTCGAGAGTCGTTGCAGCGGAGTAATAACTAATGCAATTTTGATCAGGGGACTTACAAATTCATCGTTCGAGGCGTTCGTTATTTTTGGCGCTTTTAAAAGACGTTAAGGCGGAAAAATTTAACATTGGTTATGGGTAGAGGTAGTGAAAAATGGTGATAACGAAATTCGCGAATTTTTTTAAATGTCCTTTTTAGTGCCTAAAATGTAATATTGTCGACGAATTACATCATTTAGAGATGGAAAAAACACATTTGAAATCGCGAAATCTCATGTATAGCGCGAAATAACGAACGAAATTGTATGAAACTGGTCAAAACGCGAATTAACTCGCGAAATTGAACCGTTTAAGAGTGCAAAATGTAAGGGATGGTGGAGGTGCCGGTCCAGTTTTGGTGGAGGTGCCGGTCCAGACTGAATATTACGCGTGCGGTAGGCGGTACAGTCATCAAACAGTCAACGCAACGCGCGCGTCACGGGCTTCACGGAAATAGACCGCGGAAATAACGGCGCGTATATGGCTCCGCGGAAATAGTCCACCAAAATAACAGTGCATACAAATATTTATTTTTTGTTGGGAATCGACTCTGAATCAATTTTTAGGTCACAATGATCGATTCTAACTTTTTGTAATCGATGTCATCCCTAACTTAAGGGGCTCCGTTTTTTTTTTTTTTTTTTTTGTTTTTTGAAACGTTTTTGACAATTTTTTCGAAATCGCGAAAAACGCGAAATTTGGGTTTTTAAAAACGAAATTTGCGTTTTTATATCACCATTTTCATTACCTCTAGTTATGGGAAAAAGAAGGGACTTAGTGAAATCGTCGTTGGGGACAGGAAATCGTTGCAGCCGTGATCATTGGACTAAAGTTCCACTGTACTGAAATTGAAGATTTTTTATAGTGAAATGAGAACTTTTTATTTGCGTTTTCTCAGGGTCCTTCCCTAGGAATTGTCTAGGGCCTATGCCTATGCTATTAAATAGTGAAAATCTAAGTTTGGGTGACCATGTCAACATGTCATGAAAAACATTCCTTGCAAACTTCATGTGAAGATTGCAGTCACTCCACGCATGCAGCCTTCACCCTTCATGGTTTGCCAGATGCATACACAAACACTTCACCTAGTTACAAGAACCGTAGCAAGGTGAGAACCTGCAATATGGCAACACTGTTAGTGTTGGGCAAACAAAGGCTCTGCAATACTCTGAATGTCACTGATGGCTAGAGCCTTGTTGCCACTCGTTAATAAAATAGAAAGTCTCCAAACATACTGCGACAAGCAAGGCTGGGCCGTTAGGTTCTTTATCTTATATTATCCAATATGAACGTGTCTGGTTGATGTTTGTCATTACAGGACAAGGAGGAAAGAGGTCTGACATTACCCCATCAACAACTGCATTCTTTGCCACGCGCTGCAGCTCAAAACAAGAGAATAGAATATCTTGAAGATATAAACAACATGTCATGTTTGTCATTACAGGACAAGGAAGAAAGAGGTCTGACATTTCCCCATCAACAACTGCATTCTTTGCCACGCGCTGCAGCTCAAAACAAGGAGAATACCCTGGAGGCAGGACCGTGGACGGGCCCTGCTAAAGGACGTAAGCAGCGCCCGCAACCAGCGCTTGAAACTAGGCCACCAAGATTCCAAGGTTGGTGTTCATGCGTTGTAGCTGTTTGGAAGCAATCTTGCCGATGTGGCATCACCGGGTGGGGAATCTCAGCCAATCAGCAGGACTGCATTCAAAATGCTGATCGCTGATTGGCAACGATTCACTGCAAGGTTACGTTGGTTCAGGTTTAGATCCTGACTGGCGTTTACTTTCTGTTGGATGACGCCGTCCACTGCAAGGTTCCGTTGGTTCAGGTTTAGATCCGGACTGACATTTACTGCTGACTGTGTGGCCAAGTATGAATGGTGTGGGAAGTAACCTTGCTGATGATGACAACATGCATGCAGAATTTGCTTCTTGCGTGGCCTTACCACGGGTTTGGTTATGTGTTGTTAGTTTTGTTTGCATGTAGTTAGCTGATTTTTAGTGGCCACCATCTGCCTGACGAGTCCCAGAAGGATGAAACGCGTTGTGGATTAAGGTAATAAACAGGGCTGCCCAACAATATCGATAATTCGATACGATATCGATATGAAAAAAAAAATTCGATATCGAATGGAAATGTATATCGTTTTTTTTTTTTTTTTTTTTTTTTTTTTTAAATTAATAATTTTACTATTATTTCCACGCCAATAAAATACAAAAAAAAATTATGTCGAAAAACATTAATGTGAAAGGGGTAAGTATTACGTACGGTTCTAATCAAGAAATGCATCGTGCGACAGTGAGTTATGGTTCTGCAGCGCTGCCCCCCTCCCCTCCCCCCCCCCCCCCCCACGCTACGATAGTACGAGGAAGGTGGGAGCGAGCTAGCGGGCGAGAGCGGGCCCGCTGCCAAGTGCGGTCCTGCGGACAGAGATCAGTTCGCTTCTATCTCTTCGCGCGGTCGCGCGTATTGTTGTGAGTAAGTCACGCTCGGGTTTTGTACGTGTTCATTATTGTTATCCAGTGCGTCCAGTGTTTCCATTTTCTTTATTTTGGAATGGAAAAGAAGTTAGTTGCGAATCCGAATGCACGCAGTGACATTTGGAAACACTTTGCTTTCGAAGTCGATCCTAAGGGAGTGATTATTAAACAAAAAACATGTTGTGTGCACTTTGTGCAAGTCTAAAATTGGATTTTCTGGAAACACTTCGAATTTATCAGTGCACGCGGCAAAATGCTGTAAAGTGTTGTCCCAAAACAAATCAGCAGAATCATTAATGCGACATTTCGCGATCACACCTAAGCTGAGTGCTAACAGCAAACGGGCAAGTGACATTACGGATTCGGTGATAAATATGATAGTGGGAGATCTACGGCCAATGAACATCGTGGAGGGCGCCGGGTTTAAAGCAATGGTGCAGCAAATGGTACCCGAGTATACCTTGATTGGACGATCAACAGTTTCGCGCCGAATCATTGTTTTAGCTGAAGAAAAACGCGAAATCTTACGCCTTGAACTTAATGCTTATAAATTCGTATGCATTACCCTAGACTTTTGGACATCGCTAGCCAACGAAAGCTACCTAGGCATAACTATTCACTTTGTTGACAACGACTGGAAACTGCAGTCACGTGTGCTTGAAGCGACCCTAGTACCAGTGTCGCACACGTCTGTACATGTTATTGAAAATATCAATGAAATGGAAGTTCGCTGGGAGTTGGAAGGCAAAGTAGTTGCGTTTGTAACCGATAACGCTGCCAACATGATAAAGGCTATCACCGATAAGCCTGGTGGTCTCGTCCGTTGTGCTGCCCACACTATTCAGCTCTCAGTTGGGAAAGGGCTAAAGGTGGGAAAACTCATGGACTTGGTGGGGAAAATCCGACGCATAGTGACCCACTTCCACAAGAGCGCGGTTGCAAACAAGGCACTAGAAGCTCTGCAAAAACACGCCGACCCAGATGAAACCAACCTCAACAAGTTGGTCCAGGACGTCCCAACGCGGTGGAATTCGACTTACGATATGCTGCAATCTGTGGTAGCAAACCGTGTACCTGTAAACTCATACCTTATGGATGACCCTAACCTTGACTACCTCATAATCACGGCAATGGACAATACAAATATGATCGACATCTGTCAACTCCTTGAGCCATTTAAGGAGGCTACTGTTTATCTTGGCGGACAAAAATACGAAACAGCATCGGCAGTTCCCGTGATTTACAGGAATTTAATCAAGGAGACCATCACCAAGGCTAACGATTCAAGCTTGGTCAAGTTAGTGAAGAAGGCTATCGGAGATGATCTGCGTTCTCGAGACTTGGGGAATATCATTCCAAAGGTGTCGTCAATGACGACGCGCTACCGGAACCTCAAATTCCTTGACGACGATGATAGCCGTGAAGCTCTGTGGGACGACCTAAAGAGCGAAGTCGAAGACGTTATCACTTCAAAAGCAGCCGCGGAAGATAACGCCGGAGAGGTCAATGACCTACACTCGCCAGCCAAGGTCCGCCGCCTCCTAGACGACTCGGACGATGACGATGATGTTATCAGGCTTCCTAACAACGAAGCAGCCGACGAGATTCAGCGCTACCGTGATATGCCGAAATCAGAGCTAAACGCTTTTGATTGGTGGAAAACACATGAAAATGAGTTTCCACATCTAAGCGTGATCGCGCGTAAATATCTGTGTGTAGTTGCAACAAGTGTTCCGTGTGAACGTCTCTTTAGTAAGGCGGGACTACTTGTCAACAAACTCCGTGCAAGTTTGGATGGACACACTGTAAACGATATGCTCTTTTTAAACAATCAACTAAACAAAGTCTAAGGTCAAGTGATTAATGTGTTGAAGTTTTATTACTTCGTAATTATTTCATTTATTTCGTCTCCTTTCAGTAAGATGTGCGATCTGTTGAAGTTGTAATTATTTCCTAATTTATTTTATTTATTTAATTTATTTCGTAATTTATTTCATTTATGTCGTCTCCTTTCAGTAAGATGTGTGTAAGCAAGGATTTCTAAATGTTGTAGTTCATTACAACAATACTTACGTCGACAATAAAGCACCAATCTACATTCCACTTTATAAAGGACTTCAGTGATTATTGAGTAGATAAGATAAAAGTTACAAAGCATCAATTCCATTGTTGTTTATCTCACCCGTCAATCATCTGTCCCTTTAACAATAACATGTCTGTTGTCTAGGCCTTATCTTAACCTTGAATCTGCCGCTCTCGACTGGGACCGACAGTGGTGCGTCTGCATTGCCGACGGGCGGCCTTGGCCACGCCCGGCGAACGTAATAACACGTAAAAAGTATCGATATCGAACGATATCGATACACGACTTGAAAAGTTCGATATCGAATCACGATATCGATATAACCCCTTTCGATATCGATATGATTTTTTTTATCGTTGGGCAGCCCTAGTAATAAACAACTTTAAATTAGCAGCAGGTGAAAAGTTTTGTCGCCCCCAACCCTTCAGGCTGGGATTTATGTTCTCTTTGCTTTCCGAACCTGTCAACCCTTCTCCAATCTAACTAGCCGATAATAAGACATTTTTCACACTACTAGAACCTTGAATTAACTAGGGTTTAATGTATCACGGTATCACCTACCCTGGCTAGTGGCTGCACTGTTTTGATTTTTCAATGTCGTTGATCAAAATTAAAATTAAAAATTGTTTTATTGTTTCAGTTTTCATCGATGAATTGTCCGAGGTCGATTCCAGGGAGGTAGCCTTACCCTACCCAGGTCGACTTTGTCCGGACGCTTTGCGGCTGATCAACCCAAGGGAACTCGAGATGCTTCCCATGTTCGAGAACGACCCGAATACAAAGCCTATGTATCCCAAACACTTGGTTTACAACGGAGGAAGAGAGTTCAGCTTCGAGGAACTTTGGGCTATCAAATATTTCCAGAGAGTGAAGAAAGGTATAGAAAACGCTTAATATGGTTGGTTTTAGTTAAGAATGCAACGGCCAAGGGATCACTGCAGTTTTTCTATAAATTGTGGTAGGTAATGGCTGTGTAGTGTGTGTATCGAGTGGTGAAATTCGGAGCCAATTCCAGCCCCCTCTGGGATCTGGGTACCCGTATCGTTTTTCTCTGTTGATGGTTCACCGCCCATGTGTGCGATATTGGTTGCCTTCTCCCTCCCCCAACCAGTGCGTATTGCATTGGGACAGCACTTGAAGGTGGCAGCCAGTCCAGACACCAACCACCATGCACTTTGGTTTATGTATCTTGGCTCCATCGTCATAACGCAAGTCATTCATTTAGATTGTTACATTATTGTATATAACGTCCAGTGTTTTCAGTTTGGGTCGGTTCACGCAACGTGCTCTCAAGGGCGACTCCCGTCGTACTGACACTTATGAAGTAGCTGCTAGACCGGTTGCCAGGCAATAAGCTGGCGGAAGGAGGGGGGTAATGGCCCAATCGGGCAGCCAGCTGCTTCCCTACTACGTCATGGGCTCTGCGGAAATAGGCTTCCTTAATAACAGCGTAGAACGGTTTCGGTAGAGGAAGTGGATCTTAAATGCCGGTCCGGGTAATAGACGTTAAGCAATATCTAATCAAATCAATCATTTGGGATCTGGGTACCCGATGTCATCGCTACTGCGGAACAGTAACAGATGTGCCATGACTAGGGTTGCTCAAATTCATTTAATTCACTACTTGCTATGCTACTTAATATGAATAACTCTAGACTAACCACGTTTAAACATGTACCCTTCTTCAAATGCCAACCTTTGTGAATTGTTTACATAAGTATCTCCCCCTTTGAGTTGTTGGCCTTGAGATAAAGTCCGGTGATGAACATGAAGTCCATAACCAGAACCACACTGAATGGGTCAAATGACACTGGGAGACAGTATTTTTCTCTTGGTTTGTTTTGATCTCGAGAGTGGAAGGGAAAATCACAGTTTTTTGCAAGTTTCTTGGTACCTATAGAGGGCGTTTAATTTTAGTCACAAATTACTAACGTTCAAACCACCAAGGGCGTTTAAACGTGTCAACAAGATAGATTTAATGCCAGACAACCACCAGCATTATTATTAGGCAACATAAAATAATTGCAATGTGGTCTTTATTTTTAGCTTCTTTGCGCCTTCAGTCGCAAGCTGCTTGCGAGATCGTACCTACTCAGCCCCAAGTCCACAGTGAAGCTACCTCAGCTGATCGCCAGTCTCTCCTTCTCTCGAATTTAAAGGATAATTTCGATTGCGAATCTAGCTCTCAACTACAACGTCGAGATCTGGACATAGGTCAAGAAATGCCATCACTCTCTGGGAGTTCTTCAGCGAATTCGTCGAGTACGTCTGTAACGAAGTCAAGCGTGGACTCGTCGCGATGTCCGCCAGCGTCAGATGTCAGCGGGTCGTCTCAGATGGCAAACATTGAAAGAAAGACCCAACATATGTCAATCACCCCAAGAGATAATTGCTTAGATACTTTTCGTGAAGACTCGAACTCTGACCTCGTGCAGCGTGGCGTGACATTCGATGGCGCTTGGAAGCCGAACGTCTCTAGTGGCGACAATAAGGGTGGATCCTGCCTCAAGAGAGAGTACGACATAGTCAGGAATGGCTTTACTAATGAGACTGACAATGTCCTGGTGAGCCCAGTACACGCTCTCAAATCACTGAAGCTAGTTGGCCAAGGACTCTCAGCTTTTACTCAAGTAAGTAGAATGAATGGCAAAATAATTCTGTTTGTTTCCTAGTATGACGTATACGGTAATAAGTATTGAGTTGAGGCTACAGAGAAAAAAGTATAAAGTGGGCCTAGAGGTGTTTGAAAATAGGTACAATACCGGTAGTTTAGTTCAGGGCTGTGCAAGCCTAGAATTTTTAAGTCGAGCCGAGCAGAGTATTAAAAAAAAAAGCTTGATTTTCGAGCCGAGCTTTTTCTAAAAAATAAAATAAAAAATAAGTAAATTAAAAATGGTTAGGCTACATATTTTCTAGGGATGTCATCGGGTACCCGGTTCTAGAAATTACCCGGAGCCGATTATAAGATCAGGGTATTTTTCGCGACTGTTTTTAGGCTAATTCACGGGTTTATTATTTTACGCGCTACGTCGATGCGATCTTTCCCGCGGAGCCTGCCCGCTGCCTGCAGAGTCGATAAAGAAGACCCGGGGAAACTTCTTTGTCGACTCTGCTAAAGAGTAACTCGAGTTGACAACAGAGCGCTTTGTAAGCCAACACGTGACACCTACGCAAACTGCGTGCGCGTTTGGTCGATCCAACCAACTCAACTCACAGCTGACGAAGAACAAAGATGGTAGGTGTGGAACTAGTTGGAAGAAGAATTATTGCGATGTGATCATGTTTCTACGATCACGACGCATTGGATTGTTATTCCTTGGCTTATCTCCTTTCTTTCCTAGGCTTATTTTGCGATGAAAGCTTCAGCGCGGGCGATAGTGTGATAGGTTTTCCCACATGAGAGAGAGACACGTTTGCATTCTAGGCATAGGCCTATTGCATTCTACTGCGTCGGCCGCCGAGTCAACTGTTGATCGCTGGCTCAGGCTACCGCATTCTTCTGCGAAAGTCTTTGTTGACAAAACTGTCGTTGAGTGTTGATGAAAATGAGCGCGTGTACTGCGTGTTTTTGTAGGCTCGGCTCGAATAAATTGAGCATAAAGCCAAGCTCGGCTCGGCTCGAATAAATCGAGCCTAAAATCAAGCTCGGCTCGGCGCGAGCTCAAAACTGAAGCTCGAAAAAGCTCGAGAAATCGAGTACTCGTACAGCCCTAGTTTAGTTTTATTTATCGAGTAAATACTGTACTTACCAGTAGGGGTGGTATCCCTAACCGATTAACTGCCCGTGGCTGAAAAAAAAAACGGTTTGTGATTTGTCTGCGCCTGTTAACCGTGAGCATAACAATGTCCCGTGTAAACAACACATAAAATGAAACAAAACAATAATGTTTTTTGAATGTAGTGTAGTGCAGCTGTCAGCTGGTCGTGACTCTTGAGTCACGTGACACTGTGAGAAAGAGCGCGGGAGAGAGAAAGAGAGTAACTGATCGTGAGCTTCACTGGAATGAATTCGAGATAGGTTCCAGAGTATGTTATTGATGACGTTAATGGCAGGCGTACTGATGAGAAATTAAGTTTTATTTCGTAAGAACACAAAGATAAGGAAGACCGGTCACTGGTCAGTCTAGCTACTCACCAGCTTGTGAGCGGGAGCGGGGAGGGAGCAAGACGTTATTCCAGCTAGAGTTTACCGCTGTGGTTATCTATGGTAGGCCTACTGTAGCCAAATTTTATTTTCATTGTCAAGACAAGGTTAGGTAGTACCTACCCCTACATGCTTCTGTCCCAGCCAAGATCTTTTATTTCCAGTCCAGTCCAGTCATGAGTCCATGACCACATGCCCGGATGGGCATGCGGGAAAATAATCTACGTGCCCGACCACTTTTTTACCTGCCTCGGGCATGGTATTTTCTTTAGCCCTGGTGTATATGTGTATATCTCTTGACTTGTTCCATGCAATGTAGGCCCACTTTGTTTTTACAAAACCAATTAACATACAATAATGAATAAACTAATACAATGGCCAGTAGAGTTGCAGTTCTTGCAGTTGTACTTTACCTTCCGTTCCAATTAGACTACAAGAGATTGTGCCATGTTATGTGTTATGTTATGTTGCTGTCCTTATCAAAATTGCTTATTTTCAGGTAAATCCAGTTGCCAACGTAGTGTACGAAACCGAAACAAGAATGTCCGAGTCGAGGTCTGTCAAGTATGCGCCGCAACCAGACGCTGGCTACGGTATCTCCAGCAGCAATGAACCCTCACTTCTTCACAGTCAGTCGATGACTGTGAACATGAAAGAAGCAATGTCCATGATGAACGAGATGTGGGGCTCCACTGCCAACACTAAACCTGCACTACAAGGTAAACCTATGGTACTTCCTGTCTGCAACCAGTCTGGAAAACCTGGAGAACATTCAACAAGTCAAGTCAGGGAATTTATTTATATGTACTAAGTAGTTGTTTTTGGGATTTGCCTCGGCTATTTCTCCTGAAAAATGTCTTAAACTTGAGGAATCATCAAAGCTATGGTATTAATTAATATGTGTCTATATTGTGTCAATAACGACATTTTGGGGCAAAATAATTTACCTTATTTTTCTCCATATCCCCAGTCAACCACATTTGCTGCCTAAATAATATGGTTTTCAATAGTAAAGATCTTGCTATGTATTTGGCATAGATTGGAGAAGGGTTGATGACTCGCAATTACCCTCGTTTAATACCGGTACGTATGCAGTTGTTGCAGCTGCTGCCCAATCAGAAGGTCCACCCGAGCCACCTTCTCAAGTGAAGGCGCCATTTAGAATATTTGTCGGTGAGTCTCTCGCTTTTTAAGTAAAGATACGGTAATTTTTTCAAGTCATGATGGGCTATGATTTTCTATTTAGAGGAGTCGAGTGTTTTACCATGGATTTACAAGGCGCTTGAATATGCATCTTTTGGGTAATTCGTGTGCTGCGAAACTAGCCCCAAAAAACAAAAATTCGTCAAAACATTGTCGCCATTTTTGCCTGTCTACAGTTTACACTTATGTTTACCTTTTGATGGGCTAAAACTAAAATGGCTGCCAGTGTTTTATTGGCGCTAAAAGTTGAGCCCAAAAGTTTAGGTCTAAACCGGAAACGAGAATTGCAGACGCACCGCCACATACCTACTGTTGCAGGTTCTGTAACGCCAGTTACTATTCTAAGTCCATGGTTTTACAACGGAACTCAAGCTGGACTCGTTCTGTTTTTGTGTGCGTTGTTTGTTTGTCATGTGTCATTTTTGTATTGACATTTACAGCAAATTCCATTTGAACAATCCAAACTTAGCCTACCCTACAAGAAATAAAAAAACTTATTTTTTTTACCAACTACCTAGGCCCCTATGTAGGGCCTATGTCTTGTCTTCGAAACTCGTAATATAATTTAAAATTGCCATTTTTCTTTGCCACAGCCGACTAAATATAATTATTAATTTGACAAACTAACTTGCAGATTCACCTGCCGGTGGCTTGACTTGTGGCTACAGGTCTCCGTCGAATTTTTGTTGATGCTGTAAAATTACCAGAAATAGTAGGCCTACATAAGAAATTAATAAATGTACAGTGTGCCAGAATGTTTGTTTTCAGAATTTTATAAACAACCTATTTATAAAGTTAATAAATAATGCTGAGATGTTCAGTAAGAAAATAACTGTATAATCTAATAAAAGGTAACTCTTGGAATCAAGTATAAAATAAACCATAGAATGCATAATTCTAAAACTGCAATTGCATATATTTACTATTTAGGCTAGTCAGTTAACCGAAAAACGTCTTTGATTCGATTTTGAACGAAACCGGTTTCAAATTGTAAATTCGGTTAGGGTAGGGCCTATAACCTTTTTTGTAATTAAAAAAAAATTGTTAGGCACAACTGAACCATATACCATTCTAAGGTAAGAGTCCAAAACATGGGTTTACTTTTAACTAGGGGTGGACCGATACCATAATTTGCCGATACCGATACCACTTTATGCAGTAGGCCCTATTTGACTAGGCCTACTTTCTAAAAAGTAAAAACTACAACAAACAAACAATAAAGAATAAAAAAAATTAACACAAATTAAAATGTTATCACTTTCCTGTTTTATTTAGAACTAGGCATACACTTTGCCTACATGCGTAGGGACTACACCACCCACACAACTTACAAAAGTAAAACAAAGGAATAAGGAACTAGGCCTAGGCCTAGCCTAGCCCTAATGAAGATCAATAGCATGATGCATTATTTAATTAAATTATTTGATTTTAGTCCTAGATGTAGGGTCTAGGCCTAGTCCCAGGGCCTTAGTCCTAGGCAAACTTAAGTTTTAATCTAGGCCTAGCCTAGGTCCACAACTTCACAATATAATTAAATAAATCTCTATGAAGGCTAGGCCTAGAATTTGTGTAGGCTATTTTACGTAATGCACAGGGCTAGGGCCTAGGCCCTACCTGTAAATCCAGAAGAAGCAGAAGCAGAAGTTGAAGGCTGAGGGCTTAGAGAACGCCTTTGCGTTTGTAGTAGGCCTATCCCAAGTGAATCTAGAGGCAAACAATCGTCTTCCCTTTCATTCTCGTTATCCGAGTCTGGTATAGCCGTGCGCGATTTTTTTCTTGTTGTAGCTGGGCCAACCTCGTCAGATGGGCAAGGCGTGGACTCAATTAGAATGCTTGAATGGTATCGAGCAAAGTGGTGAAGCTCTTGGCGTTGTTACCGCCTCGCGAGACATATTGCTTGCACGACATACAAAGAGCACGTTGTGGGTTGCTTGCATTTTCTTTAAAGTACTTCCAAACTTCGCTCCGCTTTTTTACCGACATTTTAAACTCTTTAATTTCTCGTTACGAATTCATCAAAAGTAAAACAAACAACAGTCACAAACACGTCATCCGTCATACGATGCGATGATGCGAGCGCGGAAACAGCGACTTTGATAGATCGAACTCGAAGTCGAAGGTGCAAGTCGATAGAATAGCAACGCACTCTATCGGAGACTCGGCGCACCGCGCTCGCGGCAAGTAGCTCAATCTAACGGTAGACTTCAACACTACGTACGTACGTACGTAAATTGACGAGATAGTATCGGATTTGGTATCGGCAAAATGTTCCGATACCGATTCTACCGATACCACAGGTATCGGCCGATTCTCAATATCGGTATCGGTATTGGTCCACCCCTACTTTTAACTTCTAATTCAGGCAATTCCCATCAAACCGTTTTTGAGCGAGCGAAGCGAGCGTCTCCACTTGACTCTTATGGCTCGAATGTCTGTTTGTTTTTTTGTTGTTTTTTTTTGTTTTTTTTTTTCTGTTACTGCTTTGATACAGGTCGCACCGTTTCTCTGATCGACCTGAAATTTTGCACACATGTACATACCACCTAGGCGGGTTGCTGTATAGTTTTGTAACAAAATCGTTCAAAAAGTTACATTAAAGTTAATCACAAGTTTTTTTTTCAAACTAAACGGCGACAAAATCTGAGGTGGCCAAATCATTTAGAATGTCCGTCCGATCACGAATATGTTATTTTTATTTTGATCCGATAAGTAGTGTAGATGGAAATTACATAATAACAAAGTCCCGTTACCATGGCAACGGAAAGTCGCGCAGCTTTTTCGGCTCATGATAGCGGTCGAACGGAGGCTCGGATTGAGTTGAAATTTTGACCATCCGCAAGTTTCGTTCCCGATTGAATGCCATTAGTTTTGTGGCAAAATCGTTCAAAAAGTTATAAAGTTACATTAAAGTTAATCTAAAGTTTTTTTAAAAAACTAAACGGCGACAAAATCTGAGATAGCCAAATCATTTAGAATTTTCGTCCGGTCACGAATATGTTAATTTTATTTTGATCCGATAAGTAGTGTAGATAGAAATTACATTTTAACAAAAGTAACGTTACCATGGCAACGAAAAGTCGCACAAGAATTCTGGTCACTATGCACTGCCACCTAGAAGTAATCAAGAGTTAAAATAGTTTTCCCAAAGAAATGATGTCAAGGTCCTCTTGATGGCGGTGGATTTTATCCATTCTCTCCTATTTTACAAATTTTCAGCTAAATCGGTCAAGACCTTAAAGACTTATTGGTATGTTACATTATGGGAATGTCGTACTCGGGTCGTGTTGCACGTGCCGGTGCTCGCTCAACAACGCGTCCAACTGAGCGTTTTCCTAGTTATACGATTACGGTAGTAACCAAATTAACTACGCATTCAGATTGATTTAAACGATGATGATATCTAGTATGAAAATTTGTGTAAAAAAAAAGGCTGTACATTTGAATAAGTTTCCGAAGTTGACCATAATTGAGTAAATTATGGAGATTTCACCATTATTAAATTCAAAATCAATGAATTAATTTAGGAATACACGTACTGGATGGATATCATAGATTGACTCTTTATTAACGTTTGTGTAAAATATGGCACCAATGTTATTAACCATTTGCCCGGAAAAACAGAAAGCTGATCGCTTTAACTCGTCTCTGCGCCAGCCTCAGTGACTGCACTTAATAGCTTCGTTTGGTTGTCCTGTTTCAATTACACCAGGTACAAGTTTTTCACAAAAACCCGTTTTTCTGTCCTGGTGTAAATGTACCTGTGTCAACCCAGAAACGTTTTTTTTTTTTGTCCTGTTGTAAGTTACCACAACTGCGACTGGTGTAAGAATTTTACACCTGCTTCTTTAGCAGGAGTGGGTGTAAAACGACAAAATATTGCGCCATTTTTAAAGTTTGTAGTGGCTTGGTTGGTGTAGTGAGAAGCTAAGAAAGAAGCTAGAAGTTAAAATGGAAAAAGCCGGGCCGTGCAATATCTTTCCCAATGATTATATGAATCTTCACGGCCTTTCTTAAAAGGGACAATGCCAATTAATCAACCGTTAAGCAAAAACCTTAGCCCAGGGCCGACATAACCTAAAACAAGGATAGGTCTGCTTGAAAGACGTTTAGCAATATTATGCACAACAATGTACTAGAAAGTAGAAACCTATTATCTAGGCCAAAATATTGAAAAATATAGTTAGGCCCTAAGCCTATGCCTATCTAGCCCTTCGTTGCCTCGTCAAATGTCAAAACTGGGTGCAAATATGTTTGTTTGTCCAACTGGGCGTAACGTGTACTTATTACTCCTATTTCCGGTTTTATGACGTACATCCGGACGATTCCAGGAGCAAATATGTGAACCTGGTACAGGACAAACAAACAAAGCTAATGACTCGTGATTTTGTTAAAAATATTCCTTAGTCAACAAACACTTATTTTTCTAGTTCTAAAACTATTGATTTAAACATAGTTTCTGTTAAGTTTTTCGTTGTGATAGATGGAAGCAGGGTTCGAAATTAACTCTTTTTACTTTTTAGCCCTTAGTGGCAACAATAATTATGTAGTCCTCTAGCCCGAGAGCATTTTTACTAGCCAGCCATCAAATAGGTTATATTAATGTAAAACGATTAGGGTTGGGATTCAATTATAAATTCAAAATCAATGTGAAACCAATAATTTCGACATCACATCGAAAAAAATTCAACATCAAAATTTGTTGACGTAAAAAAAACTGCAATTTTAAAAAAATATGATTTTTTTACGTTTTTTAATGTAAAAATAGGTAATTGCAAAAAGTAAAATATATTGGTTTTACATGGTTCCAACATTGATTTTTCTAAAAAAAAAAAAAAAATCGATGTCGATGTCGAAATTGATGTTGAATCGAATAATCGATGTCAAGTCCCAACCCTAAAAACGATCATACTTGAATGTGTAGGCTAAGTCACAATATTCACCGGGCTTGACGTGTAAGTGTGAGGGACTAGGGAGTGACCGGAAACGATTTTTCACAATAATAATATTAAGATAAGCCTAAATTCAGAGATTTTTATTTTGTGTAGGCTACATACTTAAAACAATTTTCGGTACTTGTTCATTAACGGAACCCTCCAAAAAGTGGAAAGTAGGTTAGGAGAGGAGGAGCATGAAGTGCGTTGCCGTGGTAAGCTAGGCCCCCCACAGCACTTTGCCCCCCCCCCAACCCCCCTAATCTACTTTCCTTTTTGGGGGGTCCCTTTAATGAACAAGTAGGCCTACCGGTACCCAATTTTCCATTCTAGGTAGCAGCATAGCGCACAACTACTAGAAACTCGTTAGGTTATCGGCGTGAAATTTTAAGATTGTTTGAACGGCAATTGCATTGGGAACTCTGGAATGAAATGAGATTTTTACTAGCCTCAGCAAAGTTTCGTTAGCCTCTTTTTTTTTTTTTTATTCTTCAATCATTTTTCTTTCTAGCTATCCAAAATGATAGCCAGTGGCGTTCGTGAAAGTCGTCTTTGCTCTGGGGCCTCCTGCCACCAGTTCAGGGGGTACGTGGTCCTGACTTGTAGGTCATTGTAGTGGACCGGACGTGTGACTTCTTCACCCACAACGTGCCAAATTTTTGCATGAAAACAATGTGCACGGTTTGTGCATTAGCCTCTGGCGAGCATAAATTTCGGCCTTTTGATGCTAGCCTATTTTATTTTCTAGACGTAACTTTAAATGTTATTTGGGATCACCAGTACATAACATGTTGTTCAACCCCTTGTTGACAGACGATGACGATGGAAACGATCCCATCACTCCACAACCTCAACAAATACACAGCAGTGAAAATCAACAAAAGCGAACCAGGCCTACATTTTACATTGGCGATGAAGACAATAATGTTCAAAATAAAGAGAATGCCGGTACTTCGATTCCAAATTTCATGATTTATGAAGATGACGATGATTTGCCAGGTAAGTTAAATGACAAAATGTACCTAGTAAATTACTTTTCTCATGTCAAGAGTTGTGTAGGTGCTATATAATACTTGACTTCATAAACGGGTAGGCCCATTGTATTATTATAGTACTTACCTAGCATTATGTGCGTAGAATATACACATTGAAAATGATTAGGGCTGTGCGAGCCCAGAATTTTTAAGTCTAGCCAAGCCGAGTATTAAAAAAAAGCTTGATTTTCGAGCTGAGCCGAGCTTTTTCTTAATGCTGTTTATTTAGAGTTAGATGTGTCGTCCATACTTGCTCGTGCTTGTAAACCACGGCGCAGCGGCATAATTCTAATCTCGTTTCTCACGACTCAAGCTCTACGAACTGTCTAGCTAGCCTCGTCTCAACCCAGTCTAGTAGCATCTCTCCTCTCTTGTTGTCGGCCGGCTGCGTAGGGCTAGGCGGCGGATTGCATTGACTGTTGAGTGCTAGCGAAGACACAGGCTACAGCTGGTTGTAGGCCTACTCGTCGGCCGTCGCATAGACTGTTAGACCCTTATTACTCGCTTTCTAACGGCGGCGGCAGTTTACCCGCAAAAATAACATTTTACTACATGATTAATGTTAGTTAATTTATTAACGGTTAACCGAATTCAATAGCCTGTACCCGACCACTTTACATTTAGGATTTAGCGTCCCCATCCGGATCCCTAACTTCATCTCATCAATTTAAGAATGAAACGTTTCAATTTTTCCAGTAGGTAAGATATTAGTGAGTATGCTTACAGTACTGGTCAGAGGTTGGTAAGCATGTAAACTGTCTTCTCGTGTTCTAGAATCTATCCCTGCGGTGGCGTCACCGGGAATGACCGAAGCCGAGTTGAGGGCGCTGGAAGGCTCTGAAGCCAAGGAGAACGTCCCGCTGGACAAGGAAGCCCTAGCGAGCGTGGAGCCGCGCTCACTTGTCGGGGTGCTGCAGCCCTCTAGCAACGTGCCCTTCGAGCCACTAGCACAGGTGAGAGACCACGGCTGTGAAGTTTGCATGTCAGTTATAACTAGAGATGTGCAAAAGTGTTTTTTTTTTTTTTAGTTTGAAAATTCGCCCCTTAAAAATAAAAATTCACGATTTGTTGCGATTTACCAAAAAACCACAATTTTCTCGACAAAAAAAAATATATTTATATATAAGTTTCAGGATAATTTATGATTGAGAGTGAAGTTCAGAATCAGTTTTAATTTTAAGCTCAATTTTAGCCTTCAGTTTTCAAAGTTTTTTTCAGTTTTTACAAGAATTAATTTCGACTACCCGGCACCTCCACCAAAAGTACAAAATTATGCATTTTTTGTGTAATGTCTTTTGATACAGATATGAAGTATTTTGAGCTTACTCGCGTTCAAACGATTATTACGATCTCACAATCGCGTTGTATGACCTGGCACCTTTATTAAATTTTGACTACGTACCCGGCACCTCCACCAAACTTTGAAAAAACCTTTTTGTTTAATTTTGTTACCTAATTCGCATTTAAAGACATAATTGCTAATTTCACCACTAGTTCGCGTTATCAACTAAAATTTCGTTAAAATTCGCGAATTGGAAATTGGTACCATCACAATTCAGGAGATTCATGTGCAAACTGAATTTGAAGGAATTATTACAACTTTTAAAAAATTTGCAAATTTTGTTGTCACCATTTTTGCACATCTCTAGTTATAACGCCCATAATTAGCTAACTTGCCATCACGTATAAACTACGTATTGACATTAAGTCAATGGATGGGTGTAGGCCTAAGGAGCATTTTCAAACTACCTTTTTAGCACTTTGATTCTCAAACTCAGCATTTAATAACATTTTGAAATATAGTAGAAAGGAATATGTCATAGAAATACATACAAAACTAGATCTTTAGGAAAAGAAAGGGAGACAATTTCCTGAGAAACATAGGTGGCTGCACGAGATGAGTAGACATAAATACAAATAGCAAGATATATAATATACTAACTCAATTGACAAAACGTTCCACCTTTAGTTCTTCGAACAGCCGAAGTGCTTTGTTGTTCCCCACCTCATAAAATTAGTTTTTTGCAAGTCAGATAAAAGCAATCAACAGTGGGTAATTAAAACATCAGTAGCACCGGGCAATAGCAATAATAAACCCAGTGAGTATAGACAATGGTGAAAACTAAAACATTAATACAATATTCTAAAGAAAATCCAGATTCTTAAGCCAATTCTCGCATGTAAATGTAATGCTACTTAAATTCTCAAAAATCAATCTGGCGTAACGTATTATTGTATGGAATCCTGAAAATTTTGATAATTCCTTCACGGAATAATGTGCAAGATACTAAATAGCTATTTACCAGGATTTCTCAGGATTTTTTAATGACTTGGTGGCAACCCTGCTTTAGGGCCTACGTAGTTTGTTTAATTGTTCATCTTTTAGAGTGTCCACGTGTTACCAGTGGCGTAACTACCGCCCGGGCAATACCCGGGGGTCCCCGACTCGAGGGGGCCCCACAGGGGCCCCTTGAGATATATTACCTATTTTATTTTATTTTCCTATAATTTCGTAAAAAATAGCGTAGGCCTATAAATATTTTTTAGAATAGGATTTCACTTTTCAATATCTTACCGATTTTTTTAAACGCGTTTTTAGGCCATCTAAAGTTGTAAATTCGCAAATTTTCTCGCCTTCGGCGATAACAGGCACCAACAGCTTTCCCTTTAGAAAATAGGTGTGAGGCCTGGGTTTGTGGGGTTTGTTATCCAAAATTGTGATAGTAATGCGAACTTCCGTCTGAACGAGAGGAAGCCTGCTACTTAAAAGAAACAATTAGAATCCTTTGAATTTGTCTTCCTCCAAGTCGTGTTGCAGTCTAAGATCTTAACATCTACCGACACTGTTTCGATTAATTTACAACGAATAAACTCGGACCCCTCCATCAACAATGCATAATATGATGAATTTCGGGGAAAATATGAAGATGCTAAAAAACAGCCGAAGAACTTGCTGCCTTATGGAATGAATAAAAATTTCGCCCTTTCTGCCAGTTTTCCCTATGTGTATACTCCACTGCACTGATTCTTTTTTTTAACAATCCCCATTACAGTTGCCACCGCTGAAAGATCTTTTTCAAAATAAAAAATAAATAAAAACTACCTGAGAAGTACGATGGGGCAAGAAAGTTTGCGTGGATTGAGTGTGTCGTCCATGGAGCACGAGGAAGCTCAACTTTTACGTAAGCAACTAAGGTAAGGACGATGTCAATGTGTTTGCGGAAACAAAAGCTTGACAAAAAACATTTTAGGTGATTTTTTTTTTTTAGAGTAGGGTATAACTAATAAGAATTTTTTTTAAGGGGGGGGGCCACTTTACTTTTTTGCCCGGGGGCCTCCGATTTGAAGTTACGCCACTGCGTGTTACTACTTAGTTAGTTCTTACGTGACTGATACCAAGTTTAACTGTTGTTGTAGAACGTGGAAGAGTCCGAGTTCACCAACATGACCTGCATCACGCAAGCCTTCAACTTTCCTCTGATGTCTTCCACGCCATTTCACAGCAACACCGCACAGCTCACGGCGTACGCAGACCAGTCTGTCAGCCTCCCGGACAGTTCCAACAAGGACGGGTAAGAATTCACCAACTTCATTGTAAATTATTAACCTAGGTCAGGGTTGCCACTTTCAAGGAATCAGGATTTTCTACCATAATTAAAAAATTAAAATATATGAAATTAATACATTATTATTTATTAGGTGTTAATATCAACAGTAGGTAATAAAAACATCAGTTGCACCGTTTACTAGTAATTAGGGCTGTGCGAACCTTGATTTTTTTTTCGAACCGAACCTTAAGAAAAATCTCGAACTCGAACCGAACCGAACCTTAAAAAAGATGATTTTTGTTGCCATTTCATGAAAAATGGTTTAATAGGCCGTGATGGGAATTTTCATGAAAATTATTTTTGTTGAAAATTTTCAATTTTTTTTTTTTTTTTACAATTTCCTCTTTTTGGATGAGCGTAGGGAGCGAAGCGAAGATTCCATTTCACTACACTGGAGAAAAAAATCCGGAATGTTTTTTTTCCATTTTTTTTGTATTTTTGTCTGTTTGTTAGCACGATTCCGGCTAAACCGATACTCCGATTGCGATGAAATTTTATGGAGGTCTTCGAAATCTCTGAACTTAGAACTGACTAGTTTTTGAGCACAATCGAAAAATTATTTCTCATGAAAATCGCAATTTTACGATTTTTTTCGATTTTTTTAAAACTTTTTCGACTTACAACACCTACATGCTTTGTCCGATTGTAATGATTTTTTCACAGAACCTTAATTTCATAAATTGATATATTCATGTGAAATTTGAGCGTTATCAAAAAACTTTTTTTTACGAAAATCACAATTTTACGACTTTTTTCAATTTTTAAAATTTCTCCAGCGAATAACACCTACATGCTTTATCCGATTGTAATGATTTTTTTACAGAACCTTAATTTTATGAATTAATATATTCGTGTAAAATTTGTGCGCAATCGAATAATTATTTCTTATGAAAATTTCAATATTACGATTTTTTCCTTTTTTAAAATTACAATTAATTAAAAAAATAATAAAAGTTAATTTTTTATATAATTTAATTTAATTTTAAAAATATCTTCAACTTAGTAATGATTTTTTCACAGAACAACCGAAAATTCGCATAACACATTGCAGCTCAATGCACCAATAAAATTACGCTCATCCAACAACGCGGCGGGACTTAAGCGTTTTCATAGTATTAGATACAAGTTGATTTTAGGGCCTATGTCACAAAATTAGATATACCTATACAAAATTACAAACACATTTTACAGACCTAATAAAATAGTTCCTTTCCTCCTAGTTCCTCCTAGGGGCCACATTTTAGGCCTACTCAGGGATACAAAGTTGCCAGGGATAGGTATAAAACTTGGGCTACTGGTGATAATTGTTTTATTAAATATCATTGTACATAACAATATAATATGTACTCAGCAAACACAATAAAAAAAAACAATAAAACAAACAAACAAATAAAAGCATATTGAAAATTTTCAAGCCTTGTTGAAAATTTTCAACGTTCCATCACTAGGCCTAGGCCTATAATGTAGGCCTAGATCAAGTTCCGAACCGAACCTTAAAAAAGATGATTTTTGTTGCCATTTCATGAAAAATGGTTTAATAGTCCTAGGCCTATAATGTAGGCCTAGATCAGGTTGAGGTTCCTCATCCTGAACGTTGTGAGAAGGACCGGCAAGGCCTAGGCCCATACGGATGCTTAGAGCTGCCACGCATTGTAGGCCTACGCACCACTACGCATAGGCGCAGGGCTAGGCCTAGCCTAGGGCCTAGGATCTTGTTTGTCTTCACTCGATGCGATAATAGGCCTAGGCCTAGGCAGGCCTGGCTAGGCCTAGAGTGTAATCCTTATCTGGTTCACTAGAAGTCGTGGGGCTACGCATACTAGGAAAAGGGATAGATTCTCTTATGAACGGATTAAACTCATTAATAGTAGACCTAGGCCTAGATGCCGTCAGCTGGACTGAGCTTCCATTTCTTACAAATTGTCATCTTCCACGTCTTCGGCAGCCAGATTTACGAAATAACTGCAAAGGCTTGTCGTTTCAATACATTTGCGACGCTTCATTTTAGGTTATTATATATTACGCGACACGTTTATTAAACAAAAGCATACAATTTACGTCAAATCATTCATTGAAGACGTAATATGAAATAGGCTTAGTCTAGTACATAATAATGCCGTCGGCTTGGCATTGGCGTTTCGGCATGCGATATATATCGAAATATCGAATTTACTCTCGAAAGTTGTCAGTTTAAACCAGTGTGACCAACATTCGAATTTTTATTTCCGAATGGCGGGAGGTTCGAGTTCGGTTCGATTTTCGAACCGAATATTTTCGAACTCGAACCTTCATGAAGGTTCGAGTTCGGTTCGAATTTCGAACCGGTTCGCACAGCCCTACTAGTAATCTAATAAACCTTCTGAGTTGAGACACGATGACGAAAACTAAAACGTTGATACATATTCTTATGAAATTTAGATTCTTAGTCGTATGCTCGCATGTAATGTATTTACTTACTTAATGTACAATGTATTTATTATTTATTTATTATAATTCATATTACAACAGAGTTCAAATATATTTTGTTCTCTTTGCTATCCCAACCTGTCAAGTCAACCCTTTTCCAATCTAACTAGCCAATAGGCCTTTTCCACACTTCGAAACAAAAATTTCAACATTCAACATCAATATTTATTTGTGAGTTTCTAGGGTCTTTCGAACTTTTACGATTTTGGATTCGAACGATGAATCGAATTCGAACACTAAAAGATTCTATTTGGATCCGATAATTTCTAAGCTTTGCATACCCCTAGGTTAAGATGTTAATTCAATGTAATTGTAGTTTCAGATCGGTGTCCGTTGGTGAGGAGGTCGACCAGACGAAGCCTGTCGGCCAATCCGAGGCCACCTCCAAAGTCAACCTTTCTATCATTCTTGAGACCTCGAAAGAGTTCAAGTCCTCTGGTAGTTCTTCGGCCAGCAGCAACGGCACAACTGTGGGCCTACGTCGCAGTACGCTGTACTACAACAACAACTCTCAGTGGTCGAACACTCGGGAGAACGTCTCCGACCCGAAGCACCGCCACAAAGGAGCCACCCCCAACACGAGACAGATCTCGGAACTCACCCTCACTGCTGATCCAAGAGAAGGGATGGGGGCAATGCACTTTCATTCCATAGAGACTAAAGAGGAACTGTCCTTCACGCATACAAAACAACTATTGAAGCACCAAAATGGAAGAAGCCTAGTCGCTCAGGATAGTAAGACGGTTTACTTGGAGGAGGAAGAAGAGGAAGTTGTACAAATCCAGCATAAAGATCTTTTCACAGCCGACGTTTTCAGCAGTCCGAGTTCAAAATTAGCCGAAATGTACTTGTCATTATCCCAAAATCTTAAAAGTGAACGAGACCAAGCTGAAATCCTTCACCTTGCCAAGACCACTAATCTGTCAGAGTCGATTCATTCAAGTTTTGTCAACACTGACAGTGAGGATGTGGTTAGTCGCTTAGAAGATTTGCAACGTATAAAAAATCAAACTTACACATTAGAAAGACAAGATTTAGGCATGGTACAAAATAAAGACCTTGTCGAGAGCATAGATCCATTTGATTCGGCGTTAATTAATAAACTGCTGAAGGATATTGGTTTCCCAAATAATGCAAATGTATCGAATTGTTTTGAAGTTAAAACAGACTTGACTTCGTTGAAAGTGGGTAATGTTGTTACTCTTGGCAAGACAGTTCTAAGTATTGACGTTCAGCTTGGCAAAGGTGCCTACGCTCGAGTGATGAAAGTCTTCGATCATTCTGGAAAGGCCTGGGCTCTGAAGATTCAAAAGCCGAGCTGGATTTGGGAAATGTATCTCACAAACGAGATCCACTCGAGGCTGGAATTTGACTCGCCCCAACAGAGCCGAGCATTTATGAAAGTTGAAGAATGCTTTCTCTTCAAAAATGGCAGCGCGCTGTTGTACGAGCATTCTAAATATGGGACCCTTCTCACGGCTATTAACAAGGTAGGCCTGCTGTACTGTCACTCTTCTAGTCTATTCAATAGGGATGTGCGAACGTTCGAAATTCAATCTCGAACTCCAACTTTTTTTTAAGTTTGAGTTCGAAAAAAAAGTTCAAAGTTCGAAGAAATATATAGGCCTATATATATTTTTTTTTTACTACAGTAAGATCTCTCTTATCCGAGTTGGATGAGACCGGGGGCACCTCGGATTTGCGAAAAACTCGGATGGCGCGTTTCATTTGTTTATTTGCTCTCGTAGCATAGCCTGATGTGGTAAAATGATATATGACACATGTAATGGATAAAGGAACATAAAATACACACGATACACTTCGTGGAGGGTATACTAAATGATTTAATAGCTTGTAAATCAAGCTCACAAACACACGTAAACAATTAGGCCTACATAATAAAAACGTATGTCTAGGCCTAAACTCGACGCAGTAGGCCTAGGCTAGGCCTAGGCCTACAATGCAAACATAGGCCTAGGCTAGGCCTAGCTCTCTTTCTCATGTGGGAAAACCTCTCACTACTATATCCCGCGCTGAAGCTCTCGTCGCAAGATAAGCCTGGGAAAGAAAGAACATAAGCCCAGGAATAACAATCCTATGCGTCGTGATAACGAATTTCGTGAATCGGTTGAAAGATGATTGCATTGCGAATTCTTCTTCTTCACCCAACCATCTTTGTCAGTCAGCTGTGAGTGTGAGTTGGTTGGATCGTACGCGCATCTCGTACTGCGCAGACGGCAGTGTCCAGAGATTTATTGCCGCATCTTTCTCTCTTGCACTCACTCGTGGCATGGGCGCGACTCGCCGAGACGGACGGAAGCACGTGATAGCTTACAACGCGCTCTGTCGTCAACTCCAGTTACTCTTTAGACAGCGGGCACGCTCCGCGGGAAAGACCGCAACCACGTAGCGCGTAATTTAAACTGGTAAATTAGCCTAAAAACGGCCGCGAAATATACCCGGATCTTAAAATCGTCTCCGGGTAATTTCTGGAACCGGGTACCCGATGTCATCCCTACTCGTAAGGCATGCCTACAAATGTATGCGAGTACATTTAAAAAAGTGCGGCGCGGCGTCTGTAATTATTTTTATGTTTTATTTACGTATTTAAAACTTTAATTTTTTTTTCTTTTTTTTTTTTCTTTTTTTTTTGGCGGCTCGGTTAACACGGAACATCGGATAAGAGGAGATCGGATAAGAGAGATCTTACTGTAATTTGTGGTGGTGTGCGGTCACATATTATTTGACATGTCAAAAAATGGTTCTCAGTTTACAGGTACAAATTTAAATTTTAAAACAAAATAATGGATGGTGGAGTTGCCGGTCCAGATTTATCACTATTTTACCTAGGCCTATTATGACGGTTTGATATACCTTTAAGTTGGGTTCGAGTTCGAGCTCGATACAGTTCAAAATTTTTGTTAAGTTCGAAGTTCGGTTTTTTAAACTGGAAAAGTTCGAAGTAAAAATAGTGGGTTCGCACAACTTTACTAATCAACAATCCAGGTCATTATTACACGGTGTTATTACTTCCTCTCTCGCGCGTGGCCGGCCACCGTGGTTGTAGTGACACTGACAGATCAAGTAAACAATGAGACTGTTAGTGTTTGGTGAACTCGTTACGACTGCAATCGGGAGTTTCCCCAATTTATAAATGTGCAGTATGTAGGGATGACTTCGGGATGACCGGAAACCGGTTTGGTTTCCATTACAATCCGGTTCCCCTTTTTTGAAACCGGTTCTATTTTTAACCTAAAAGTTGCCAAGGGCCTAGGCACAGACGAGAATAAATGAACCAGAAACACCCGTGGTTGCTTTTATTAAGATTGCATAAAGATGTAAAAGGTTATTTATTTACAGAAAATCCGTTTTAAACATTAAATTCATATTTCCTGACCTGGTTAAAAAATTCTTAGGCCTAGGCCTTGGCTAGCCCTAAGCCCTATGAATGTTGCATCACAATTTTGACCTAGGCTTAGCCTAGGCCCATGTGTTGTGTTATAATAACATTGCAGAACTTGTTAATAACATTTTAATCATATATACTAATTCTATTTTTCACGTTAAAGATCACATAATCCAAACTTTATAGACAAAAACGGAAGAAAACAATTTTGTAGGCCATTGTTTGTTCTTGGCTGTTCAATTTAACTTTCATCCTCCCAAAAAGCAACTGTTCTGGCTGTTACTTCACAGAAGCAGTTCCTACAATGTCTGGGACACGGCTCCGCCCCCTATCGAAAGTCGAATCGATTATTGCCCCGCCTTCAATGTTTCCATCGAAGTTAGCCCTCGCAGATTCAAATTTACAAAAATTGAGAAAGAAATATATGTATCCGGCGAGGGTGGAAACAGGAAACAGTTCCAGATTTTTCGACCCGAAGTCATTCCTAGCAGTAAGCCTTACAAGTTGCAAGGGGTACTTGTGTGAGAGCAAGTGTAAGTTTAAGCGTTAAGTGAACTAAAGAAAGGTGTTTTGAAATGACCCGACCGATAAATATTGTACATTGAAGTACCGGTAAAAAAAAAAAAATGATAAATGATACACTATAGAGGGCACCGGGGCAGGTGTACAGAAGAATCTCTCAGCTTGAGCATTTTCTTCTCCGGCATACGGGGTTGGGTAGGTATAATACTTGACGTCTACATATTTGACATATTCTACACATATTTTCGACGCGATGTGTCGAATATTATTTGCGATGCGTCGTTACCCAACCCTGGGCACACCACCCTATGGTTGCAGTTGTGTGCTGCTGCTGCATATTAGTCACCTTGTTTTAATTGTTGCACAACGACATGTTGCATCTTCTTTCTTGATCCCTATTCTCTTTAGACAACTGTACATGAAATCGTGACCATTGGTAATGCAGAACAATGCAACCGAATGTCTTGAATATTTTCCGTGCAGGATATGAAACGGCAACGCTAGTTTTTGTGGGCCCCTGGGAATTGAGCTGAAAGTGGTTTTACTTTGTCTATAGTAGATGTATTTTGATTTCAAAATTGTATTCCATCTGCAGTCAGATGCAGTGAGCAAATAATTGTAATTGCTAGTAAGGCTACGTAGTTAGGTAGGTCTCTCTCTGATCTAGGGCGATGTTTGAACACAGTTCTCCTCTTTCTAGATGAAGGCTTCATGGCAACAGAAGGAAATCGAAGTCCTGTCGATATTCTGGGCCATCGAGATGCTTCACATTGTCGAGCAGCTTCACAGCTGTCAAATCATCCACGGCGACCTCAAGCCGGATAACTTCCTCCTCCGGTCTCTGCCGTCGTTGAGTGCGGACGAGCCTACTCTGCAGCTCATCGACTTCGGACGCGGCATCGATCTGTCTCTCTTCCCTCCCGGCACAAGTTTCAACGTACCTGTTAAGACGGAATCCTTCCAGTGCGTAGAAATGCAGAGTGGACGTCCATGGACTTACCAAACAGACCTCTACAATTTAGCAGCATCGGTACATTGCATTTTGTTTGGAGATTATATGAAGGTGTCCTTTTCTCAAGGTCGCTGGTTTATAAATACCAATTTTCCCAGGTAAGCTTATCGTACGGTATCGATATACCGTATTGGACCGAATATAGCACGATCTCGAATATAACACGACCCCCAATTTTTCAGAATCATTTCAAGAAAATCAAAATGTACAAGAAACATTTTTTGTTTACAATGCAATGAATGAATAGACTTAAGTTTCATTCTTACAACAAAACATTTTGAACAATGTTAGGGCCTAGTCCTATGTTTTTTAACAGGGTAGGGCCAAGCACAAGCTCACATAGGCCAACCACAGTTCACCAGTCTGATTAAGGGACTACAAATCGATCATTGTGACCTAGAATCGATTCGGGATCGATTCCTAAGAAAAAACATTTTATTGTACGCACAGTTATTTTGGTGGTCATTTTCCGCGGAACCCGGCGATATTCCCGTGGCCGTTTGCCGCGGAGCCCGTGATAACGTCACCCGCCCGCCTCACGGGATCAGCTGGCGTCGAGTGGGTGGGCGGGGGGACGCGCAGCAGCCGATGCGCGGGAGTTGTATTGCGGGTGGCGTATGTTCAGGCGCTATTTCAAATGCAAGAGCGCAAAAATAACGCGAGTGCTGTTTTAGAGATAGTATTTTCGGGAAAAAACATCGCGCTATATTCGGTCCGATACGGTACTGTATTTACTCGATTGCCTTCGAGTAATAGCCGCACAGCCGTCTCAGAGAGGCTGCATACAAGGTAAAGCCATTTGGCCATTTAACAATTAACATCCAGTTGGGCCTTGCACGCAAAGCTTTTTGCAGGTTGTGCCACCGTAGTACCGGCTCTAACTGCTATGAACTGTCAACATAGTAGGCTGTGACTGAATGACTCACTCTGTCACGGCAGCGTGGATCATCTAGCTTTGGGCTTGTACTTAGGTGGCGCTTCGAGTGTCAGAAAGTGGCAGTGCAAAGCACAGTTGGCTGTGGGGGAAACATAACTACCGGCATACAAAACAGCAATGCGCTCACGGCTCGCACATAGTGTGCTGATGGCTTACAAAATTGTCTATTCACCATGTTAGATCAAACTTGAACAAACTAGGCCTTCTATTGTATCTCCACGATTCACAAAATATAAAATAATTTGTTTGCCATAAAAAAGCAAAATGTATCTAAAAATAAAACCATTCATATACATGGGATGCCTACTTACTCTACTAGCACATTCTGTTCTCATATGTATACATCTTGCATTATGTGTATGAATGTATGCTATGACAATGACCTCTTGTTTCAGATATTTTGATAAACCTCTGTGGGAATCGTTCTTCACGCAGCTGCTGAATGTTCCGTCTTGCGATAGTATGCCAGACCTAGCAAGTATTCAACACAATTTCAAAAAACACCTTGGAACACGAGACATGCGGAAATCCTTCTTGTATTTCAGTAGTATCATGTCGCGACGTTAAAACGACTGAACCAACTGTCTTGTGTAAAGACGGGATCGAGTGATATTCAAAAGTACAGTACGTACAACTATTTTAGTATTTTTAATGTTTGATTATGCCTAATATTGTGCTAATATAGGTTTTGCTAAAACTAAAATTATTTTTTTATCAAACAATACCTTAGGCCTATCATTAGTATTTGTTAATTACCTAGTGTAAATAAATTCATTATTTGTTTTAAAGAACAAAGGTGCGAGTAAGTACTACGTACCTATTAGATTTTAAAGTAATTTAGATGCTGATACTGGAGGGGTGTGAGAGTGGGGCGACTGGATTTTTAGTTTTTGTATTTTATGATTTGTAAGCTACGTAATGTAGCCTACTGTATTTGTGCAAGTATAGGCGTCGGGTATATTTGAAACTGTCAAGTACAAAAGTGAGTTGTGGCCATTATGTGAAGCCATTTATCAATAGTAGTATTCATATCCAACTCTTTAAAATCTGAGTGGTCAAAATAAGGGTGCGGCCATTACTCGAAGGCGGCCTCGGCCTATAAACGAGTAAGTATGGTATATTTCAGGGTTGCCGTTTTTACGGATTTTATCCGTTTTAACGGATTTTGAGGGTGCAAAACGGATACACGGATTTTTAGTCCAATTTACGGATTAAAAAAAAAAAAAAAAAAAAAAAAAATTTTTTTTTTTTTTTTTTTACGTTTTACGCTGTTTTTAACTAGGGCTGGTCAAAAAATCTATATTTCAATGCGATATTGATAAGTGGGAATATTTTCGATGTATAAATATCAAAATTTACACCAAAAATGCAAAATTTCGGAATTTTGGTGGAGGTGCCGGGTAGGTAGTCTAAATTAAATTAACCTGGCTGGTGCATATGGTGGAGATGCCGGGTCATAAAACGCGGTTGTGAGATCGTAAAAATATGCATTTATGGTGATACCTTATCATTCTATCAACCCTATTTGGCCTCGAATCATTTTTTTCCCCGATTGATTCGGGGCCTACAGGTTGGCTTGGTCGCTTTGATTTACTGTCCCCCACTGAAAATCAGTTATATAACTGAGTGGGTAGACTCTTTATACATTTTTTTAAAATTTATTTATTAAAAATAGGCCTACCTACTCTATAAAAAAATTATATATTCAATTTTTTAACAACAATTACATTATGATATATCGATATCGTATCGAAATTGGTACATTTAGGCATTTTAAGGATTTTTAAGGATTTGGGTGTTTCATTTAAGGATTTCTAAGGATTTTTGATCTGCTCAAACAGGATTTTATTTTTTCTTGGTGGCAACCCTGGTATATTTATTATTTATTTAACACAATTCTATTGACTGTGTGCAGACAGTCTTAAGAGGAAGGCGGCGTGATTTGATGTTCAGCGCGTTCCTTGTCCTGCAGCCATAAATCATTACATCCTAATACAAATTGGCATACCCGATAATGACGCAATCGACGAGTGAGCGATAACCAACCACAGATCGATATTTTTAATTGGAAATGTTTAGTGGTATGGACAGTGCGAACACCCGCGGATTAACACCAGAATCAACAAGGCCGATTCAGAACAATTTTTAATTTATTATGTGCTTCGTTGCTAGGACGGCTCGAAAGTCACCGTTTACAAATTCCTCAAGAACTGGTGGACATGTCCAAATCAAAAGTTAAAAAACTTCTGACTGTAGCGGGAATCGAACCCTAGACCTTCTGCATTTGAAGCAGAGACGCTAACCACAAGACCGACAAGTGATAGGGATCACCCAAAGAGTGCTCAGTTAAGAAACGATTCTGATAAGCATTGTCATCCTAGCCGCTTGTGGACAAAAATGTACAAAACAGGCGCTTCGGAACGTTTTTGATATGGGGGGGGGGGGAATCCAGACTCAATAGATGGTAATGGTAAACAAAATGGGACAAAAAAGTTGGTTTTTGTAATATGTATGAATATGATACAAAATTTGGGTCGGAGGTTACCGATAGCAGGAATACACTTTTAATTTCACAAATTTACAGAAAAGAAAACTGAAAGGACTAGAATGTATAGCAACCTTACCTTGTCCATGGTGTTTGTTTAAGTGTATGTTACATTGTTTAGCGGACAATAGATTTACGGAGCAACCCATAAAACATTGCGCGTAAATTCATTCACTTTGATGAAATCCTCGACCACCTTGTCGATGTCAAGACTGCCCAAATGATCTTAATAGTTAATATGCATTGGAGCATTAGTAATACAGTAAAACCTCTATTATCCGAGGTGGATGAGACCGGGTGCAGCTCGAATTATCGAAAAACTCGGATGATCGCGATTTTTTGTTTATTTGCTCTCGTAGCATAGCCTGATATGGTAAAATGATATACATACCATTAAAAGAACATAAATAAACAGCCTCTTAGTGATTACATCGGCTGCCCACTGCTTTGCTGATAGAATGAATGTGTTGTCTCGTTATCTTATCTCATAATGTAAACAAAACAACTCGGTGAGAGTCTTGGCCCGAAGCCAATTGACTGACTAAAGTGAGGCAATACGTAATCTGTGGCTTGGGTGGAGGAGGTTGGGGGGGGGGTGATGTTATCTCCGCGTCTGACATTGACTGGATGTCCTGATGCAATGTTTATTTCTTCATAATCATAGCCAGCCTCTATCATGTCTTCTTCAAGGCCATATTTTGTCTCTTACTCTCTCTCCCTCCGTCTCTTCTCTCTCGTCCGCCGTCTTTGAGCAAGGTCGCGGCGGCGGCGGCAAGCACTCACAAAGACACTGACTCAACACTCTACGGCACCCTACCCTCGACCCCTGCCCCCAACCCCCCTTACAATTCACACGCTGTGCAATTCTTACGTGACACGTCATTGTAGTAAACAGCATAGGCCCTACTGCATGACATTCAATGTAAAGAACATAACATTTTGGCCTAATTAAAAAAAGGAAAGGGCGCCTTAAACCAGCTCAGATAACACGGCATCTCGGTTAATCGGAGCTCGGATGAACGAGGTCTTACTGTAGGGCCTACATAGATAATCCAGTCTTTTTGGCTCAGTAAAAGAAAAAAAACGGGTGGCTGGTTATAAAGATAGGATAGACGGTTCAGTGCATGGGCTACGTCAGCCAACCTAACTTTCCTGCTATTGTTGGGTTGTTTCTTCCTGGAAATGAATTGTTGACTTTCCCAAAAAGTAGAGTAGAAATCTTGATTTTTCGGGCACGCATCCAAGGACCACATACATATAATATCTGTTTTCAAATCTAAAATCTGCCCCCTATGCCCCCATGGCATGAAAGTTAGGGGGGCAATGCCCCCCTTGCCCCACCTTATTTTTCCGACGCCACTGGTACAAAGCAAGTTCTAGTATTTCATTTTAACAAAAATGTAGTACCATTCTACTCTCACGCCCTTCTTCAACCTAGGATAATTTTGTTTATCGATTACACGTAAAGGTAATTAGGCCTACACAGCCTATTATTGATTGAGATTGACTAATGTGGTATTAGCCGCATTACTTTTGTTTTTGAAAGTTTAAAAATAATAACAGTACATAGGCCTACTACTAGTAGTAGGTAGTAGGTACTTACTACCAGTCAATAGGATAGCAAATAGTACTGTAATAGGAATAACTTCACTACGTATTAATTCGGTCAACTAAAAAATTACATAGGCAAAACAAATAACAAAGATTTCGATGAAGTTCCCTCCCGACTCACTAACAACATCCTTCTAGTTAATCGACGAAGAAGTTCAACATGAAACTACTTTATCTAATTTGGGCCAATAGTTCCCTGTGTACACGTGTGTAGACTTTAGTTGTTGTTTGCCCATGTTAAGTTCAGGAAGTAGACCATATAATTGCAAAGCTATTCCTATTAGTATACACAGCACAGTATTTGAGGCTATTCTACAAGAAACAACTGCACCACAGGTGGAAGAAAACATCCATAGAATGTTCACTAGTGTTATTAATGTGCTAATAGAACGTGCAAACAAAGCTGTCGAGTAGCTGAGCTAAACAGCACTAAATGTTTTCATCCTAAACATGTATTCAAAGTTCAATATTTTGTTTTCATTTTTTTGTTATTATTAAGAATGTACGTATGCCAATGTTGGCACTTCATGTGTACAAGATGTATATTAGTTATTAGAACTTAGAACCTGTTCATCCGAGCCAGGTTGTCTTGTAAGTACGTAATGTGTTTTCCAAGCTCATTTGAGGTGTTTTTTCATTGTTATTTATAATACGTACGTAAGTCATTTTTTTAAAATGTACGTTCCTGCAACTGCAAGTGTCATTTGGGACACTCGCATTAGTACTAATTCAAAACACAATTTTGATTAATTTATTTAATGATTTTTTTACCTGTTAATATTGTACTCGAAGTTGGTTGTCTCGACCTTGGCCACTACTATCACACTGTGCTAGAGATGGTTGTGTGTTGTGGAGGTTTTATCGTAAGAGATGGGCCGACACCGATCTCCGTAAGAAACTAAGACTAGGTACACTACTGTAGAAGAACCATGCAAGTTCTTGTACATCTCATGTCCAACGAGATGACTCTGCTCTTGTTTTATGCTTGGGTCTTTTTGACAAAAGAAATTAAATTATGCAAATACTATTTAACAGCGTTTTCCAAGACATTTCTAGCCTTGCTGAGCTGGTATGTGTCGGTATCGGCCTATCTCTACGTTCAACTTTTGCCTATGGGTATGAAAGTACTAGATACAACATATTTTGGTCTAGATAGTAAATGTGAATAAAATAAATGCCATAATCTCTCAGCTTTACTGTATCATATGTTAGACATTGACAATGACATACAACATCTTGTAACCGGGTGTTTCTCTGCCTGCCACTATGTGCTCACGTTTACAAAAGTTGCAACATAAATAATATACAACACTGTTCAGTGTTCAAAGGACAATAAAGAAAAAATTTGGCTAGAGCTATGTACTTTACTACATACAGTATAATATTAATAGAAGAGCAAATACCTTAGATTAATGATTACTTGTAAAGAAAATAGGACTGACTGGAGAAGGGTTGACAGGTTGGGAAAGCTAAGAGAACATAAATCCCAGCCTGAAGGGCTGGGGGCGACAAAACTTCTCACCTGCTGATGACAACTGCAGCTAATTTAAAGTTGTTATACCTAGTAAAATAGATTAGAATTAGAATGAAGTTGAATTTTGTAATTTCCAAATTATATAGATAGAATATTATCAATTTAATGGGTGTTTGCTGAATGGGAATATGAATGTTACTAGTAATAAGTAACCATATACTACTACTCAAGTCTTTATTTTCACTTGTCATGAAGAATACAAATAATGTGTTGACACTGCTACCAAAAAATGTACATAGTATACCTTAAATTGTGAAATCAAGCCACATTTTGTCAGTCCACGACATGGGAGAAATCGATCAGTCCACAGTTTAAACATTCGCATGTCCCACGTATTTGCCGCCGCACAACGCTAGGCGTTTCTCTATGTAGCCGAC